>WEKY01056050.1:17690-113843 GCA_013390045.1 Picathartes gymnocephalus
GAGCCTCGGAGAGAGAGAGACTGAGAGAAAAACCAAAGACACACCCACGGAAAAGACTTTTTCTGGGTTTGCCATCTCTTCAGAACGACAAGAGGTTTTGTTGTGTGGCGTTGTTCATTCTTTATGCTTGTGGGTGTTTTGTTTGTTAAATAAATATTTTTTTCCACTTTTCTCCAAGGAAATCTATTTCCTGAACCAGCTGGGGGGAGGGGTGGCTTGGATCTGCTTCTCTGGGGGAACCCCCTGAGGAGGTTTCCTCCCAGATTTGCCCTAAACTAGGACAACTGGGTATGAGGAAAAAGGTTCTTCACCCAGAGGGTGAAGATTCTACGATTCTATGATTTATCAAGTTTTCAAGTGAAATATCAGGATCAGTCATCCTCATTATTCACTGAGAGGATGTGATCAAAAAGGATGCCTCTCAACTTAAGGATAACTACAGAAAAGTCAGTGGGAAAACATCTGACATATCCATGCAGCCGAAGATAATTATTTTTACACCAGGCAAGGCTAGGATCAGTACCCAGCAATGAAAGTGTGCATTGGTTCATTGACACTTGATCAGCTACTGTAGATCTGACAGTCCTTTCAAACTGTCACTAATAGTCATGACTCCTTGATGTGGCATCAGGAAATCAGCATCCCAAATTATATTTGCTTCTATTTCCTAGAGATCTGCTGAAGGAGCAGATCCTGGATTCCTGAAAGCCTTTCTCACAGCATCAAAAGCAGAAAGCTGGAGAATCTGTTTTCAGTTGCCTGACCTTTGGAGGAAAGCGGTCAGAACAAGTCTGTGTTTAAAGTTCCCAGACAGGGGAGGAGTGACGAGATTGGTAAGGGTGTTAGAAGTCTCAGTTCTGCGAATGTGAGGAAGTTGTCTGGTTTGCATTATGGTGACCACTACATAGAACTCCAATTTTTGTTGACTTTTTTCCCTCTGGAAAAATTGTTGCTTTCTGCTGAGAAACTGTGGAGAAATAAATGAAAGCTGAGTAGGAGGAGATGTGTGTGTGAGGACATGACACCGTGAGCATTTTCACAGTGAAGGCCTAATAAAAGGGAGATTTACTGCACAGCTGATCTAAAATCATGCCAGATTCTGATGCCAGACTTTGAAGGTTACATTCTGTATACAGAAATTAGTGACTTGTTTGTTAATCGGTGATGGAAACATAGTTTGGTCCTACCCATGCATGCTGCTGATACATCTTCCAAGCTTTTGGGACATTTATATTGAAGAGAGATTTGCTTGAGGCTGTCACAGGAAAGCCCTAAATATGAGTTGAGCATTCAGGGCTGACCTCATAAACACTATCTAGAGCCTTTTTCTTCACTTTTTCACTAACAATGTCAGATGAAGCAAGGTCAAGGAGGTTGTCAAAAGGTACAGTGAACCTCTTACAATAGTGGTCATTATGTTACCTGCTGTGAACAAGTGGAAAAGCATCAATATAACAAAGGCTGGTCTTGAAAGGATTGGTATTAGGATAGCTTGAGAGCTTCTCTATATAGTGTAAATCTGTGTCTTACTGGGAAAAAAAAAAAAAGGTAGCTTAGACGTACTCTACAGCAGAACTCCTTCTCAGGCCTCACTTCCACAATGTTTGCTAGATTTTTTTTTTCTTTTTTAAAATTTCTCCTGGAAAGGTGATTTTTGTCTTGACCAAGGCTACTTAGAGCCTACCTTTGTTCTGCCTCACGTTTTCTGTGATGGCCCTGATTTCATCTTTGTTCTGTTAGTTGTTCATATCCCAGTAAATGGATGTCTACTGCAGTTTCCAAGTCAAAAAATCAGCATTACAGTGAAATATTCACTCTTTCCAAAATAATGTATTTGCTTCTGAAATTAATTTTCTCTTTTCCTTTTATATCTGTCTTTCTTTGATGTTGGTGGCCAAAACCTTTCTTGTGCCTGTAATTAACATGACTCATTTAGAGTACTTTTCCTCTTCTTGCTTCCTTGGAAGCCACATTTGGACAGACTTTAAGCAGATCTCATTTTCTAAGGATACTCTTTAGCTTTTAATATTTTCTTTGAAATGCTGTAAAAGACAAGTTTAGTCAAACAGTCTGATGAGCTGGAACAATATTTAATAGTGACCTGTATCTATGTGTTTTCCTGTAATGAGAATCACTAAACTTTTGGGTGAAATACTAAAGTTGTCACTAAACTAATACATCATTTCTCTATGGGAAATCTCCTGGAGATTTCTTTCAAGCTCAATATTTTTATATTTCCAAGTACACTGTATTAGGCATAGGAGGAGCACAGATCTGTTAGTTGATGGTCTCATGCCTCTGAATACATGGCAATTCATGAGCAGCTCAACTTTTCAGTAGTAAAGATTTATTACCCATTATTTACACTTATTAAAAGAAAGCTGATTCAGATCAGAAGGTTCAAGGACACTATGAAAATGCCTCTAAAAGTGTGATACTGTGAAAAAAATTTAGGTGAGTTTTTAGACAGCACAAATTTATTGAACATGAAATTCAGGCATTGACATAATAACATGAAACTTGGCAAACTAAACTGAACACTTGCACAGAAATGTGTAGCTCATCTGTTTTCACATAATGAAATTCTATGCAGTGATTTATCTGCAAATGTCTCCACAAAAATGTAGCTCCAGTTGCATGTCCTACTTTTGGTTTTAGCTAAAATGCCATATTAGGTGGAGAACAGAAGGAATTATCTTGGTTTGGATTGTGAGTGCAGCTGCCTTGGTAGCAAGCAGACTTACGTCTGCAAAAAGTAACCTCTGCATATGGTTTATAACAACTTCCTTTGGGCTGAATCATCAGCCTGACCTCTCAATGTCCAGGTTCTGGCGTGTTTATTATCATTCAGTACTGTGTATCCTGTCCCCAACAGTGAGTTCAGAGGATGCTGATGACTGGGACAGAGCAGTAGCCATGTGTATTCAGACCAGGAAGTAAGCTGGAGTTACTAAATCCTGTGTCCCAGTTGATATTGTCAAGGGCAGTCATCATTTACAGCTATCTCTAAATTCACTAGCGTTTACAATTGCTTAATAGCTACCAGAAATCATACCATGTAAATTTAATTGCCAAAAAAGGCCTTTAGAAACCTGATGTTAGGTACTTATAATTAAAAAATCTGACAGTGAAAACTGTTTTGATCCAGGATAAATTCTGATAAATCCGAATGTTTTCTTACACATTAGTTACCTTTTTCTTGTTTCTTAATGTACATTGAAAGGAAAAAAAATTAGCTGGTTTATTTCCAGATATTAAATAATGACTTTCCTACTTGGATTCTTAATAAAAAATATTGTCTTTTTCGTGGTTTTGGAGATAAGGCTTGTGTGTTTTAACTGTAGAAACTGAATAATCAATTCTTTAAATGAGCCTGCTGTTCACATGTGTTGTTTGTTTTAGCTTTTTTTCCAGGGGAAATAAAGTGAATAGCTTAATTTTTCACTTGCAAGGAACAAGAGGACTTTCAGTGCACTAAGCTGTGCAGCCTCCTTACCTTTTTTGTGATAAAATACTTAACACAATAGCAGGAAGAAAAAAAGTGAAAATTAATTTTAATTATAAAGTTGACTTCAGAATTTCTGCTCAAGTATATAAATGTTCTGAAAGGGCCAGAGGTAAGGGTAAATATTCTACCTTAGGACACATATTTTCATACTGTTGGTTAATGTGTGTATGGCAGGAAATGAAGAGAAAGAGATTGGTTATCAGAAAGGAAAGAGCATTTTAATATTGCTTCTTGAAGTTTTGAATCCATAAGTGTTCCCTACAAACAGGTTGTATTATCCACTGCTTATTGGCTCAACAAAGCGGTGACAAAATTCCAGCTGCAGGAGCTATCCTGGTTTTCCTGTGGCATCTCTCTGTCAAAAATGGTGATGGAAAGATCTCTCCAAAATTAGAGTTACTGATGGCAGAGTTGGCTCTGGTCATCTGTACTGTCCGAGGCTTGCAGAGTTGGTGAACTTAAACCATGTAGAAACTGAAACTAAAGGCACCACTAACAGGCCTCCTCAGCAAGTGCAGCTCCAGCCATGACCAATATTAGCTGTACTCCATAGTAGAAGAGTTAATATCCAGTTTGTCATCTTCTACACTGATTTGCTAAATAAACCAAATATATGAAGAACATTCAGTTACATATTCCTTCCCATTTACCTGCACTAATGGAAAAGTATTGTGATTAGTGAGCAATACATTTTCAACATTGCTGATTTTATTTTTTGCTGTCCCAAACTTTATAGTGGGGTTTGGCATCCTCATGTTTTATTGCACTTGAAGCCAAGATCAAGTAAAATTTCAGGTTTATTTCCTAAAGGTCTGGCTGTTTTTGAGATGCCAGGGAATCCTGACTGCTGTGAAATGAGGGTGAGGTGAGGCAGTTATCTGAAGGGCAGGTCAAATCTGACTGTTGAAATTCAGAGCTCTAACAGGCAACTCGAGGTATAAACCAAAGAAGAAACATGAGCCAGTAACCCAAAAAGACTATAAAACAACCAGCAAGTTTCAGAAAAAAGAGTTTGTAGAGAGCTTTTGTCTGAATGACCTCTGATTCCCAGCTGTGTTGGGAATAGGCTAGGTGGGATCTGGGCGAGAAGTTGAAAGACCCTCACCTGACTTTAAGGTGAGAATACTTAAATAGGCACATAGAGACATGGTATCTACCTTGGGGAAATGCATCTATTGCAAGCATTTAAGTTAAACTGTTTAAAGCCTCTCTCAAAACACTGAATTCATCATTATGGAGAACAAACCTTCTAAACTGCTTGTCTTCCACTGAAGGTACAAACAAAATTGTTCACTTTTGTACTTTTATTAAGTGCAGTTATTTTGGAAATCAATGTCCTCCTGAGAAATCAAATCTACAGATATCACTTATGTGACAAAGTATATAAGTAAAACTTTTTTTCTACCACACAATTTCCGATGCCCAAGTTTCCAAATTGTAAAGAGGAATGATGACGGCTTCTGTTTGTTTATTTTGCATTTGATAGATATTCGGGGAAGGATTTTTTTTCTGGTTTTGCTGACACACAATCCTTGCAATAGCTGTGTTCTGCAAAGTATGAATTGACTAAGAAAAATTTCCCAAACCCTCATACAGAAAAACAAGTTATTCATTTTATTAGTAATTGTACCGATTCTTTTCTGATGTTCAACTTAAAATCTGGTTTCCTCTTGATTTCTTTTTGCACCTACTTCTAGTACTTTTCTTTGTCAGCTACTTTCAAGCATGGTATATGTTATCTAAGATTATAACCAGTGAAAGGTAGGAACAAAATTACATTTTCTGCTATTTCTTCTCACTCTCTTTCAGAGAAAAGCTGATTTAAAAAAAGCTAAGTGCCACTTTCGTCTTCTTGGTTTTGCCTTAAATTGCAGAACTGGTGAGCTATGCAAATGCAGCCTACCATCCTGTTCCCTTGGCTGCAAGGTTACTGGAGGCACTATTTTGCCTTCCTTCCTGTTTTGGTGGTTGAGTTTGTTCCAGTGAAACTCAAGGCACACTGAAGAAAATTTGCACCCTGATCTTATCCTGATGTGCAGTCAGGACACAGACAAAATATGTCCTAACACAAACAAGTGGAGAAGATCAGCTGAATCACAACTGATTTAGTCATTCATGATTCAGACCGTAAATGTGCTTAGTACATGGCCTTATGAAACACAGGGTGTCCTGGTACCTGTAAAAACTTGAATGGTTATTTATAAATATCTGTGAGTAATGCAGCCTCCTAAGTACAGCAGTACTCTCTGGCAATGTCCTGAGGCTGTTTGGTATTTGCAGAGTTGTTCTCAATTGGTTGAGTATTGCTTAGGTAACTCCTCCAGGGAATAAAATTAGAATACTTCAATCCCACAACTTTAATTAAAGCCAATGCTGAGAAACAGGGAACCACAATTGGTTTCCCACCAGTCTACCACGTTTCCTTCACTGCCTCTGCTCCACCTCTCTCTATATAAAGATTACAATGTTAAGAAAAGAAAAGGAAAAAAAGACTGACTATTCCTGTCTTACTTTTTGCAAGAAACTAAATGTCTTTCTTGTGAGGGCAAGTGAGATCAAGCCATGAAAGTTATTAGTTAAATACAGGGTCTGCACAGAAAAATGCTAGTCTCTAACTTTGTATGTTTTTCTATCTCTTATAAATGTGACATTTGTAAGTGGTACTGACAGAAACCGCATGCTAAGTTCATGATTTTGAAACATAATTCCCTTTTACTGTAAACAGCTCCATGTACTGACTCTGAAAGGAAAAAAGAGGTGAACACTAAATATATCTCTCAATCTGCCCCAAAGCATATATATAAAAAGCCTAAAAACAGTATATGACAAACAATGAAGAAATCATGCAATGTGATAAGATACCATGATGTTAATATCAAGATAAATTGCACTATATAGAACAGACATCCCTTTCTAAAAAGAAAGAATGTCTGGGAGACTTAAACATATAAATGAGTGTTTTCATTTTTTCTTGATTTGCTTTGTTTGATTGGTTAAAATTTTGGGATCTCGTTTACCTGCTGTATTGGTATTACCTACTGTACCTGGTATTAAAAACTAGGCTGGTCTGATTGGTTTATCAGATGTCAAAGAGGCTTATACGTGGAATATTACTGTCTTTTTACCTTAAAACCATACCCTTTGACAATAAAAAACTTTTAGGAGAAAGAAAAGTTTAGACGTCTTCATCAGTCTTAATGGCTTTTTCATTCATTTTCTTTAAAGAACAGTGTATCTGTAAGACATTTTTGTCTCACATTTTAGTGATATATTGCAAAGGGAAATATTTGTTTTTCAAACTGTCTCACCTCTGCTTAGGCTGGCTTTTTTTTTGTCATCTTAAACTTATTGAGATCAGGAAAACCTAGCTATATCTAGTGAGGAGGCTGATGATTCCTACTATTTATTTAAAAAGCATATTAGAGACAGATGATGAAAAATACTGCAAGATTTCCTGATCAGGAGAAAAGGATGAACAGTACTTTGGTTCTTCCCAGTGGAAATACTGATATTTAGAGAGCCCTCTGCACAATAAAGGTGATGATAGGAAAATCTCTTAGCAGAACAGGAAAGCCTTTAAAATTGAAAAAGAAACCTCCTTTTAATTGACTGTTCTGTGGCTTCTCACATCAGGGAAGGTTTTGACCCTCTCTGTCTCTTTTACTTCCCTCTGTCCTCCAAACCCCCCCCCCCCCCGACCCCCCTGCCCCTGTCTAATAAAAGAATAACTAAATTAAGAGAAAGGACTTTGGCAAAATCTGGAAGGGCAGAGGTCCTTCTGGGTATCTTGTGGGAAACCAGGTGAGAAAAATCCTGCAGCAGTCCTGGGTTTTTAAAATGGACCAAAACTGTTGTCTTGATGTAAACTCTGGTTTAGTCCTTGCCACTAAGATGACTGAGTATATGGTCACTTCTGAGAAGGCAACATCGTACTGGGTGACAAAAAGGCAGTGATACCTGAGCTGCCACAGTCATTCCCTAAAAGCAGCATAATTGACTACGTGTTCTCAGATGACTCCAAATGGTATTTAAAAATCAAAATTGACTTTTAATGATGAGTTGTGGTTGCGAGATATGTCTGACGTGGCCTGTCCTTTTATCTCTTCCTGTCTCTTCTACAGAATTCTTCCTGTTATGCATTTTTTTCCTACTTTTTTACACACTCATTTTCTGGTGAAATCTCTCATTACTATTTCATTTTTGCTGGTATTTTGGTTAGGTTGGTATAACATGCATACTCAATTCATTGTTTACATAAAAGGGTCTTGTTTAAATACAAGTAAAAATTATGCATTGCATAAGTTACATATTTTTAAAAGAACAGAAGAAAGAACTAGACATTAATATTACTGCTGATGAAATGGTATGTAGACTGCTAGTGAAAAACATTGCTGTGACAGCAGTCAGTGTTTAGCTAAAAGCCCCCAAATTGTTTTGCTAATGGTCTTGCTATCCACAAGGGATCTCATACGCCAAACAATAATTGTTCCCCCTGTTGCTCTTTTTAATGATGGCCTCTTATACGAATATGCCCCCTAACCAGAAAAGCTTTTAGATAGATTAGATTGGATACTGATTACAACTGGAGAGGCTGCTAAAAGTTCCATAGAAATTCTTATTTATGCTTGGAGTACTGTAACTGGGCATAGCCCTGCTGTGTCTGTGGGGCTCTGCATTCCAGGGATCCAGCCTCTGCTGCATCAGCAGTTTTCAGTTTGAAAAAACCTCCTAGCAGAGGTAGAAATAAACTCAGCCTGGATTAACCATCTGAGAATTTATCTAGCCTCATGACTGTATTTCCCCACCAGTGCTGATTTCAATACTTTCTCTCACAATGCCATATTTTGTAACTTCAAACCCAATTCATACATTCCATAAATGTCTTGAGGTGGGTTTTCTTTATATAAAAAGACTGAGAATTTTTTCTAAGTTCTCTCGCTTTTCCTTGTGTACAATTGTCCTTGCTTCAGGAATGTGAAAACTTTGCTATGGAGTACGTTCCCCTAAATTACTTGGAACATTGATGACCATCTGTAGGGAAGTTATACGAACTGCAGAAAATTTTTATTGTTATTAAAAAAATAACACAGTGTTGATGTTTGCTATGAAGAAAGATGGAATCTTTATGCAATAATGCCTAATCTCTTCATTCAATTAAAATTCAGAAGTCCACATATTTAATAATGTAAACTATGCTCATCTCAAAATGCTGTTCTGTTCAGAGATCAAAAAGTTTATTCTGCCTGCAGGGACGTTGTCTCCTTTTTAAAAAGTTTCCTTATCTTAAAGAAACAATGATTTTAGAATCAAGATTAAAAAATACTTAAATATCAATTAAGTTTCTAAAGGAAAACTGCAAAATCTATCTTTCAAACCTTGGTGGTCAACTGAAAATCTACTTGTAGCCAAATCCATTACTATTGCACATGCTCACAGAGGTCATCTAAACAGTTGAAAGAAGAGACAGTTCTGTGAGGAAAAAAACAAGTTCTTTAATAATAAATAGGCAGCATAAAGGTTCTTTGACTTTCTGGGAATCAGATAGCTCTGAAGGATTGTGAAGAAGAAGGAATGGAGTGGTAATTTCAAGATTCTTCCTATCTTCTGAATAAAAGAAAAGAATAATAAGTTGTTTCTAGAAATGAACTGCTGGATAAAAACAAAGACTTGTACTTTTGGGCCACTTTCAACAAGAAGAAGGAGCTGTGAAATCTGGAAGGTCTCCACAGCCTGATCAGGACAATGTTAACTTATCTTCAAGGGGAGGGTGTGGAAAGGATGTAAAATATAAAAATTCCTTAGCATCAAGATACAAAGAAGAAAATTAATTGAAGCACTGTATGAAATTAAATAAAGAAATCCTGGATGTCTATACTAGCATAAAGAATCTTGGCAACAATAAAGATTGTTACATTATTAGTCAACTCTCGAGTAATTTTTATTAACATAATATCATTGACATTTTCTTAAAAGATTAGAGACATGAAATCACTTGTTCCAAAGTATCTAAGGAGGATGGCAGCACAGTGTGTTAAAAAAAGTACCTTCTGGCTATATCTATACTAATAAATTCAACAACACTGGGAAACTTTATTGCATGTTGAGACTTCATTGTCCATACTGCTAAAAACCAAGAAAAATCCCTGGCATGGTTTTGGCCTTCATCAACCTGTGCTTTTCCAAGCAATTCCCTGGCACATTATGGGTGTTAACATTGGACAGGGACCATTCCAAATAAGCAGTTTGTATTTGGTTACCCAGTTTGGAGGTTAAAACACATTAATAACAAGAATATGGGGCCAAAGGAATAGGGTGGGGGGCAGGAAACAAATAGACTTCATTTGTTGCTCTTTTTCAAACTGAGTAATACGTGATAAAGCTCTCGTTCTCTCACTGTTAAAATGCAAAAAAATATAAATTACTTCCATATAATAATATATCTGAGAATAACTTTTATTAGAATCATATTAATACACAAGAGAAAATTATTCAAGTACTTGCGCTTATTTAGGAATGCCTTTTTTTGTAAAAAGAGATAATTTTTATAACTTACAGGACATACATTTACACAAACTTCTCCCAAGTTATCAGGGAGGATACCTTTAAAAAACTGTAGATAGTTACAAATAAATCAGCTGGGAAAGAATAAATTGAAAAAATGTGAATGATAACTGGGAGAATTTAAAGAATGTTTGACTAAATGTGCCAAAACAATTACCACAGAGCCAAGGAATTGATATGGTAATGATGAATTTAAAAAAATCCCTAAGTTGACCAGGTTTTTTAATTTCTAAAGCACAATGACATAAACTAAAGAAGCTGAGTTACTAAACTAAAACTGAATATAAACCATAGAAAACGGAGAAGGGAAGCAAATGTACAGCAGACACATGTCCATCAAAGTTTAAGGACAACTTGAAAGGATTTTTCAACTGTTCCTGTCCAGATCAGCAGGAGTGGGCATGGCCAAGAACCTAATGTTTTTCCATACCATGTGATGTCATTGCCAGGGGCCAGGGGAAAGGGATTCTTTCCCTTCTGTGAAGGAAGGATGTTCCTTTTCCTCTCAGAGGAAGGCATGGTGGGCAAAAGGTCTGTCCACCACTGTTTTTCATTGCCTTAGGATTTTTGAGAATTTTGCATGTAAATCACACTCTCTTTGTACACTTTTGTTATTAATACTGGTGCTGTTATTGCTTACTTTATCGTCATATTTCTGTTTCCAGCAAATTGTTCTTTATCTCAACCCCATGATCGCTCCAGTTGTGTTCCCCATCAGAGGGGGGAAAGGGGAGTGTTTTGTGATTTTCTTTCTAGTAGAAATACTAAATGGGGGAATACAATTCCTAAACCACAACACAGCACAAGGCAAAAAGAGGCTCTTAACAGGTGCTACTACATTTGTCAGGAGGAAAAGGGTAGAATTATTAGCAGTATTAAAGCAACAGAATCAGAAATGTTGAGTGAATGTACAATAAATATATTATTGGGGAAAAATGCCAGATATAGTGTTTTTGGCAAATGTTAATCATGACCTTTCTACTCCAATGAAATTCTTTAAAACTCCTACAGGTGATGAATACCTTTAGAATTATTGGGAACTGGTTGTATATATCTAAATATTTTGGAAGAGCTATCAGACATTAAAGAATCACAGAATCAGAGAGTCACAGAATCTTCAAGGAAGAGAAGATTGAAGGTTGGAAGAGACCTTCAAGATCATCTGTGCAACCACCAACCCAGCACCAGAATAATCACCCCTAAACCATATGCCCAAGTGCCACATCCAGGTGTCTCTTAAACAGTGACTACACCACCTCCCTGGGCAAATTATTCCAATGCCTGACCACTCTTTCAGTGAAAAGTTAAAAAAAGTATATCCTGTACATCTTAAGTACATCTTAAACTCTGGCAAAGTAGAACAATGAAATTGTTGCTGTTAAAATATGTAGTTATTGAGCAGTGTGGCATTGTGCAGACCACAGATCACTAACACAAATTGATTGGGCTATTTAATAAGTTCAGGACAAGACGCATTTAAAAAGACCAAGAACAAATAATTGATTTTGGAACAAGAGAAACCACACTTGAAGAATATAGATGCTGAGAAGATGCTGACTCTTTTTATGTTTTAGGTCAGTGGTTAAAAGCAAGTTCAGAGTGATAGGAGTTGTAGGTGTGGCAGTCTTCCTATTAATAAGATTAACAATTAACCATTTTGGATGTAGATAGCAATATAAGGTAGTAGCAGTGAGTTTATATGAACAATGTTTGGCAGTGGTGTGATGCCTCCTTGAATTCTGTGTCCAGTCCTGATGGCCACATTTCAAGAAGGATGTGTTTACCCTTCTGAGAGTCCAATCAAATGCCGAAAAGAATAGAATAAGAGCCTTATATTAAGAAGGCTGAAGAGCTCTCCTTGAGTAATTATTAGGTAAAAATTGCAGTAATTCAGTCACAATCTAAATGCACCAGCAATAGGATCCAAAATTGATAATATGGTGCCTTTACCCATTAAAAAAGGGGTTTAATGAGTGAAACTAGAAGCTAAAATAATTCAGTTGAGAGCTGTGGCTTCTATGACAGCAAGTTTACCTAACATCTGACACCTCCGTAAGTCAGTAGCAGTTATTTCACACCTGGAAACTTTGACAGAGAGTTTGGGTAGAGGATTTCTTTCTGTAATGATTTTTGCAATTTTACCACTGCTTCAAACAGCTTATCTTTTGCAGGGTGTCAAATTAGCATGACATGAAGAGAGGAGCTGTAACCTTCTGCACAGTAGCTCTCAGTGGATTGCTGAGATTTAAAAAGTGTTTGAGGAAAAAACTTCTCCTTCATCTTTGACCTTTCTCTTACTCTCATCCTATTTCTAAGCATTCATTATTGCCTGTTGTCACAAACAGGACACTGAGCAAGACTGGTGATCAGTCCAACCCAATAATGTTCTTACATTCTTACTATAGCAGCAATCCTTCCTTGAATTCCTATGAATGTCAATACAGATTATATTCCATTACACTTAATTGTTATCTTTTGCAGGCTTGAGTGGAAGAAAATAGTGCCAGCTACTCAGGAAATTGTATAGCTCTTTTAATAGCTGAATCTGTGATTATATACTCATGCCAGATTACCACAGGAACAACTAATGGAAGCAACTATGTAACACCACACAGACTACACACCTATATTTTAACTGAAGTGTATTAATCTTGTTAACTGTTTGGGGCTATGTTCAAATGAGTTAAATACAACACCTACATCTTTCAATTAATGAAGATTTCATCAAGGCTTTAATCATTTACTCCTTTCTAGGTTTCTCACTTGATCTTTAAGAGCGTGAGCTCTTGGAGTCTTATGCACAATCTATTATATATGAGTGTTATAAAGCTTGATAAATATGAAGCTGCCTCTTGCAAAAATGGCATTTTTCCAGTGGCGGAGATTACTTTAGAAGACATTTTGAGCTTTTCAATAAATTGGTTGCAAATCATTTTGATGTTTAGAGTGCTGGGTTCAGCGATAGTGACAGATTCTGACAAGGCAGAAAGTGCTGTGGCACTATCAGTAAGCCATGGAAATGATCCTGAAAAGGAATGCTACATTACTTAAATGGAAAAAGTGCTGTTGAGACTCTCACAATCTGTTCACAGAGGGCTTATAAACAGAGAGGTGAAATCAGCTGAAAAAAGCTATTCAGTAAGAAGTATACACACATGCCTCCTGCCTGAAAGTCTATTCAGGTGTTCTGTCAGCCAAGTAACAGATTTTTAAAAGAAAACAGTGAAGCAGTGTTTCTGAAATAACTGTAGAAAATTCCCAGAGAAGAAATGTGATTAATTTGAGCAGGGTTTTAAGTCAGAATGGAGTACCAGGAGGGAATCTAAATGAGGGTGGAACACGTGATGGTCTTTTCTCAACATTCATGCATCCAGAGGATAGCACTGCAATCTTACACTCATCCCCTGGAGCAGTGGATACCTGTCTGACTTGCACAACAGAGGATTACTGTTGTGCATGCAACAGTAATCTTCTATATTTTCAGTCAATCTCTATATGTGAAGTTTACCCTGGGCACCACATCTTTTTAAACACAATTTCAGCACAGTAATACACCAATTCACCCCATGTTCTCATGATAAATGCCTACCACTATTCTGGTGACCATTCTGACAATAGTCAATAAAAAGTTTCTAACCTTCCTATCTAACATCTGGAGAAACAAATATTTACTAAATTTGATGAAAAAAAGTGTAGACTCATAGACTCACAGAATCATAGACTCATAGAATCACAGAATCATAGAATGGCTTATGTTGGAAGGAACCTTAAAGACCATATAGTTCCAATCCCTCTGCCAAGGGCAGTGACACTTCCTACTAGGAAAGGTTGCGCAAAGCCTCACCTTACCTGGTCTTCAGCACTTCCAGGGATGAGGCATCCACAGCTTCTCTGGGCAACCTGTTTCAGAGTCTTACCATCCTCACAGTAAAGATTTTTTCCTAAGATCTAAGGTAAACCTTCTGTCTTTCAGTTTAAGCCAATTCTCCCTTGTCCTGTCACTACATGATGTTGTGAAAGGCATCTCTCCATCTTTTTCGTAGGATCCCTTCAGCTACCGGAGGGCTGAAGATTATAAACTAGATTCTATGCTATGAAAGTTCCAGAGTTATACATTTTATTCACTGGCATGGGGGGCCAATTTATTAATTTTATAATATTGACCAATGAAAAACACTTGGTGAAATCTAGATTGGAATTTTTCACTGTGTTCACTTTCTTGTGAGAGTAAACATGGCAACAACTGACAAGCTGTAAACACATTTAAAAACAGTGAAACTATTCATTAAGCTCAAAACCCAATAAGATTATGTACATAATACACAAGCATGCCACATTGCACTAACCAAAAAACCCTAACAAATGATAACCTATTTATGAAGTACTTGCATTTTCCAAGGAAGAGGTCACTGCATGACTAATCAATTACGTTTTTGTAATTACAAAGAGAAAAAAAACCCCAAGAGATGGCAAAAATTGTCTTTAAATTAAGCTAGACTTTGGTTTTGACAGCAGCTTAGTGTACAGATAGATAGATAGATGATAGTGCTTTTTGTGGCCCCCGGGTTAAGAAAATATGGTTACTATTTTGAGATCCCGTGCCCTCTGAGCTGTCCCATGTCTGCAGCTGGCCCGTGCCCTGTCAGGACCATGCCTGTGCCAGAGGCTGGCTCCTTAGCATTTCTTACTTGTTCATAAAATGCACATTTGCATCTGTCACAGGAGCTTCTTCCTCATTGATGGACCAGCTGATAACAGCGTCCTTACTATCCACACCTGCTGACTGAGGAAGAAAGCAAAGGTCAAGACATATTTTGTGTGGCAGAGCCTAAAATGGATGCCTGCTGACTGATGCATATGAAACTGATGTTTCTTAGGAAATAAAGGTAACACAGTACTACTCAGTTCATTTTGGAGTAACTTATCTCAGCAGATGAAATAAAGGAGGAAAATTGTTTATATGTTTGTTTATATATCTACATATCTACATACACACACACACACACACACACACACACACACACACACACACACATATATATATATATATGTTTTCTTATGGTAAATATTAGGTACAAAATTGAAGTTTTTCCAGAGGTGCTAAGATGTGGATGCCCCATCCCTGGAAGTGTTCAAGGCCAGGCTGGATAGGACTTTGACCAAGCGAAAGATGTTCCTGTCCATGGCAGGGGAGTTGGAACTAGGTGATGTTTGAAGTCTCTTCCAAAACAAACCTTTCTATGATTCTATGAAAATAAAGTTTTAAAAAAGAAGAAAAATAAATTAATTCACCAGTAGGGTATACCTGTGGAGTAAGTCTGATTTTAGCCTTATATAGGGCTTTTCCACTGGTCACCTCCCTCAGTTATCAAAGCTGAGGTCTTACCTCAAACATAACTGAACTCTGACTCTTCTTCTAAGAAGCAATTTTTGGGTACTGCCCTCTAATTACTGCAACTTCATTCAATAACTATTGTGCCAAAATTCACCCTTCAACAAGTGTTTTTATCCTTCACCATTACCTTTCTTAGAACTCATATTGTTTTTCATTTTGAAACTCAAAAAAATACAAATAAATCATACAAGGTACTTATAGGGAAAGAAAATATGATAAATATGTAGATATGCACTTTTATTGTCTCTGTGCTATCACTTTCCTTCACAAGGTTATCTGTTTGACACATCTAATAGTAGAAATGTGCTTGAATAATTTATTTTGTGTTGTAGCTTTCATACTTCCTCAGTAAATTTAAATTAACTTATTTTTAACATGGTTGTGGTCTTGATTATTGGAACTAACAGTTAAGTTTATTACATCATTCATAGATTACATATCAGAAGAATTGTATAAATATTCTATTAATTTCTGTCTTTTCAAGACAAACATGACAACCAGAATGGAATACAGGAAAGGTAAGTTTATACTGCTTAACAGCAGTTTCTCTAATATTGTTTCTCTTAGAAAGCTCCTTCAAAATTTTGACTGCCCAAACCACATAAGAATCTGATTTTATGACTGTGGTTGACTGCAACATGCTAAATCCCTAATACATGTTTAGAGGCATGGAGAAAGGAATATGAAAAAGGAAACAAATCCACAGAGTTAATTACATACTGATAATCTAAAGACTAATTAATTTTTGATAGGCTACTGTCAAAGAAAAGGTGAGTACTATTTCTGCAGACACTGACTTACTACAGAAGAATATAGGCTATTTCAGTTGGAAGGGACTTGAAATTGTCATCTAGTCCAACAGCAGACACATGCAGCACAAAACAGGGACTACTTAAGGGATACTGATTGTCTTTTCCATAGGGCCTGTAGCTGTGCACTCTTTCCTCCAAGAGTGAAGCTGGCTGCAGAGGTTCCTGCTCATACTGTCCTTCTCATTGAGGAGGCTGTGCTCTTACGTCTCTTCTTTTTAGCTGGCTGCCTTCAGGATGGACTGTAAATCAGATCAGTGAAACATCCTGAATTAACAAGTAGTTTGGAAGTGGCTTTCCAAGTCAGATTCCTCATTTGGCTTATGGCACAACTGAAAAGAGACAGTTGCATCAGTGTAACTGTAATCGGTGAGTTACAGCAGAGGGGCTGGGCACAAGCAACAGGGAAAGAGAAAGAAACTGTCTTTGTACAGCTTTTATTTGTGATGAAAATATATCATGGAATGGCTACTGTGCCTCAGGAAGAGGGATGTGGCAGGAAAGAAACAGCTCAGCAGTGCAAACTCACTGTGATATACCCACATTCAGGACAGGAATTCTTGCTTCCCAGCAACGCAATACTATTTCCTTCCTGTACAACTCATTTAATCATCATAGGTGCCTTAAAAGGTAGAGCAGGTGGGATTTTTTTAATGCTTGTGTCGACTTTTTTTCTGAATCTCTAATAGAATTAATTGAGATGCTGGTTTAATCTGTTAAGAAAAAGAAACTTTTTTCCATCTTTTGAAAAGCAGCACTGAAGCTTTCATTCATCTGCTTTTCATCCAGTGTTCTTTTCTGGCCTCCTTTCTGTTTCCTGCTGCACAATGCAGTATTATTATGAAAGCATTTAGAGTAATGACAATTATAATAAGAACATATCACTTTGGAAAAAAATTAACCATTTTTTCTGTGTGTAGGCAAAAAAGGAAAAGAAATTTGCTTAAATTATGAAGGCCACACACACACACACTGGGCAAGTGTTGCGTGATCTCTGAAAATTATCTAATTGAGCCACAGCTGGAGACAGTCACACATTGCTGTAGCACTCAGAGTGCCTATGACGCCATTTCTTGTTCTCCACTCCCACACGGTTTTTTAGCCAGATTGCTAAAACGGGAATCTTACAGGATATTGAACACTAGCAAAGATATGAACTTAGATATCAAAGTTAATATACTAGTCCACCAAGTGTTCCTATGCATACTCCACAGAGGAACAGAGAAATGCTTCTTCAGAGTTGGATAAATTAGGATCTTGATGTGTATGATTTAAATCTCACTTTGGTTAAGCCCTTTTTTTCCTTTCCAGTGGAGACTCAAGGGAAATTGAACAACTAATGTAGAAACAGTCATTACCTTACTAAAGATAGTCCTCGTGCGAGGAGTGTACGTGGCCATGCACGTAGGCACAATTTTCAGTACATGGGTAGCCACCGAAGCATTTTTAAATGCATTAAAGCATGTCTGAGCATCTTGGTAAGTTGTGTCCAGTGAACCAAACCCAGGCACTAAGAATTTTGCAAGTTATTTTGTCTAGGTACCCAACTGACTTTGGGGAGTGTACGAGTAACATGGGCTTCTGCTTCTCTGTGTTCATCTTGAAAACATGGTTCTAATGTCTGATCTCAGGCCAGGAGAATTTGATGGAAGTTTATACTTCGAAGTTGAATTCTTATGGAGGAACTCTTATATTTCTTGCCCGGCTATGGGGCAATAAAATGGTCAAGGAATGCAGGACAGCTTTCAAAAACATTATAAGGAAAATAAATAATAAAAAAATTTGAATGAGAACTACAGAGAGAAAAAAAAATCTAAGAATCTAAGAATTTGGGAAAATGGCTTTCAGGTTTAAATATTGTGCCATATATTTGGCTTTGTGAAGTTTATAAATATTGACTACTCTATTAAAAATAGTTAAACTTTAGCAAAATCACAACTGGTGTTGAATTGAAACTAGGACCAATCTGATCAGATATTTTATATAGTTAAGGAAAGAGAATATGAGCTACTGTCCCTGTGTCATAGAATTATACCTCTGCACCATGAAATGATGCATTCTGAATTTTTAAGAGATAAACAAGTCATGAGAAAAAATGAAAAATGCTTTTTTGAAAGGGAAGAAGTGTCATAGCTTTCCTGTTATTAAACTTTCATATCCTTATACTATTTGTTACATGCTCTAGCACACATAAATATAATTCAAGGCATACAGCACTTTCTTGTATAATGCAATATAATGAGTCTTTAAAGTAAGAATCAATCTGCTTGAATACAAGGCAGCAGATGTGTATTCACTAAGATGAAAGAAAGAATTCTCTCACCAGTGCATAGAAAATTTATGCTTGTAATTCCTCCTAGAGGATGGAGAAGAAATATTCATGAACAGAAGGCACAATGCAGTATGATCTAATGGATCAATCTAATTCTGAAAACCAAGCATGTCTGTGCTCATCCAGGTATTGCTGTCAGTGTTTTGGGACCTTTTTTTCTCTAATTCTGTCCCTCAGTCTTCCCAGCTGAAATGCCAATGCTTTTAAATTTCAATAGATAAAATGTAAAAGATTAGGAGTTAAAATAGTTTGTTACTTTTCTCATCATCTGGGATACAGACTGCCAAAGAAGGAACGTGGAATGTATATGGGGTGTGTTGAGTGCATGCAGACATCCTGATGTACCTAAACTAATTTATGTTAGTTTGAGATATTATTATGTTTCACCCACTTCTTATTAATTGCAAAATACATAAATGAATATATAATAAAAATAATAATGAATAATATGAAAAATAAGCACATCACAAATGGCTCCCTTCCTTATACATCCATCCATTTAACGCAAGGTAATGACACAGGATATTTGTCTTTATTTTCTATCTAAGCTTTAATGACTTTCTATGAAATTTGAGAGATTAGATCATACACTTTCTGTACAAATAGGGGCTGAATCTTCTTTCAGGGAGCATTAACTCTATCTGATAGTGTTTCCAACCTCTAGGACTCACACGCACTCTTGGTTGAGGCTTCTTCCTTTTAGAAGCTCTTCCCCTTTACATGGAAACAGTCACCTTCCACTGGGAGCTTTGCATTTGACTTCAGTGAGGTTAGGATTTCAACTTAGTGTGTAATTCTAATTCACTACTAAAAATAAGACTTTGGATGGAAAGTCACTTATGTGGTTCTAATACATGGATGTATAGCATTTTGTGAAAAAAATGTTCTTTTCACTCATCTTTCAGTAGCAAAATGAGACACAAGCAGAATCTGATCTGAATTACCTCTTGCACTTAACCTGAGGGGAAAACTGACATTTTACAAACATTTACATCTTCAGAATATAAAAGAAATCACAATTAATGCCAGATCGATACCCTTGCTTTAGATCTTCTGACAAGTAATTGCCCCCCCATACACCCTGCCAACTCTTTTCTTCAACTTCCCCCACCTCTTCTGCCACACTTTAGAATCTGAAATTAAAAGCATAAATTATATGTTGTAGCTTGGAGCTAAAACCTGATTCTGTCTCTGAAGGTTCTTTTAGAACCACAGCCAGCCAAAACTAATTCAGCACAGTCTCACTGAAGTGCTTGGAGCAGTCTGTCTAAACAGCACAGGCCTTCTTAATTTACCCAACACTCACTGCCTCCTATTAGGATGAAAGTGACTGTGCCACTGAAGAAAAAAGTAACTTGACTCTTTCAGGCAGCAGCTGAGAGAGTATGAAAACTTGCACAGATCAGCCTTTTAGACTCAGATTAGAGTCTAACTTGCACAGATCAGGCTTTTAGCTCCATACCTTTAACCTTCCTGAGGGCCTAACAAAATATTGGAGGGAACGGGAAATCTTCCCTGTTTGTGTAGCTGCTGGACATCAGATGCTGCGTCTGTCCTTGTGTGGACCTGGCTTTTATTAGCTATCAGTCACAAACCAGATCATTTTAACAGCCTGGCACCTTGCAGTCCATTTTGGGTCATCTTCCTGAGCAAGCTAGAGGATTTCTGAACTCTCCCATGCTCTGCTTGAGCTATCATTAACTCTTCAAAAGAGACAGTGGCAGGGATCTCACAGGAAAGCGCAGGAAAGCTTCCTGCATGCAGCCACACAAAGCCCTGTACCAGAGCAATTCCTTTGCAGGAGGAGACGGTTCAGCTTTTGCTCACATGTGCTATTCTCTTTTCACACTTCTAACGAAAATCTATGCATGTAGAATTTCAGCTTGAGATCTAAGGTGCTGGAATATGGTACTAAGGCACAGACAGGAGGTGCTGGAATGATGATTGCTTGTGCTTGTCAGTTATAGCTACAGCCATAATGGTGCATTGCATAAGTCAAGAAAGAAAGACTATGCAAATATAGAATTAGAGCTTCTAGTACAAGCTGACTGCACCAACGGGAATAAGTAAGGTTGTGTTTTCTAACCTTGGGGGTCTTGACTTTTGCAACTTTAATAATACTATTTTGTTTAGAATACAAAAAAGATTACTATATCATAATATTTTTTTCGAGCTATGTAAACAAATTTGTCATGGCAACAACTTTATGTTTGTAATCTATTTGATTAATGCTTTCTTGGCCCACCAGTACAAAAAATAAAAATAACAGTGTTTTGTTCTTAAATTATGCCTGTTTTGCAGCAAAAAACAATCATTTGAGGTGGTCTATTTAAGTTATTAATTGTGTGAAACAAAAAAAAATATAGAAAGAAATATGACTTTCGTTATCTTCAAAAGACTTTGGTTTAAGTGTGAGATAAAAGTTTAGTTGGTATTTATTTAATCTGATTTGTTTTCTCTGCTGCTAAATCTAATTGTGTATAATCGTAGAGGATAAATAGATCATATTCTTGAATAATATGGATGTTGGGGGTTGGGTTGTCTTTCCTTTTGTTTCCTTTTAACAGTGTAGAATTTTTTTCCATTCAGTTGCTAAATAGCCTTAATTACTGAGTACTTAAGAAAAACAAAGGCTATACCTAGGCCTAAAGAAAAGGCCCATCTATGTTTACTGTTCTGTCGGGGAGTTTTTTTCTCTCGAAGGGGGTGGGGGGTGGAGGAATATCTCGAGAATTGGGGACTGGTAAAAGGAGAGGGGAGGGGTGGAGCGGGACTGGCTTTCGGAGGAGGACACGGGAAGAGACAGCTCTGCGAGAGAGAAGTTTTTTTTCGCTGCTGCTGCTGGAGCCCTGGCTTGGAGCTGTTTTCTTCTGCCTCTTGGGTGAGCCTCTGCTTGTGAGAGCAGCCGCTGAGCCTGTTGTCATCTGCTCGGGTGCCCGGAATCCCTGAGCTCGCCTCTCCTCGCTGGGCTAGGAGCCGGGCGGCTGCTGCCCCCCGCCCCCACCGCTCCTTCGGCACTGCTCTGGGTTTCACTGCGCTGCAGCCCCGCTCCCCCGCCTGCCGAGACGTCCTGCCGTCCCAGTTTGCTGCTTTCCAAGAATCCTGCTGGGGCACTGGAATCGACTGCTCCAAGGAGGTTTGTGAAGCAAAACCTCTCTTCCGTTTTGTTTTCCCCTGCTGACTGAACCACCATAGCACGTGCTCCCTGCCGGCTGTGACCATCACTGCACTGAGGGGGGGGGGAAGTGCCTTCAGGCCAGGAGGTCGGGACCGGGTTCTTGGTTCTGTTTTGTTGTTAGTGCCATAAAGGTTGTTGTTTGTTTGCTCTGTTATAAATCCTAGTAAAAAACTGTTATTCCTACTCCCATATCTTTGCCTGAGACCCCCTTAATTTCAAAATTACAATAATTCGAAGGGGAGGGGTTCACATTCTTCATTCCGAGGGAGGCTCCTGCCTTCCCTAGCAGAGACCTGTCCTTCAAACCAGGACAATGGATTTTAAGAATTCTGGTGGACTTAGAGATAAGTAGCTGAAATACTAGAGTCCCTGTTCTGTTACCCAGTTTGTCACAAGATTGCTTTTTTTTTTTTATTATTCAATTTACTTTAATATACCTAAACAGTGGAAACAAATTTGACCTATTAGGGAAGCTACAAAAATAGTTATTTTATGATGATAATAATACATAAAAATAATGAGGGGAAATTATTTTGTATTTTATCCATGTGCTGGAGAGAAATTCCATCAACAGAAATCTCCGTGCTCTCTAAGATGCTTCTGTTTCCTCTCTCATATGTTCCCATGGAAGCATTAGTCTGGAATGAAAATGGAGAAGACAAAGGATGTAATTTAAGTCTTCACAAGAGAGTCAATTTAAAATACGAAAAGTTCACAAATCAATAGTATTAAAACAGTTATTGAATTTAAATATTAATAAGATGGGAGGAATTGATGGACTGGAACCAGAGCTACTTAAAATCGAGCACATTATATAGCTAAACCATTAGCTGAAATAGGAAATCTAATTTTCTTACAACTAATGTACCTAAAAATTGGAAACACACTGTTGTGACTGTGATTCATAAAAGTGGGGAGTAACTTCTCTCTTCCATTACACTTAACTTAGTGAGTGCCATATACACTTCATATCTTCTTTTTGACACTGTGATAAAAGTCAATATTAGGCACAAAAGAACCTCCAAATAATCTACTATCTATGAATTGCCTATAATAAATATGTACACAAAATATAAATGAGGAGCCTGGCCCTATACTACTGAAATCCTGTTGGCTGTAAACAATACGGCTAAATTCCTTTGACTTTCCTATCGAATCACCAACCACGTTACTATGCCAGAAAAGATTTCGTCTCATAATTTCCTTCAGCAATATTGTGAAGGCTTCATACCATTAGCACTGCATCATTAAAGAAAATTATTTCATTACAATTTTTGTGGGACAGGGCTTAAATTTTTACTTTGACAGTGAAACAGATAAGAAGGCATATAACAGAGAAATGTCACAAAGACACTCTGAATATATGGTATCTATAGTCTGGTTCCATGACTTCAGATTCGTTAGGGTTGTTTTCAGTTTTGTTTTTTTTGGTGCCTTTTTGTTTTGTTTTGTTTTCAAGTTTCCTCAAAAAACAAACTACAGAAGAGTGTTTCACCTTCTTTTATGGCAGTATCAAGCACTGAGAATTATTTTTCAATACACAGCTAAAAAAACAGATTTTCATAACATGAAAGAGCCTGTATGTCTATTACAAGCTCATTTTAGAACAGGCCTATGGCAAGAGTACATTATGAGTATTTACAAGTGTATGTAAATATCTCTCAAGAATACATAAGCAATTTTGGTGTTCATTTAACTATTAAAACCTATTACTGGACACTGTACTCTTAACCTGGAATATACAGTAAGGTTTTCAGTGAGAGCTGCTGGATTTATTCTTCCTACTCTGGCAGGAATTCTTTACATTTATGAGGATCCACGGAGTGCCCCAGCTACCTAAGCATTTGAATATCTGGGCTGAGAATGTTTGTTAATCCTGAGGTCTTTCACAATATTACTTCACATCTGGATGAGGAAAATAGACTTACCTCAGGATGACTCACTCAACCACTCACAGGATATGATAATATTACTTGTCTGCTCTTTCTTTGTTCTGTTGTTTTTTCCCTCTAATTGAGTTAATTAGTGTTGTAGGATCTAATGGCCACGAGCAAAACAACGCATGAAACACAGCAATGGTCTGCTGCCTGTTGCTTCCCAGGGATCAGAGAAATTCAGTCTCCGAGGTGAGCAGCTCTGGTGCTGACACAATTCACAGCAGAGCTCTCCAGTGTGGTGCAGGGAGGTTTCCCAAACCAGAGGAACCATTGGGGAAACTGAGAGAGCCTCCAGGAGCCCATAGCTCGTGCACCAACTCCTCTTCTTTGAGCATATGCACAGGATAACAATCTCACACAAAATGGTATAGTGCTATATTTACCCAGAGTAGTAGAGTCAGGGTTGCCTTCCCATTAGATCTGTGCCAGCCCATGGCAGCCAGAGTGGTGTATTGACTGTGCTTGCAGTGCTGAGAAAGGCAATTCACTTGCTGCTGTTTGGCTTTGTCATTCTGTGAAGTTCACGGTCTGACTGAAGGCTTTGGTGAAGTCTACACAGAAGTCAACACTATGCCAGAGTGCTGGGTATTCAATCCTTCCCTCCACATCCCCCCTTCCACATCATACTGGACACAGTTTCTCAGGCTTGGTAGAAGCACATACTAATACCAGCATGGATAGCCTTCTTTAAAACTGCCTTGGCTGGACGTTTCAACACTGTGAACTTTTGCTACGAACTTGAATCTCTCTATGATCATGTCTCTTTACATTTCCATCGTGACCCATTGAGTACTATCGTTATTTGTTATCTAAAGTCTCTGGAGTGTCTAAATCTATGCTGTTTCATTTTTTTTGTGTGTGTGTGTGCGTGTGTTGCAAAATTTAGAAAAATTTTCCTCATTAATTCTTTTCTGCGTCATCGTCAGATTTTTGTTGTTGTTGTTGTTGTTATTATTAGAAGTGTATGTTTGAATTCTAGCATGTGGAGAAAATAACGGGGAAAAATGTGTGAAATAATGAATGCTCATATCCAAAACATAAAGTCAGAATGAATATTGATATCATTTGACTATATGATAATGCGGCAGATGACAAGATTAATATTAATCAGCCTACTAGAACAAGCCACATTCATAAATAAACCACTTTGAAAGAAAAATGAAATTAAGTAAACACACAGACTGTGATGAATTCATGCTCATCTGAAAATCAGAATAGATGGAGTGTCCTCAGAAGGCAATGACAGGCAAGAAAATAGTAAAAAGTTTGAGTTAAAAAAACTGGAAGCATTCTGAGCATCCAAGACTCTGGACAGTGATCAAATAAAAATCTCTAAAGTTAAAATTTAACATTACTATTCCTTAACAGATATAAAACATCACTTGTGGATCCTGCAAATCTATAATTCACAACTGAAGAACTAATCTATAAAAGCCATCTGGAATGATGGTTCCAAAAGTGGGATTCAGTAAGGCAGTCCCTTGGGTAGCAAAAGAACTTCGGTCTTACAAGGTCCATGTATTCCATAGATAATCTAGCCTGTTGCCCTTAAAAGATAGCAAGACATTTTAAGAGATCTGAAAATATAATTAGGTGTGTATCACAGAAAATAAAGTATGACAATTTTGCATCCTGACTCACTAAAAAAATGGGAATGAGAAAAGCCGAGACAAAAATAGAATGGGAATAAAATTATAAGGCTGACTGGATGTTTGATTTTTTTTTCCTTTAAACTTTTCGAATGGTACACTCTGGTGAGAGGACCGTGCTGGATGCCAGGTGCCCACCAAGGTCTTTTACCACCCCTCAGCAAGAGGGTGGGAAGTAAATAAGATGGAAAAAAACTCGTGGGCAAGAAAAAGGCAGTTTAATAAAGAAAAAGCAAAAACTGCACACAAAAGCAAAGGAAAGCAGAAGAATTATACTCTCTTTTCACTCAGCAGACAATGTCCAGCCTCTTTGCAGTAATTAGGTCTTAAGAACATGCAGCAATTCATCTAGAAGACAAATGTCATAATAACAAAACACTCTCCCTTCCTTCCATGCCCCGCACTTTCTCTTAAGATTTTTTTGCTGGTGAGATGTATGAAATACCCTTTGGTCAGTTTGGGTCAGTTGTCCTGGTTGTGTCCCCTCCCAGTTTCTTGCCCACGCTTATCCTACTGGTGTTGGGGGGACTTTGGAGAGACAGCCTTGATGCTGCGTGGGAGCAGTGCTCAGCAGTAGACAAAACAGGCATGTGTCAACAGCTTTCCAGCTAGAGAAGCCAAGATCACCACTATGGGGACTGCTATGGGAGAAATTAGCAAAACACAATACATTCACCGTGAACCTTTTATGTTAATATGTGGGAGAATTCCACACACCTCAGAGGACTCTATGTTCCTTTCAAGGAACACTGTGAAATAATGATGTTTTTTCTACCCTGTGGAGCCCGTTTGAATTGGAAGCCATGTAGCTTTAGAGTTGATTCTGTGGAAAGTACTATATTTTTGAAAAGGAAGAGCATCTATCAAGCCCGGGAACTGAAGAAACCTCTTGTTGACCAACTGTATCAGTCAAGAAAAAAGTATGATATACACAGTCTGGTTTAGTCTCAAGTTAAAAGCTTTGTATTTCATCCCTTGGCGGCCGAAAGACTTCACTTCTTAGGATAAAACACTGTGTCAAGAAAGAGGCTAAACATTTATAATTTACAAGCATGGTGATAATATGAGGCTTAAATACCAAAGGACAGATCAACAAAGAGAAAATATAAGCAAACAAGCTTAGTCTAGCCATGGTTGTCTGAGATGAGCCAGATCATGACAGCTCTGTGAGGATGGGGCCAATTCCTCTGGAGGGAAAACACAGGCACACAACTAACAGCTGTAGCATGGTTGTGGTTCTTGGCATTTGTGGTGAGCAGAACCACACAGACACACAGCCACAGCCACAGCCACAGCCACAGTAAATGTCCTGCTGCAGCAGAAGTCAGCTCTCTGCTAATATGGTCCTCTGGGTCCAGCTGTATCAGCTTTGTTACATAACTGATTAAATGAGGCTACATAATAATTCCATCTCTCATGTGTCTATCATCATTCATGGAAGTATGGCTGCTACGCTGAGTGTGAGTGCATGTGTTAATATCTTCAGCAGAGAAGTCATCTGCCAGTAGGAGAATCACCAAAGTAGCTACAGTCTTATTTACTTGAGCTGTGGAAGCTCATACTCACATGACAGCTCAGATGACAGTCATACCATATGAGTCAGGCAGGCAAGAGTATGTCTCTGGTACTCAAATGATTTTAATTGTGATAGAGAATCTCTAATGAGCCCTGCTGACCTTTTTTTTTTTTTGTCTATAGCAGAGTGATTAGTAACGTGCAGGGTTAGACTGTGTAGCCAAAAATAATTAATTTCCAGTTGTGGGAAATTTTAGCCTTAACATCAGAGAGAATATGTGTGTCACTTCTGATGCATGCAAAGGTAGTGAAGGATAAAGAAAAGCTGGGAGAAGGGAAGGAATTAATGGCAAAACCAGTGTGACAGAAAAGCAGATCACACAGACTGTAGGCATTTCAGTCCCATTTATATTGCTTCAAAGTACTATTTGCAATCAGCAAGACAAAATCTGCTGAACATGAGTCAGTTGAATAGGGAATAGGTTATTTACCAGGTTAGTAAAGAATCCTTCTATTTACTCTTTCACCTTTCCATTTTTATAGCATCTTTCCTTTTTATTTACAATATGTTGAAGATGTCTGCATTGAAATATAATTGGTTATGGCTGCTAGCCACCTGACAGAGATAATTATTGGTTGTCTGTGCATTGGTCCTGTGAGAAAATCCTATGTCTGTACAAATTAGTTGGAGGCCACTGTCTCATAAAACAGTCAGAGTAAATCCTTTATCCATTCCTAAACAGAGTTTTGATAGACTATTTGGGTTTTTGAGGGAAAGGGCAAAGTATAGTACTAATCTGCTATTCATGAATGGCAAGGCTTCTTCACCCTCAATTCAAATCAAAGGCTACAAGCATTAAGGAACTGAATTCACAGATGATTCTGGCACATGCTAATTCTTTTCAAACCCATTCCACTTTAGTAAGTCACTGGTGCTGAGTGGATTATTTCAGGTTTTGAAAGACTGGGATTATTGTATTTCTGGTATTTAATTCCAAAATTCGTTCCTCCCCTTACATTTTGAAATAAAGATATTTTCAAGCATTTACAATCATGGATTCTGTGCCTCCAGATAGCAAATCTTTCTTTCAATCTTCAGTCTCAAATAATTTAAGAGGCTCACATTTTCAAAGTGTTTAAACACTGAATGTTTACAGCACATTTGAAAGAAGCAAGTTAAGACCACTAAAATCCATCCAAAGTTTCCATAAAAGGAGATGAAAACTTCCGTAGGATGCAGGATATTATCAGATCCGGATATTGTCCTATTAGCATTCAAAGGCACAGACCTAAATACTTGTTTGGCAATTCTTTAATAAAAATCATTTGGAAATACTACCTTTTTTTTTTTTCCCCTGCATTAATTTACCATGGTGAATCACAAGACATAAGTGAACAAACAGAGATAAGTTCTTTGCCTTTGTGGTGAAGTAAACTTCAAAGTGGTGGAGAAATCCCTGTTTAGCAAGACTGTTGACACATCATTTTACTGTACCTGCAGAAATTTCTGTTCTCACTCCCTTGCCAGGTCTTTGTCACCGTCCCTTTCCACATAGGTTACTGCTCCTGGAAATCAATCGACTACTCATCTGAATCTTCCTGCTACGCTTCCGTTCAGACGAAGTTGGGAAGGTTAAAATGTTGGAGACTGGAGGCAGGCTGGAACAAACCAGTGTTTTTTTGCCTGCCCAGCTGCGGTCAGAGGGAGATGTGTGAACAAGGCTCAAGGATCCCCAGCTGCTTCCCAGAGTTGGAGTAGCCTGGTCTTCTCCTGCTAATGCAGAGAGCTGCTGCCATTGTGCAAGAGAAACAGTGGGTGAGAAGGCAATAATGTGTCTGGCAGGACATCGTTTGATCCTCTCTCTCCCCGATTCCCACGAAATACTTTAGTTCCCCCCTGAGCAGGGACCTTGTGCTGAATCCACTGTGCAGAGACCACCTGACAATATAGAAGTCAAGGCAGAGTTTATGAACTACCTACAAAAATTTATAAATTTAAGAAGAAATGTTTTCTTGCTGAAAAATAGAAATGCTAAGGTACAAATTTTCATGAATATCTCACAGATAATTCAATTTTGTTGTTCTTCAGCACTATTGTAAGAAATGTATAGAAATGTGTCTCAGGCTTATAGGTAGAACCTTGAAAACATGACCAAAAAGCTTTGAAATCAGATACATAGGAAAATTTACTATAACTATTGGTT
This sequence comes from Picathartes gymnocephalus, assembly GCA_013390045.1. Classification (NCBI taxonomy): domain Eukaryota; kingdom Metazoa; phylum Chordata; class Aves; order Passeriformes; family Picathartidae; genus Picathartes; species Picathartes gymnocephalus. The sequence continues at coordinate 46,779 of WEKY01056050.1, forward strand.
TTAAATTTTCCCCCTCTCCCCCCACCAATGAATATATTATTTGGATTTATATAATAATTCAAGGTTTATAGTTTGCAGAATTATAATAAAGTTACTCCAAGTACTTGAATTTTCTGCCTTAGTTTAATTTGGAAGTAGGTTCTAAACAAAGAAAATCCCCAACATGCTCATTATCTTGAACAGCAGTAAATTGTTTTAGAGAAAAAAGCATAAAACTCACCTCTGGTCTAGTTTAATTTGTGTCTGTCTGTACATTCTCAGTAAAATCAGTGAAAGAAAACTGAGATGAAATAGAAAAAAACAAGTAAGTAATTTCATAATGCAAAAAATACCGCTAGGCAAAAATAGGAATGTGATTGAAATAGCATTAAACTACTTTTTTCTTTTTTTTCTTTTTCTTTTTTTTTCCTTTAATGTTTTTGGGAAGTTTTCTGCTTGAAATGACTGAAAAAGCATGGGTGAGTTTAAATCCTTAGCTGAGTGTAGACACTGAAATCTTTAAAATTCTGCCATTGCTGCAATCAGGTCAGTGTTTCAACAATGAATTTTGCGAAAAAACTACAACCACACTTAGCAGAGTGAAAAGGATAAAGAGGTATGTGTATTTCTAATATTGACTCAGCTCTTTTTTTTTAGGGACAATCTTGAAATATCAGCTGTTCAGCATACTTTCTAGTCAAACTGAGTGATTTGGTACTATATTTAAATATTGTCTAATATGACAGAAATCAAAGGAATATCAACAGCATGGAAATCCCTGTTAGAAACAAAGGATAAAGTTTTAGTATGTGTATTTGTTAAGAGCCATTAACAACCTAACTTCTTTCACAAACCAAAACACTAGAAGTTTAATGCCCATAAAATACTGATAGTGTCTAAATATCTTGTTCAGGATTGACTTAACAAATTTACTGTCAAGCAGAAATTTTAGAAATTAACCCTCCGTTCAAAGTAACTATAGTTATACATGAGTCTGAACCTCTTTTCTTACTAATATCTTTGCTCTATAACTATATTGAAACCAGAATTACACTCTTTTTATACAGTTCAAGTGGGATTATAGTCATAATTTCTGACATATAACAAAAAAAAGGAAAAACCAAAAAAAAGAAGAAAACGCTTATATAGGAAAAAAATCTCTTCTAGTGTACGATCTTAGACCAAAGAAGTGTGAATAAAACTAAGTATAAACCAGATGACCTCTGCATTTTAGAGTAATTTTTAGCAATGTCTAACTTTTTCAAAGCTCATCACAAAATTTTCAGAAAATTTTGTAGAATAAAGGCAAATAATTTTCTCTTTCTGTCAGGACTTCAAACACAGCTGCCTGTGAAGAAAGCTAAAGTGATATCATTGCTTTAGGTTGTTTAAAGATCCTGAGCAGTACCTCCCAGGCATATTATTATGCCCCTTAACTTTGTACAGAGCAGCAACGTTCCTTCAAAGTAGGTAAAGCATTTGATAACATAACGGTTGTGTTTCTGACTGTGAAGTTCACAGAGGTTTCTTATTAACACAGGAGTGACCTTGTTTTGAGGTTTTGTCCTCTGTGCTGGTTTTGACTGGGATGGAGTTAATTTTCTTCCTAGCAGCTGCTATGGGGCCATGCTTTGGATTTGTGATAAAAGCAGTGTTGACAGCACACCAATACATTAACTATGGCTGAACAGTGCTTAGACAGAGTCAAGACCTTTTCTGCTTTTCACACTCCCTACCAATGAATAGGCTGAGGGAGCACAAGGAGTTGTGTGGGGACACAGCTGGGACAGCTGGCCGCAACTGGCCAAAGGGATATTCCAGACCAAATGATGTCAATGCTCACATATAAACTAAAAGGAAGTTTGGCCAGGGGCAGCTGCTCAGAGACTGGCTGGGCATCCACTGGTGGCAAGCAATTGTTTTTCTTGGGGTTTTTTTCTCACTTTTTAAAATTCATTTTCCTTTTCATTATATTATTAACACTATATTATAATTCAGTTATTAAACTGTTCTTATCTTAACCCACGAGTTACCCTTCCAATCTTCTTCCCCCATCGTGCTGGGTTTGGGGGGAGTGGGTGAGTGGCTGTGTGGTGTTCCATTTCCAGCTGGTATTAAACCAGAACATCCTCATGCCTTTTTTCTCATCTGACTGTCTCCTTCAGCTTTGCAATAAAGATTTTTTTCAGTGAAGTTGCTAGTGACCTAGCATCCGTCCTGGAGGATTGATGTATATCCTTAAGAGCTTTGGAGGAGTAGAAAAGACTAAAGTGATTCCTCTTTCCGATGAGGTAAGGCACTGTGCAAGCTCATACCAGCATATTTTTTTTTGCTTTTTACTTTTACTGTTTGAGGATCTGAACTGCAGCTGTTACAGGATTGTCAATGGGATGTTGGATCATGCAGAAAATAACCCCACAGTTTAGGTTCTAAATCTAAATCCCATCTAAAGTCAGCCAAATGGAGGCAACTTCAACACTGAAATACTCCTTCTTTATAGCAGTGTCTCTAGTTCTATTTTTGCTAGTAGTTAATGATTAAAAGGGTGGATCAGGCCCATAAGATCAAAATATCTGGGAGAATGGAAATGCGGAAATTCCAGACAGATGGGTAACAGCAGTCAGTTTACTGCTGTTATGAGTTACTGCTGTCTAGTAACTGAGCTCTAATAAGTCCATATTCAGAGTGACAGCTGAGAAATAAATCTCATTAACATAAATCATGATGGAAGGAGAAAGAGAGACTCCAAGTATCTGATTTTTGTTGAGATGTATTTTTTTATTTCAACTTTAGTATTCAGTTTGGTTTTATTTTGCCTTTAATGGATTCTGAATTAACTTTCTGCCTTATATCTTGGTTTGTTTATATTTTGCTTTAAACATTTATGTATGTGCTCAAGAAAATTTCTACATTATTTGCAGTACTCAAAGTCCCTAAAAATATACAAATTTGAGCCTTGTAGTAACTAAAGGGACATTTTCTTAGCAATTACTATTTTCCGTAAAAATATAGTCAATGCAAAAATCAAGCCCACTCAGTGTACTTTTGGCAAAGGATGGGAGGAAGAAGCTAAGAAGGAATTCAGGAAGTGGTAACATCAGGCAAATCACAGGCAGAAGAGATTCTGTTGTATTTTGGGAATGCTGAAATATTTTGAAATGACACCTTCTTTTTCTTTTAACACATACTTGTTTATGGAAACACATTTTCTCGTCGGAGTAGCCTGCAAGGAGTGTCGATGGTTGTTCATGTCCTAAGATCTGACAGTTACTATGCTCCCAATATGCTCCTGTACTCACCATATCTGTCTTGGTGCCGTGGCAAGGCCTACTAGAGCTTATAGCCAGAAATCCTGTTCAAATAGTTCTTTCATATTGTCAATTGATGGGCTTTATAAAGATTGAAATTAGCTGAAACTACTTTTGTGAAATTTTAAGGGATTTAACATTTTTTAAATGAAAGTTTTATTACCTTCTTCAAAATTTTACATGTTTTCAGTGAACTTCTTGTTTTGTGCAAGTGTACTTCTGACAAAGAGATCTGTTTAGCCAACCAGTTCAAACTGAAAAAAAAAATAAAATTAGGCCATAAAAATCTTAGTTTAATGCAGTAGCATACAAGACCTAAGAATTGGTGTTATTGCTCCCAAAATCCCAGAACTTATGAGCTGAGTTTTGCATGAGTTTTCTTAATGCTTTTGTTTGGCACAGATGATATTAAAATGAACTTTCTATTCAGTAGTGTGAACTGGACTTTTACATGGGGCAACCAGGAAATACAGCCCAGTGAATAGTACCCTGAATTTTTTAAAATACACTGCATACCTTTCAAGTAAATAATAGAGGGATTAGCATGATCATAAATTTTTTTACCAGCCTTCTTTTTTCTAATGAGTTTGATACGTAAGATATGTGTATTAAAAGTCACAATAGGCACAGAAGTTGCTGCATTACTTTAATCTTAAATTACTGTGAATTCTTTGAGATTAGCTCGGTTGGTTAGGGCATGGTACTAATAATGCCAGGGTCATGGGCTCAGTCCCCATGTGGGCCATCCATTTAAGAGTTGGACTTGATGACCCTTGCATGTCCCTTCCAACTCAAAATATTCTATGAATAAGATACATATTACTTAGAAGTAAGTACAACCCAAAATTTCTTGGACAGCAACACCATCTGTCTAATTTTTAATGAAAAATATTAATTTTAAATAAATCTTAAATATGGCAGAATCTATCTAGAATCCTGTTCTATTTAATTTTGGTTCCTATGCATAATTATATTCTTAATTAATCATAATTATTTCAAAACTTTATATTTGTCAAAGAACTCAATATAAATCAGAGCAATTGCAGTTAATGTTTGTATCTGAAATGCCTTACTTGATCTGAAAGTTTTTGAAAGTATAAATGAATCAGGATCTTTTATTCAGTATGTTTTGGGAGTTTAGCATCTAAATTCCTTTGTCTTCCTTGGAAAGCCTGTTTAATATGCTTTGCGTAGTTTTTTCACATAGCTATGAATGTATAATGCATTGCTTAAATGTCACTGGAAATATTACTGATTGAAAATAAAGAACTTCTGATACAATAAAATGTAGTTTCTGCAGATTATATTGCTTGGTCTCTCAGTGGTATCAGTTTTTCTGGAAGTTCACTCTCCAATGAGCTCTGACAAAGATACATGTCATATCAGATGATGAAAAAAATTCATCGTTGGTTAAGAGTCATTTGGTGGTCAACATGCCACTTGCCCTCAAAATAGAGTTCAACCAGGATTCAAATGGTGTGTGGGGCCTCTTGAAAACAACTGAGGAAAACGGAACAGGCTAGGAAAATACGATGGTTTTTATTCTCAGATGGGAGAGGGAAAACTGCTGCAAAGTTCAGGTGGATTGAGGTACTCAGTCTTACACAGCCAACAACAAGTTTGTGTTGCTATCATCTGCTCACTGCAGTCAGTTCCACCACTGAACAGCTAGTGATTACAGGCAAGAAAGTGTAATAAAGACAGCACAAAACTTTCTTAATCTCATTAATTCATTTTTTCAGATTTTTTTATCAATATCATGACCTATCAGTTTCATGACTTACAGCAGATATCAGACAAAAGCAGGTATAAAAAGGTCTGTGAAACTTGCAGCCACAAGGGGTCTGTTAATTTTCATTACATGTTGCCATAAAAAAGAAACCTTCATATATCTCCAAAAGGAGATTTCAGGACTAAGACAAAATCAAATTAATTACACAGGGATAACTTATAGCACACTACTTCTTTCACATTTCAGTTCATTACTGTATGAAAGCCATGAGAAATACTAGATGTTTTTGCTGTCTTTTATAAAAAAGCTAAAGCAATAAAGAACAAAGGTAGATTTGTTAGGCGGACTTTTCAGTGTAAAAAGATTCTGAGAAAATGTGTCCTATTTACTCTAACAAAAATAAAAATTGGGGTAAATTTACAGGCCTGGAGCCAGAATTTGAACTTAGTAAAAAAGTGCATCTGGGGAGATCTGTAACATTTTTTTAAACAGTGAACTCAGCAAATGAAGCAAATTTTAATATCAAAACAGGAAAAAAATGCTAGTAAAAATTCTCATGGGCAGATGGAGTTCATAATATGAATACTTGGATAAGACTAAAAAAACCCTTGTATGACAAGGACCCTAAAAAATGAATAGGGTTCAAAATCCTATTCATCATTGTCAGATCACAGCTGGCATTCCATGAATTGCTACAGTAGGAAGGGCAGACCTCAGGGTATAGATTCTACAGATCCCATCACTCAGCATTGAGGAATACTGAAAACAAACAAAACAAGGTAACTTAAAATTACCTCTTAAACAGAGGGTACAAAAAAATTCACTCTCCTGCTTATGAAATGGAAAGAAAACTACAATTTGAAAAAAAAAATGCAGCAGACAGCATCCAGCCTTACAAGACATCGGGGGCACAGCCTTGGTAGGTATGCCTGTATAGATAGGCATATCTTTAATATATAGGCATTGTCTTTAAGACAAGTTTACTATGCTGATGAGGTCATGATGGAAATATCTGATCATTTATAGGGTTTTACTGTCTGCTTGCAATTTATTATGATGTCCTCTTCCTGTAAAAAAGCAGTGACTGATTCATGTGTATCCATGTGCATGGATGAGCAATTTGGGGACAACCTAGCTGACTGAGCAGAGATGCTCAGATAACTGTAGAATAAAGATTAGAGGGCACTACAAGGAAGAAGGCAGAAACAGCAGATGCTGAAAGACCACTCGAGGAACTCAGGAAGCAAATACAGTCATGCTCTGGGAGTGTGGGTCCCTTCTTAGTGGTGAGGATGCTGTGTTCACAGGAGTGTGGATGAGTGTAGATGTATGTGTGACTAGAATGAAAGGACCAACTAACAAGAATAATATTAAGCAGGAATATAAGCAGTTGTTATGAAAACTCCTTTTTAAGTTTATATTTCCCTTCTGTTTTATTCAGTTGCTATGAGACTAATGTTAAAATTTGCATTTTCTTATTTAAATTTTATTCAGACCTTCCCTTTGAATTTAAAATGTTTTAGGTCTTTGTGTAGCTAGGAGTTTCAGTTTTCTCCTCAAGACATGACTGATTTGGAATGTCTCTTTTCTTAGGTCTCTTTCTCCTTAGCAATTCAAACACATTTTATTAGTGATCATCTGGCACTTCAATTTCATCTTTAAATTGTTCTTTTTATATTCTTAGCCCACGCTTGCTGTTCTTTACCGTCTCTTCAAAATTAGTATAAATATTTTATCTCAGTAAATAATACACTCAGATGAATAATGGTTTGATAACTTTTTATCTCCAAAAGTATTCACTTGTGGACCCCACTGCCAATGCCACAGTGGAGAAATGAACAGGTGTATAGATGTTGGCAAAAATGCTTCCAAATCTTGCAAAAAAAAAAAATAATTACACACAAAGAATCATAACAGAATCAGAATCTCTTTTACATATACTCTTGTTTTCTCAGTCACACAATCATTCAGTTCAGGATAAGAAAATAATTAGCAGACAGGATACTAAAGATGTTTGAGTAGGTAGATATACATTAAAACCTCTTATGGAATTTGAAAGTAATGCCTGGGAACTCAGTTATTGCTGAAGACTCATGTATGGTCAAGGTATATTTTCACTTCCATCACTCCACTTTCAAAAGATTGAGCTTTTCTGACTTAATTACTTTTCTTTTTTTTTGATATCACAGCGGGAATATCAATCAGGTAAATGAACCTGAACCTTGAATAGACCAGCAACCATGACACTGGGATTAGTTCTGTTGTGGTCTCTCTCTTCAAAAAATATTTTTAAACACAGCAAGTGGACTAATTCATTCAAAGATGACTACCTGAAAACTGGTACTTCATCTGTAGTTAAGATCTATTAAAATGTACTCAAATGGTTTATGATTCTTGCTGCAGTTTACTGTAACAATACTTCATAGTCTTTGAGTAAATTGTTTGGTTTGGGCTATTTTTTATTTCCTCTATACTCTTTGATTCTGAGTTATTTTACCTCTTTATACCTGTAACTTGTGTGCTGGGAAATGCTTTAAACTTTGTACAGTACTGAGGACAATGGATATGACTTTTAGCTGCTCCAAGAAGTATGTAGACTCTTTAAGACTACTGTTCAGATAACATATAAAAAGATCATATAGATTTCATACCAAGGAATCTAGAGAAAGAAACTCGGAGTTCTTGTGTTTGTTAGTTTTCTCACGAAGAGATATAATATTCAGCAACAAAATTTACAAGGTGCTTGATTTAAAAGGTAACTGCTTATCAGCCTGGAAACAAAGCCAAAAGATGAAAAGAAACTTGAAAATTTCCCACTACTGAAAAAATATTTTACTTTCTTAATAGCAAACCTAAGGCAGATAAAATCTGCCAGATCAACAGTCCTGGAAGGGAATATCCTCCTGTAACTGAAATGTCAGATGCCTTGAACTGAAAGTGATGCAACCAAGTAAGGACAGCTATCCTGCTTCCCATCTGTCATGTGAACAGGCCTGCTCACTTGCACTGAACTTGAGAAGTGTTACCCCTAGGTCTTGCATGGTAGGGTTATTTTCATTGTCGTTGACCTTGGGGTTGGCTATGGCCATAAAACACATCTACAGAAAGGGTACTCTGTTTCTTCCCAAAAATAGGACTAGAACCTGAGGCTGCACTTTGAAAGATGAAAGCTTGTGTCACTCTAAAAAGTCTTACTAGAATGCCTCGTCATTGAGCTTTCTCTTCTATAATTTTAGGTTTAAATTAACTATAATTAGAGAACTTGAAGCATAGTCCTCTCAAAAAATAAGAAATGTGTGCTATGAAAGGTGAAAGACCATCTGGAGTTTATATTGATATTAAAAGACTGATTAATGGTATAGTGTTTAAAACTGAAGAAGAAAATCTCAGGCCAGGCCATTTGGCAAATGAAATCCATTACATGGATAGACCTTCCAGAGCTTCAGGGAGCTCTTAGTCTTTCTCATTTCTCTCCATGTAGCTCTTTTAATTTGTGTTTTGTAACTATCTGTCTTCAGCTAAAATTATGCTGTTGTCCATTCCAAATCTTATGCCTTCAGCTCCTTTCTCTCATTACATAAACTTTAGTAACTGTCCCTCCTAGCTTCTTTTGAACTTGTCTCTGTTTTGAAGTACATGATCTAGCTTTAACTACTTATAGAGGAACACAAAGAAAAAGATCAGCTACTGTGAGAAAAAAAAAAAAAGGAGAGGAATGAATAAACACAACCCTAAACTAAACAACTCAACAAGAAAAACCAGTGAAATAATCTAAAATCCTACTGTCTTTATTGGTCCTGTAGGTACCATTAATTTCTGAGAATTTTTTGTTCTTTTCAGGCAGCAGTCAATAAAATGGAAGAAAATTTCTGGTGGTTATAGACTCTTAATTAGCAATGCTTCAGAAATTTTTGGAGAACTGAGGGCATCATCAAGACATTATTAATTGATGTGGCTGTTCTGCTCTGCTGTACTTGTTAATATTCATTAATGGCCATTTTCAAAACTATAAAAAAGGAAAAGTGAGAAAGAATAAAAACAAAGTGATAAAGGTACTGGAAAATATGCAGTGAGAAAATGTAGTAGAGGGGAAATAATAGATGTAGAATAAAACCACAAGAAAATAGAAGGAAAAAAGTAGATAAACAAAGTGGAAAGGTTTGTATCATTATTAAACAGAGAGGGAGAGAAAAATATATTTCTTTCTTTAATCAGAAGGAGAAAACCAAAACCTTTGATAAATTTAATAATTTCTTTGGAATATTAGAACACTGGATGAAATCCTTCTGTAAGAGAAGGTAGTTGTGAGATTCTGCATAAATATTTGACCTTTTTATTGACTATGCAACACAGTATTGAACAATGTATTTATAGCAGTATTTCAGTTTAAATAAAAAGCTTGGGGTTTTTTTGTCAGCAGTGTAATTCAGTACTGTGTGTTGCACCAGATAGATTAAGCAGCAATCTTTAAGTCTCCCGGCTAGATAACACTTCTATTTGTGCTAGAACCTATGGCATTCTCTTCAAGTTTCATGTTCAGTCATATCTAGTCAGATCCTACTGTGCTCATTTTTTAACCTAGGTTCAAATTATTAAAACTTAGTTATCAAATCCTTCATGCACGTGGTGGAAATAATTAATCTTGGAGTCTCTGTCCTGCCACGGATGATCTGGTAATTATAGCCACGTCTACTCTGTGGTCATATTTGTACAGATTGAAATCTGGAGAAATTAAAAGTGCAGCTGCCATGTGCATATATAAATCAGCATCTAGACTGAAATAAGTAAATGAAAAAAATGTTTCTTTAATAAGAAGAAGGAATGAATTGTGTTTCAATACAAAGCTAAACTAAAAAAACTGAAAACTTGGTTTAGATAATACCTATACCTTTTACAAAATCAGTTCACACTGATTTCAGTTCACTGGTGAATTTCAGCCAAGAAGCATTTCTCTTGAGGAACTTTAGTGAATCCCCATTTGCAATGGAACAACATTGAGAACAAAATCCTGCTTTCCTTACTAACAATTATAGTTTTGTTTCCAATTTCAGTGGGTGTAGAATCAGACCAGAGACCATATCTGTGGTGGAGGTTTTTTCCCAGATTTGTAATGAGTCCATTCTGTTTCTATGTGTGAACATAGGAGTTTAACTATGTAGCTGCAATTATCTGTGAGGAACAAACTGGAAATTAAATCTCCTTTGGGATCTCTATTAGGTAAATTTAAAAACTCAAACACAGTATGAATTCAGTAGAGGAACATGTACTACCTTTCAGAATTTGTTTGCAACACATGCCATGCTCAGGAAAACAGGTTAATCTCCTTTCCCTCTCTGCCTTTTGATATACCACCATGACAGACATAATTATTAAATCTATGTATTTTATGCCAGTGGGCATAGATTTCATTTATTTTTTGTTTATTATTTATAATTTTTAGCTATTTATGTATTGATAAAACTGCCTGTCTTGATCTGTTTTTAACCTTGGCAATGTCTGCAGATACTTTATCCTAAATATTCTCTTCATTTTGACTGTTTTTCAAAGGTATCTAAAACATGGAGAAACATGTCCCATTAGACAGTTGGGTTAGTAAATTTGGAATGCGCATTATAAAATGAATGCCCTCTACATGTAACTAAGAAGAATAAATACAAATGCTAGATTTGAAGTTTGATAAATTTATATTTTGCCACATGTATGCACATGAATCAATACATATGTCTGTCATACATTTGTCACTGGGTTTTTTTTGTTTGGTTTTTTGTTTGTTTGTTTGTTTTGTTTTTTGTTTTGTGGGTTTTTTTTGTTTGGTTGGTTTGGTCTGANCCAGCCAATGCCAATATGGATTTTTTTTTTTTTTTTAATTTATGGTAGCTAGACCTGTGATAAATAGTCTCCTCAACAAGAAATATTGCACCAAAATAATAATTATGCTGCAGAGTACAATATGTACTGCATTATTTGCCATATGCATTCACTTAAGGCTATTGATTTTAAAAGTAATTAATATATTTTCCTAATATCCTGGCTGAGAAGCTCTTCAAATAAATTCTCTAAAATATAGTCTTGAAGATGTTAACATATAAGCCTGATTGTTTCCCTTTCCAGTAAAGATGTGGAAATTCTTGAGGATTTGGTGGAAATTGAAACATGGCTGTATTGACGGGTCATTGAATCTTGAGTTTCTCTTCTACCAGGTGACAATGAGAGAGAAAGGACAATGTTGTCTGAATGTGCATTTCTTTTCAGTTAGCAACAGTCGAGACAAAAAATCTATGTTGATTTATCTTTCTACTGTCTTGAACTATTTGTTCTAAATTCATAGAATCACAGAATGATAGAATATACTGGGCTAGAAAGGACCCACAAACATCATCCAAGTCCAACTCCTGCACAGAACAGAACAGAGTCACTCCATGTGCCTCACAATGTTGTCCAAATATTTCTTGAGCTCTTTCAGCTTTGGTGTTGTGACCACTTCCCTGGGAGCCTGTTCCAGTGCCCAACCACTGGGTTTTGGGTTTAAAACCTTTTCCTAATGTCCAACCTAAACCTCTCCTGACACAGCTTGATGCCATTCCCTAGGGTCCTGTCACTTGTCACCCCTGAGAAGAGATCAGTGTCTGCCCCTCCTCTTCCCCTCATGAGGACATTGTAGATTTCAATGAGGTCTCCCTTCAGTCTCCTCTTCTCCAGGCTGAACAGATTAAGTGATCACAGCCTCTCCTCATTCAGCCTCCCCTCAAGTCCCTTCATCATTTTCATTGCCCTCCTATGGTGCCCTTTAACAGCTTTATATTTCTTATGTTGTGGCATCCAAAACTGCCCCCAGCACTCGAGGTGAGGCAGCCCCAGTGCAGAGCAGAGCAGGACAATCCCCTCCCTTGCCTGGCTGGCGATGCTGTGCCTGATTCCCCCCAGGACAGGCTTGGCCCTCCTGGCTGCCAGGGCACTGCTGACTCACATTCAACTTTCCATCAACCAGGACCCCCAGGTCCCTTTCCTTGGCACTGCTTTCCAGCCTCTCATTCCCCAGTCTGTCTGTACATCAGGGTTCCCCCATCCCAGGGGCAGAATCTGGCACTTTCCCTTGTTGAACTCCATATGGCTGGTGATTGCCCAGCCCTCTGATTTGTTGAGGTCTCTCTGCAGGGCCTCCCTGCCTTTGAGGGAATCAACAGCTCCTCCCAGTTTTGTATCTGCAAACTTGCTCAGTGTCCCTCCCAGTCCTGCATTCAGGTCATTCCTGAAGATGTTGAAGAGCTCAGGGCCTAAGATGGAGCCCTGTGGAGCCCCACTGGTGACAGGTCCCCAGCCTGATGTCACCCCGTTCCCTGTAACCCTTTGTGCCTGACCTGTGAGCCAGCTGCTGGCCAGTGAGCCGTCATGCACCCGCTGCATGATGTGTTTATCCAGCCGTGTGCTGGACATTTTGTCCAGAAGAATTTTGTGAGAGACAGTATTAAAAGCTTTGGTGAAAACCAAGAAGATTATATCAACTGACTTGCCTTGATCAACTGGGTGGGTTACCCTGTCATAAAAGGAAATCAGGTTTGACAAGCAGGAGTTTCCGCTGGTAAAGCCACAGTGACTGTCACCAATGACTGTGTCTCCACTGCAATGGAAGTTTGAGACTCCTGGGACTGTAGCCTTTTATGAGAACAACATATCAGTCTCTCACTCATTCTCAAGAGTTCTGCACAGATTGTCCACTTGCTCCTGTAGTTCCTTCACCAGCAGACACAGCTCATTGACAACAGCACATCTTCTGCAGAAGGAATGGTTGTCAGCCCTGGTCTCATGGAGAGGCATCAGGGACTCCTGGCTAGCTGAGAGCTGGAGAGCTACATCTGCCGTCAGAAAGTGTGTCTGGCTGGAGGCCTCTGACGTGGCTGCTGCAGTGACTCCAGCAGCTACATTTTTATACAATTGGCAAATTACTTACTGGGGATGTAATAACTGCTTTGCTTCTAATCTTCTACACTGTTCACATAACAACAATCACAGATACTTATTAAACCTCAATTTGCAGTAAATGTGGACTTTTATCTTCCACCTTTCCATACCAAACTTTTAAATGAATAATATATGATATTTTTGCTATAGATTATTAATATTATTTGGGAAAAAATACAGAAAATGAATGCTATTGTTTGATCAGAAAGATCACAGAAAATACTGCATTTTTACATTAGTTTGAGTACTGGAAATAAAATGCTAAATGCACTTATATGCCAATAAATTTCTCTATTTAGCTTGAAAGAATGTAAAGGAAAATGTCCTTGCATGATCAAAAGTCACCAATATTGCCATTATTTATTATTATAAAATTAATTTGGTAGTCTAATTCAGCAATAGTGCAGGATAAGAGCTGATGAGTTAAGCAGTTTAATGGAACTTTCCTTCTTGCAGGAGGTCAGAATTTATCAAATATTCTGTTTCCTAGCTCATGTCTTCTAAAGTCTCTCCTTCTCTGTGTGTCTCTCTGACAGAAAAGGAAGAAGTGTGACAGAAGAGTTAATCCATTCATGAGTCATATGTGACAGACAAGAATTAAATCCAAGAATAAATTATAATAATTACATAAACTCTGCATCCTTAAAAGCCAAGACAATTTACATGTAAAATGTGGTAACCTCCTGCCAAGACAATTAACATGCAAAATTGTGGTCATTAAGGCCAGCGCCAAGGGCAGATAATATTGGAGAGAGGGATTTTTGCTTATGATGTTAAAATATGAAGGTGAAACAAGAAAATGGACAGTTAATATTTAAAATTTTTTAGCACAGACTAGCAGGGTAAGTACAAGCAATTGGAGAGGCATAATGGGTATATACTTGAGCCTTGTTTGAAGAGAATAGGTGTTTAAAAATCAGCTTGCTAACCCAAAGGTTTTACAAGATTTGAGTCGAAGGAGAGAAAAATAGTATTCCAGGTATTTGAAAGCAAGAAGATTATTTCTCTGACCAACCGGATAGAGAAAAGTGTCAAAGAGATGAAAAGGAGTCTAAAATCACATGATGATGTAACATGTCTGATATTTTCTGGTTTAAATTTCTCTAAGTACTGTACATGCTATATTATGCAAATTTTCTCTTATTTGAATCTGATTAAATCTATTAATAAATCCTAGTTTTAGTTATACCACTTGAATCATTAGATTTCTCAAGGAATGTTACACAGACTCTTCCAAAAAGATGAAAAAATGTTTAAGGTTTAGGATGATATCATGAAGGGAAAGCATCTATAAATTTGTGGCATTCTCAGAAGGGATTCAGAAGTTATCTCCTGGCAGGCAAGAAGTTTAGGACAAATGATAAATGCTGTAGTTTCCTGTCCAGGTTTTCTAACCTTATCAGTTTAAAAGGAGAAGTCACTGACTGTCAGATACCAAGGCATTTCCCTGTACCCTCCTTTTTTAAATATTGTTTTTTCCCTTGCCTACTTTCATAAGAGTGAAAGAAAGGTGGAAAATTAACAAATATGTATAGCACGACCAAAAGTGGAAAGTGAGGAAAAGCAAAGGAACAGACAAAAAAAAAAAAAGCCAGTAGTGACGAAAAATGAGGCATGGAGGGCAAGACAGGACGCAAAGCTGAGGATGAGGAAACTGAAATACAGCATGACGTTGCAACCGTTTGTATGATCATGCAATCCACTATTCTATTAAATTAAGCTCAGCTGTTTGCTACACTACATGGTTCCCTGAAGTAAAATTTTCTTGTTGCAGCAACAGAATGTTCTGTATCCTGAAGAAGTCTCTCTGGAGGATCACTGACCTGTCAAGTCTGTACTTTACAGCTCTGCACTGATGAGAGATGGTGTTCTCTTTCAGTGTTCATCTAACCATTCCCCTGCCTGCAGAATTCCTTAAGTATACATAACATGCAGTTTCTGTTACAATCATCCGTGTACAGCAGAACAGCACTTTTTCCATTCATTCTAACCTCAAATAATGCAAATCTTATCGTCTCATGTATGACACAAGTCTCTGTGAGTAGCCAGAAGCCTTTGCTTCAATGGGACTTTATTGAACAGCTATCCACTCTTGTCTGATTCTATTATTGTTACTGATTGTCAGATTGCCCCTTGAAGAAATATACCAAAGGGAGTATGTATTACATGAGCTTCAAAACACCTGTGTCTGCCTTGAAGTTAAGGTTAACAAAGAAACACCCACTCTGCAGAGAGGAATATGACCTCTGTCTCACCCATGGTGCACAAGAAACTCTCACCAGCATGCCTGATTTGTCATAAGCACACATATTTCAAGTGTGGAAGAACTTGTTTACATCTCTGCCTGGCATTCTTCATTCTCTTCATTGTCGCTGAAATCAATGTGGGTGCTTTTTCAAGCTGCTGGAGTAATTGACCAGAGTAAAATACAATCATTGTCTCAAAAATTCTGGAATATTGAACAAAATTCAATGCCCCTATTAATCCATGGACTATTTTTATGCAGTTTTGGGGGAGTAGTATTGACCTCTTTTCAAGTGCTTCACAACCTGTCTTCCATGTTCTTCACAAACACTCAAAATCATCTGCTTCTAAAATAGATTTCCTTGTTGTTTTCTGGCTGGTATTCTGTTTCCTTCCTCTGTCCTTTCTGTACTTCTAATTTTTATTCCAGTGCTTGAATGTCATCAACAAGCTGGTTTTTTCCCCTATTTTTCATATCATTAAGAAAGAAATTAAGACTTAATCTAAGCTGAGGCATTTCTTCCTAATTCAATATTTTAATCTTTAAACTTGCACTTAGTTTATGATCTTCTACACAGCTTTTAATCAAAATAACAATGTCGCTGTGTATCCAAGGTGATTTGAATTAATTTTTCAGGTAAGACTTCATTATTCACTTCATCAAGAGATTTAATATAGTGTTTCATATTTAGTGCTTTATTTCATCTTGTGGTTTTGTTATTCTACTTTTTAAAACAACAGAGTTGCAGAAGTAAAATATTATCTACTTCCTTTATAGATGTAAAATGCTTTTTAATATACCAAAACTGCTGCATAGCAAAACTAGTTGTGCTTGCATTCAGCAGGAAGTGAGGCTGGCTTATTGGCAGAGGAAAGAAAAATATAGTAAAGAGAGGGAAAAAATAAGAGGCAGAAAGGAAAAAAGAAGAATTTTTAACTATGGTAAAAGAGGATCTGTATTAATAATTACTTCTGACAGTAGTCAAAAAGAGGAAAAATTTCAGTAAGATTTACCAAATATATCCCTTTTCCTCTACCTTCTCCTGCTCTGGCTTCGTGCTTGAAGCAACATATGGTTCAGTAAGTTCCCATATCAGAGATTGACAGACACTACTTTTATGAATTTAACAGATGTCTTCAGCATTAAATGTCACAGCGAACTGGTTTGGTATTGTGCAAATACCAGTACTGGATATTGCTTGTGACAATACTTCTTCCAGAACTTGATCCCTTCATTCATGTTTCTGCATTTCGTATTGGAAGAAGCAGTGAACAGACTTTCACTGAAGACATGGGGGTTTTGTTTGTTTGTTTGTTTGTTTGGGGGTGTTTTTTTGTTGGTTAGTTTGGGGGTGTTTTTTTGGGTGTTGGTGGTTTGTTGTTTTTTTTCTTTTTTTTTTGTCTTTTTTTTTTTCCCCCAGGTAGTAAACTCACCTATTTTTCCTTGTAAGAAAGTTATTCCATACCTCTGGTCACTTCCAAGTTATGCAATTCTTTTTCAGATGAAATCGTCAGCAGCACATACAACTGAAGGCACAAGGACAGCACAGGTTTAAAGAGTCCCCAGAGGGATGTCCCTATTTAATTCTCTGTGCATTTCCTAATATTCATTTTGACTCTGATGACTGTGAGCATTCAGCTCATGTTTTTGTAGTCTGCAGACTGGTATATTTATCTGCAAAAAATCCAAGATATCTTGACTGATAAGTGTTCATCTGAAAAGCCATCATTTTGTCACTTTGTGGAGGTTATTTTTCTGCTTTCACATGTGGGTCATTTACATTTATAAACAGTGAACTTATGTTTCGTTTGGTTTTGACACACATCCCTTACTGTCTTTGCCATAAAACAAAGACACTTTTTCAGCTTCTCTGCAATGGATGCTAGTTCAAGGAATTAATTTGATTTGCTTCTACAGCATTCATTTCTTTGGCAGAATGTAAAGTGTGGAAGGTAAAGCAAAGATGTACACGACCAACACAGAAAGCAAGAAAACAGTAGAATGAGAAAGGAATTAAAAACTGAGGAAAGGGAACCTATAAAATCTGAAATTGCCTGGACTACTTGAATGACAATCACAATAATTTCTATAGCAATATGTAAACGCCACAGTCTCTAGTTAGCTCAGGTCTCTTGCCCTAGAGAGAAACCCTGGAAGCCTAACACACCCATTTGGATTTCTGGATTTTGAATTAATAAGGTATTTGGCTGGTGGATATCAGTTGCAAATAACAATTTCCCAAGTGCTGTACCTTTCTTGCTTTCTGGATAAAATCTACTTTCTGAGGTAAGCATGACTTTTTTTTTTTTTCCTATCTGTATGGTGAGAGAATGCCTGGAGGTGGAGAGTTTCTCATGCAGATGGAGATGAGTGTGATGAGTCACTGTCTTTTGGTGTGTGACAGACTTCCTGCAAAAAGTTAGAGAAGGCTTCAATCTCTCTTCTGTACCCCAAGTACAGAATTAAAATATCTCTCCATCTTATTAAAGTGCTTCTGATGTAAAGTCTAACTTTGAAATAAGTATTTTAAAAGACTTGAATTTGATCAGTTTAAATATATTTTACATTGAATTAGTTATGGTGTTATGACCCTTTTTCATTGTTTTATTAGTGGCTAAACTACATATATATAGTTCCATCTAAATGTAACATCATTTTGTTCTGAATATGCCTTTTTAGAATGTTTACTTGGCATTTGCTAGATAAGCCCTCTAAATAATCTAATTCTAGTAAAATCTTTGTCAAAAGGTCATTTTTAATGCCAAAAAAAATCACTGTGATTTTTTTCTGAAATTATCTACTTTTGCCTTCTCAGAGTTTTCGTATAATGTTCCAGATCTACTTTATCCCTCTTGGGTCCTTTTCTGCTAGGGGTATTTGATTGCTAGATATGATATTTATCAGTAAACTTATATTGGGAGATGGCAGCAGGGGGATGTCTCTTGTTACGAATAGTAGGTTTGAGCAACAGAGACAACTCCTGTGTGGCAGAGAGCAACTTGCTCCTGAGGCACTGTGATGGACAGGAATGTTTGCACACGTTCAGGGGACAGAATAATGTGCCGTCAGTGACCCACAGCCATTCATTTATTTCCTGAATACTCTACGCTGACTTCTCTCATTTGCATAGAGACAGCAAGACTATTCCCTGACAGACATCGAGCTAATCCTCTACACCATTACCAGATAGATTACTTGATTGCTACCGTAATACATCTTCTCTTTTCCTATCCCTATCCTCTCAGTGATTATTCCATGGATTTTTCCCTTTATTGAAGGTCCTAGTTTTGGAGCTAATATTTTGTTAAGTCAACATTGTGACAAGTCTTATGCCTTCAGTTCAGCTATTACATTTCCCCTTTTCTATTTCCTCCAGTTTCCTTCTTCCTTTTTGCTGACTTGCTTCATGCAACTATTTCCTTACTGAGAGTTATTTAACTATTTGTGGAAAATTTCCATGGAGTCTCTGTCTTCTTTAGTGATGCTGGGGCCAAAATTACAAGGAAGATTGTGCAGCTGAAGAAGTTATTTCACAGTGAGGACTCAGTCATATTTATTGTAGTAGAAGCATTTCGGTTTGGGGTTTTTTTTTTCTTTATTAAAATATGATTTTTATATATGACTTTGCAGATAATTTAACTGACATAAATTCTTGGTGATAGCTTTGATGGATATTATACAAAATCCTCAGATGTAGTATATAGGACATTATAATCATACTACAGGACAGATCCCTCTTTCATAGTACACTTTAAACAAATAGTCAATGGGCAGGCAGAGGGAAACATTAAAAAATTGACATTTTGGAAGAAGACAATAATTTTTTCTTTCTATTAATTAAATTATCCTAAACCCAAGTCAACCGGTCTTGATCTAGCACCATCCTTGTATATTCTGATTCTCTTCGTTATTTCCCTTTTTTCCCTCTAGATAATGAAGAGGTACTGCTGTTGTTTTTTGCAGTACAAAGAGATGAGACTGTTATCATAAGTGCAATTTTATTTTTAAAAGCCCAAACAAAATAAACCCCTTAGTCTAAGAAAGTATGATTATTTTAATTGTTCAGTCTCATGCTAGAGAGAGGTTCTGTTACAGTAAATCAAAATAAACTTTTGTTAGCTTGTATGGTCTATTTTTAAGTGCATTGATTTTCACAATTTGACTGTCAAACTGTAGACAATATCACCTGAACATGGCTTGATAATTTAGTGGGCTATGGTAACTCTCTTACTTCTTTTAATGATATCTGACTTTCTTAAGATGTAAAACCCACATTCTCCAGTTAGCGCAGATGTCTTGCCCTAGAGAGAAACCGTGGAAACCTAGAACATCCATTTGTATTTCTGGGTTTTTAACTAATAAGGTATTTGGCTGGTGGATATCAGTTGGAAATAACAATCCATTTCCCAAGTGTTATACCTTTCTTGCTTTCTGGATAAAAATCTACTTTTACTACTAAGTAGATAAAATCTACTTAACACTGCATCTTTTGCAGTGATCTACTGAAAAAAAAATGGGCTCTTAAGTCTTCAAGATGCATTCCAAAACAAAAGCCTCTAGTGTGCTTAGGAATTGATGTTCGTTTTCCTGAAGTATTATAGATGAAGTCACTTTAGTTTCTTATTTATCCTTACAGAGTGCAAACACGGTGTACATCTCATCTCTGTCAGATCATATCCTCTTCATTCAGAATCCAAATTTTTTTTAACTTGGGTCTTGTTTCTGAAAAGAAGGAGCATAGGATAATCTCATTTGAATTAACATCAGCCGTTCCAAACACTTCATTATTTTTCACATAGCTATGAAGATTTGCAATCTCAACTCAAAAATCTCAGGTTTGTTTTTTTTGTTTTTCTTTTTTTTGGTTTTTTTTTTTTTTTTGTTAAATTATGTGTACAATAACACAGTAGAAAGATGTGGAATGAACTGATGAAGCGGTTTTTATTGGTTAATTGTATTTTGGTTTGTTCCATGTACCCCTGTTCGGACCCTGTATACTCCCCCTGTCAATTATCTGTCCCCTCCCCTGGTCAAGCGAGAGAATCCCTCTCTCTCCCCTGTCATTCTCCTTTCACCCCTGCCCCAAGTTCTAGAAAGGTCTCTGTCATTTGGCTATGCATTGGCCTCACAGGTGTAACCCCACTCCCCTGTTCTCCCGTTTGCTGTGTAACCTGTCCCTCACCCCTGGGCCACACCCTTGGGTTTTCCCAATTGGTCACGTTTGTGCCTCCACCCCTGGGGTCCTGGGGGTATGAAACCCCCTGTCACCTGTGTTTCGGGGTCTCTCGGAGCAGAGCATAGGAGGCTCGATCCTTCTATGTGAAACTCCCGGTGGCCTGACTCAGTCTCTGCCCATCAGCTAAATAAATCTTAGTTGGTATGCAGAGCTGCTGAGTCCTCCCTGCTTGGCTTCTCCTCGCGGTGGTCACCTGCTCTTCATGCTGCTATCAGCTCTGCTCTCTGTGGCTGTGATAGGGTTCTGGGGATCAGAGAAGGTCCCCAGAGAGATTGCCTTCAACCGGCGCAGCCGAGGCACACCGGGCAGCAGAGCGTAGCGAAAATGAACTAAGGTGAAAATACACAAGGTATTCACAATAACTAACATCTACAAAATCATCTGGGCTGACACCAATGGTAATGCTGCATGAAAATGCGCATCCTGTATATTACCTTTCCATTTGGCCTGTGTTAATGTAAATATATCGCATGAATCCAAAGTTCTTAATTCATCACAGGACACTTATTTTTTGCATTTCTTTGTTTTGCCAATTTATTAAGGAAGACATTTTGTGCTTTCCAAAAAGTTTAGGACAAGAAGGATATGTTTGAATTAATTCCATTTGCATGGAAATGTATTCCAATTGCACTACTTGACATAGATGTAAAAGTTCAATGGAACATTTAGGGAAAAAAAAGTAATTTGAAATATTAGTAGTGAAGACTTGGTCTTGATGAACTTTGTTTCCAATATGGATGAGTATTTCATTTACATCTTTTCCTCAGGGCAAAATTTAAGGCTGACTAGATTAAAAGGACCTATGCACATGCATCCAAGGATCAAACTATATGAATTTGTCAGTGATAAATTGTTTGAAATCAATTAAATATCCTTTTCTGGCAGGTACCAGATGTCAGGCAGGGAAGAGGCTGCTTAGAGAAATTGCAAGTGTTAATGGTGTAGTTAAAATAATGTTAAACAAACAGTTTTATTTTGGGGTTATGGGAGGGGTGTGTATGTGTGCCTGGAAGTCTTTCCAGGATTTCCTCTCTCTTCAAAACCTTTATTATATTTTTTAAAATATCATCTCTTCAGCTTTTGAGAAATAGCAAGGAACACCAACAAAATGAAGTGTTATTTTTCCTGATGGCATTTGGAAGAGGAAAGTTTTTGTTTGTTTATATCTCTTTCTGTTTAGTGCATTTTCCCCTTATTTATCTTCTTGCTTTCACTTTTTTCTCCTCTTCCTATTTATGTCTTTATCTTTATTTTATAAACCTGATTTCTTTTATGGGGACAAAAAACCGTGGCATTGATCAGTTTTTCCTGAGTCTCACCCGGGAAGTGTGTTCATTTTTTATGTGACTAGTTATTGGATGAATTCTGGATCTTTGGCATTACTGTGGCACATAAAATGCACAAGATGTAACATAAGGCATTTTCTAAAATTTGCAGGTTTTGCACAGCAAAAGGTATTTTTTAATTTCTTTTGCCAACTGCAATGTCGAATGGACAAGGGAAAGAAGCCCAGACAAGTAAAAATAACCCAATTATTTTAACCATCTTGAAATGCATGGGTTAGGATATAATTAACCTTGAGTCTTAGAAATATGTAAATCTAAATTATGCCATTGACTTGAAAGTCATATAAATTAAAATATAAGCAGAAATGGATTTTATTTTCCTTCAATTATTTCATTATGTAAGATGTGCAAGTTTCAGACTTGGGGATCTATGTTCTTAAATCATTTTAGTAATTGCAATTTTTAAAAAGTACATAGTGATCAATTTGTGTCACAGAAACATACTATTCAGGCACAAAACTGTGTTGTTTGTTCTCACACACAATGACTAATTTAAAACATGTGTTTGGTGTTTCACTTCACTGACACGTTCACCTAAATGAAAACATTTAGGTTATCTTTATAGCCAGGTAATTTTCTTTGCAATGCGTGATTCATTCTTAATGTTGAGATTCAATGCATCAGGTTACAATAAGTATATATTAACTGAAACCTTTTGGATGAAAGCATAGCTTACTCTTTTAATTGTCCACTTAACAGGAGTTTAGAAAGGATTTGATTGTAATTTGTCACAGTTGTCTGAGAGAGTGAGGGAGGGAGATTCTGAGAAAGGATGACCTCCATCTTACAATCAGTGAAAAGTGCAGGAACAGAAAGGTTACTGTTCACATGAAGAGGAGTAAGAGCAATGACTTCTGCATGGTATTGTTGAGGTAATTGTTAGGGTAATTATTACTATCTCTTTCAGTTAAGAGTTATCATTGTGCTCAAAAGTTAGAGCAGTTTGGCTGAAGCTGCTTTTCAAGTCCAAAGTTCGCCAGTGTCTGAGTAAAGTACTGCAGTCCTGTGAGAGACGCAGCGTGACAGTCGGGAGTCACAGCTCATCACAGGAACATATCGCACTGATGTCATCTGCTGGGCAGCAGGAGCCTATCCCAGCACTAGGACTTCCTCAGGGACAGGAAAGGAGCCAACTACAACACTTTTGCTGACAGCAATCCAAGCATTATTTTACGCTTCCATCTGTTTCTCTCTCTAGTCTACTATTTCTGTTCCATACAGAGCAAGGTCTTCTTCATTGTCTGTGTATCATTAACAGCTCTGCATAGAGAGGCTATCAAAATGCCATTCTGCTGTGTATCTTTAAATACACAATCAGGACGGGCTAGAATTAAAGGAAGCAATGGATTTTCTTTTTATTTTTTCCTTTGGAATAGACAAAGAAATGCACTCTTTTCATTAAGTACAGAAGAAACTGTTCTGTTCCATATAAAATAAATGCTTAAAAAAACCAAAGGTATGTCCACTGACAAAACCTTCCAATTTGGAATCTGAATTCCTGGTGGAGGAAGAAAAAAGATCATTCATTCCCATTTCCTTTTGTCTTGTCTTTTCCAACTCATTGGCCTGCTAAATGTGAGTCCCTTAGGCCAAACTTGGTGCAAGTTTACATACAATTCTCATTGAATTTGTGTAATATATCCCTAAAATGTTATACTGTTTTAAGCATAGAGTACCACTGTCCTATATTATAACCCACCTCTGAGAGAATGAAGGAATTCTCTAGCCACTCTATTGTCTGATAAATTGAACACTCTATGTAATTTTTCTAATTACTAACTAAAATATAAACCTGGCAGTCATTTACAACTATTATTCATTCCAAGCATACTTGAATGTAAACTGGGAGTAATACAGGGGGAAAAAAAGCACAAGCGAGAAGAAAACTAACCAGATTTCTTTTTTACTTTAGTATAAAATTCCTAGGAAAAGTGACTGTATTTGCCGCCAAATATATATTAAATAGAACACATTACTGAACTGTAGACAATATATTCCTGAAAGATCACGTGTCTAAATCCATAGAAGAAGAGCTAGAAACTAATCTCCTATATTCCTTAGAAACTAGTCTTCTGTATTCCTCCCAATGGAGGTTTAATAACCTGCTTCTGCAAGAACATTATACAAAAGAAACAACTCAAATATATTTGGAAGCAAACATAGTGGAGGAAATGTCTCTCTCATTGTTATGAGAAGCTATGAAAACCATGCTGAAAAGCTATGTAATATTGTATTCAAATCACAGGAGGAAAAAAACCCCATCAAAACAAAGTAATTAGAAAAGAAACCAAAACCAGAGAACCCAGAGAACTCTTCCAGAATAGAGTAGACAGAAAATGCTGTAATTCACAATTACTGGTCCACACACACAGAAATAAATCCTTACAATTTTATATATAAAGCAAAATGTTATTTTCAAATCAATGGTGAAGAGTAAGCTTGGAGAAGTACTTGACTCATCAAACATTTTCAGCCTGCTTATTGTTGTGTGTCTTAAAATACCAGCAGTGCAACCATAATTACTAAATTTCAGGAAATAATGGAAGAATGCTGCAGTTTCTGGGAGAAATTTGATGCAATTAAATGCAATTCAGAGAAGTTTGTGATGGCTGGGCCACGTGTTTAAAGCTGTTGATTCTTCCAAAACCTGAGTTGCTTAAAACTCCACTGTGACCATATTAATTTGAGCCATCCATTAAAAACAACAATGGGTGAAGTGCTTGGCATCTGGATGGACTGAAGTAGGTATACTAAAAAAGTTTCAGTTAATCCTCTTTCACAGCAAATTTAAAGGTGACTAATTAGATATTCCAGCTGTTGTGTTTTCTATGCAACAGCAAAGAGCAACTTTGCAAGAGCAAAATATGCTTTTTATCTTTGTGTCTTTTTCTTTAAATGAAAGAAATCTATGATGACCAAATATAAATTTCTGTTTGATAGAGAGTTAAAAAAGAGAAACAGGAAAATTACAAATTTACTAGCATTCTAATTGCTTTCCTTGAGGGATTCTCAAACTACTCTTACAACAGGTGGCAGTGGTAGCAGAGCAGGTTCCTTTATGCCAGTCAGCCTATTTATCCCCAGCAAAGGGAAAGGGTGGATAACAGAATCATCCAAACACAACAGATGGGAGATGTACTAAATCATCCATTTCCTGTGCTGTTTCTCATCCATCCTTAAACGATCAAGTACCTTTTATCTCATACCACAGCATCCCAAGGCACCCATCCCCAACAGAGTTTGCAGACCTTTCCCTGATGTTTTTCACTACTGATGAGTGACCCTAGAGCTCTCTAGTTCCATACCCTTCTCTCCTAAAACAGTGCCACCTAGAACCACTGGGACTTTTGTTCTCCCACATTTAGGGGTTATCACCCTTCTCCTGTGAGTGGCAAATGCACTACACCTGACAGAGACATCCTCCTTCAGAAGCAGATATGGCTAAGTGAAGCACTAAAGGCTTTGTTAGGCATGTAATATAGCCCATAGTCCTTTTTATGAAAACTTGTAACACTATAAACTAGCTGGTCTTGTTTTCATTGTAGCCGTTCCTGTTGGTTGAGGTCATTTACAGGTTCTCCTATTACACTATGATTGGTCTGTTATCCTAAGAGTCTTCTCGTGTAGTCTTAAGCAGATAAAAACAACTTCTAGCAAAAGTAATGCATTATATTTCCAGCTGTTAAGAGTACTGTTAAACAGCAAAAAAAATATTACAGTGCTAGTATTAGTGATAGCGTTCAGGTGTGCCTTCAGTGTGTGTGTTTGTGGAGGTGGGTGCTGCAGAAGCTGAATGACACACTAGCCACCACCTATCAGTGTTAAACAGGTGTTAAATGGAAAGGAATATTTTGTGAGGTAGCTACAGATACTGTGGAGAAATAACTGTGAGAGACACAAAAGGATTTGCCCTGTGGCAGCCTAAACTGATCTCAGTGCTGCCTGCCAGAGTTTCACTCTCCTTCCATCAGGCCTTCTTGGGCCAGCTCCAGCTGGGCTGACACAGAGCTCTGAACCATCAGAAAACACTTGCCTTGACTGTCGGGTCTGCTTTGTGCTGACTTACTGTGCTGAACGCAGGGTCTGGCAGGCTTTGGAGCCAGCACAGGGAAGAGACTGGAATGCATAGGCAGGGGAGGCAAGATGAAATGGCGCTAGAGAAACCAGCAATTAGACTGGGTTTCAAGTCTAAAATTGCAGCCTATACTGCATCACAAGACAGTCAGCAATAGTGTAGCCTGCGTGCCCTGTATATCACTGCACTGACTGGTGTAAGATAAGAATTTGTCAGAGACAAAATACTGACTTGCCAAAACACTACGAGAAAACCAGGAAAATAACTGTACCTGAAACAAAGGTCTAGGAAATCTAGTCCGACTAGGAAAGCATATAAGCATATTTTAACATTAATTTGGGTTTTTTTCTGGTTATTCTAGGCAAACAGAACTGCTGTATGTTCTTTGTCAACAAAAACTAGGCAGAAACTATATCTCTATCAGGCACTAATCTCATCTTCTGTTGGAAATTGTTTTGAAGTATGCTAAACATCAGCTATATGACAAGGCTGAGAGTAATAAACCTTAATACAATCTGAAACAGTCTGGATCAAAATATTTGACGAGTATTACTATTTCACTGTACTGTCTTCCAAAGCACTGAAAAGTGGGCATGACTTCCTTACAGCATATACTTGCAGCTGGGCAGGAGCAATCCTATTTTTTCTGCGTGCTGGAGGCACCCTTACCTCTCACACCTGCACTCCTTGATAAATGTTTTCTCACCTCTGACCTCATGAACTTGAATTGCTCACACATCTCCTATAACCCCTACAATGATAATGCTGTGTTGGAATGTTCTGGTTTATACTATGTATGTGCAGAGGTTTTTTTAGTCTCTCTTATTTTTTGAGTGGTTGTTTAATGGTGATTATAATAAGCCTTATTTAAACCATCATTTCCAGTGGCGTAGACAAACACACCTTCCCTTCAAAGAACAAGTTGGTTTACTGTGACAAGCCAGATTCCAGGGTCAGGATCACTTCTTTACAGGGACTTACAGTGGTAGAGACAGACAAATCATCAGAAGCAGATTCACTGTCACCTAAATATAGGATATATAAATATCCTATATTTATGGAATAATACAATTATTCCATAAATATAGAATAATACATTTAGCTGTTTAATACACCTGTATTAATTTGAAAAGAGCCTGTAATGCTGTTTTCTTTTCCAGGCTGTAGTATAATATTCTATAAGATGAAAACAAACGAAAACAAACCCCAGAACCCTGGGAAACCAACTGTACCTTCAAACCCTAGAGCTCTAATTACCAAACAACCTTGTCTGCCTCAGGAGCAAATTCAATACACTTCAACAAAATATCCATATTTTTATTAGCAACCTCTTTAAACAAAGCAAAATGCTATGCACTTATGATCCAAGAATGGCTAAAAAGGTCAAAGGAAACAAAAACATCACAACAACAAAAATACGTTTGTTTTTTTGGGATAAAAGTAAAGAAAACCTTTTCCAAATGTGCTTCAGATAATATACTTCGTTGAGTCAATCTTGCCTTTTCAGGCTTTATCATTAATTATTCAACAGGGCAGTAAAGAAAGCTCCAAGCTTCAAGCAGTGTGATGATTTGTTTTTCATGCAAAATTCAGAGTTTGATTGCAATCCTTTTTACAAGCAGTACCAGCCAAGTTGCCAGGATTCATTTCTAGACTCACACAGCATTTAGCAGAAGCTCAATAGCTGCTAAAGCAGTGAAGCAGAACTGATCAGGCATGGATCTTCTCGCAGGCAAGTTTTCCTGATAAATTTGTCAATCCTTTCTTTTTACAAAATCAGCAGTCATATTCTTCCACAGCTGTAGACGTTTCTTGAGAAAAAGGCTTTATACACATGATGTTGACTTAGATAAATGGTTTTTAGTAGCCCAATTTGCATGTCAATATGGACACTGCTGAGCTTTCTGTAGCAAAGGTGGCATCTCACAAATCTTCCTAGAGACAGCTCTGAAAAGACAGAGGTTCCTTTGGAAAAATACCCCAGCATTTTGAAAAAAATGACAACAGATCTGAAAATGTGCATGATGGCCTACAAGTTCTCTGCACAGAAATTGAAATAATTTTCTACCAGGAACAAAATTTTTGGTCCTGAAACCACACAATCTTAAAAGCTGTTCACACCATAGTCTTGCTTAATTTCACCCAGTACTTACTAGTTTTGCTAGTTGTGATCTGATTTTTGTAATCAAATTTGATTATTTTGATTACACAAGTTTTATCAGTTGCCCAAATAACCTTGTGATAGATAAAATAGCCCAATCAAATTTATAAAGAAATAAAATTTATTATGCAGCCGAAAGATCGGTCACAATAAGCCACAATATTGAGGAGCAGCACCGAGCCCGGGGTCGGTACTGGGTGAACACGTATAGATCTGACCTCTATCGCATCAGGTCTCCCCTGGTTCACCCCGACTGTCTCAGCCAGGGTGATTTTATACAGTTCTGGGTGGGATGACAACATCTGGTCCTTTCTTCTCAGCCCTGAATAGGTTACAGGGCTGGACAAAAAGAGGTTTCTGGGTGTGATGTGTGTTCTGTCTTGTGATGAGTTGTCCATCTCCTGGTGCAGCTGGCTCCTCTGTCTTCACAATAGGATTCCCAGAAACATAATTCCTTGATGGCCGGGGTGTAGATAGTAATCAGGCAATCATTGTCTGGTCGTGGTGTGAATGTTCCTGTGATACAAATCTGACTCCACCTGGGATGGAATTCCCACCTATTGATTGAATAGATTCATTCTCTGGCTGCTCTGGTGTTGTGAAAACCCCTCCCCGGTCAAACTGGTTTTAGGAGTTTTTGAAACTTCTGGTTTCAGAAGGGGGGCTGCATCCCTCAATTTTTATAACTTTAATTCAATTCATATTTTAGCACAAATTTACAGAGTTCATTTATAACACCCTGAAAGATGACTGAGAGGAGATATGAATGCTCCACATAATAAAGAACATATATTAGAGTACTGTTTTTCAGGGTTAATTTCACCAATAGAAAAATTATTTTTCAGATATAGTTTCCTTCAAATGTTAAAATCTGCTGAATTGAAGGAATAAGTACATTTCTAAATTTTAAAAGTGTTGCTTTTGCAAAACTATCAACTAATATTAGAAAAAGTAATTTATACTTTATAGGCGCTGATATGGTTAAAAAATACCACATAATATGATTTTTCAATGATAAAAAGGAAATACTAATTTTCAGTGTTAGAAAACACATTAGAAACTATATAATGTCAAGAATTTTGTGTTCATGACTCAACCTATCTTTTTATTTATTATCTTTCAATGATTTGCCCTTACAGCATAATACAAAGCAACTATGGTATTCCCTTTACATACAGACAATTATGCAGCAATAAAATTCAGCTAAGTAGCTATTTTTATAATCATGTCAAAAAGGTTTGTTTTACTACTAGCTTCCCTCAAATTTAGTTGCCTTACAAAGACTCCAAGATAAAACAATTTCTGAATTTCACCTTATAATATATCTCAACAGAAAACAACTCCTGAAATCCTCCAGCACTAGAAAAAATTGCATCCAGTAGGGATACCAAATTATTCAGGAAAAAACAAAATTCTACAAAAGCTTTTAAGACAGGAAGAATCTGGTTTGATTTTCATTTGTGCCGATTGCAACTTTACTTCAATGTTTTACATCAGCAGGCAAACATAATTGAGTGTTTCCATTTATTAATAAAAATTCTCCATTTTTTAATGAACCAGTTTTTCAGAAAGAAAACAGAATATTAAGTGAAATACTCTTTGCCAACTAAGGTTAATAAAAACCCAGAACCAAGTGGGATACCTTTTACCATGGAAACTAAAGCTTGGATTTATCAAACACATCAAAGCTTACATTTGATTAACTGGATTGAAACCAGGCCCTGTTTTCCCAAAGAAAAGAAAGGGAAGGAGTAAGCTGGTTAAGAATAAGACTTAAACAGCTGTAACATCATAGGCATTTGTGTCTGGTATATGCTGTTTGACACGTGATTTTTTTGCAGCAACTGTCTTCCTATAAAATTTCAACATCCAACTCACAGGCCGGATAAAGAAGAAATTTTAAAGTAGGATTGTGCTTAAAACTGGTAATTAGTCCTATATAATACTTTTCTTGTGCCAGGTAGATATCATTCATCCTGGTAAAGGTCACCCACTGACAGCTTGGGCCAGCTGAGTATACTTGAGGTCTGAGATGTCCCAGTGCTGCTACCTTGCCTGAGCCCAATATTGCATGAGGAGAGCTGCAGGGGTCAGTCCTAGTTCTTCTAACATCCAATGTGTATCTGAGTCATTTCCTGCATCAAAGAAATCCTGACTGAAAGAGACAATTATGGATTTTAGTACAACTGGAATAAGAACATTTTGTCACCAAGTGGGTTAAAATAGTTGTTTACATAGGACTTGTCAAGTAAAATTATGAGCATAGAAAAAAAAAGAAAGCAGAGGGATTGGAGTGCATGAGTCTGTCTCTTTAGATTGCAGAATGCCAAAGTAGAATAGATCAAATTCTCACTTTTTTTTAACTTTTTAACTTCTTCGTCTGCCCCTCTAGCCCCAGAAAAACTTTCCCCGATATCAATGGCAGTGTAGCTCTAAGTATCCTAAATTAGCGTGATGGCAAGATTTGGTTTTGCTTTTCATTCTTTATTTCCACAAATGTTTTTACATAAAAGCTGAGCAAATTACACTGGAAATAATAGTGTTGAAACTGAAATTGGGTCATTTTTTCCTAAGTTGCATCTTGTCCTCAGTCCATTAGTGAAAAAAACATTCGGCTTCTTTTTTTTTTTTCCAAATTCATAGTTTTCCTTTTTGTTTAATTCAGTCCTTCTAACGTCAAGAAGTTCCCTTGTTCTGAGTGCATGTTCGCTGTTATTTTTGCTGTATTATCATTGCCATTGTCTTCTTGGTGTGTTTTTTTATTTATAAAAATTTCCAAAACACTTTTAATATTTCATTACCGGCCTGTCTCAGAACATTTAGGAGTTTACTATCATTGCCATCACTTGTTTCAAACTATTCCACATTTTCCCTGGTTTTAAGAAATCTTGTTTAGGTAATCCTGGAACTATCATGCTAGTGGTCTGAACTTTATTGGTTTAGAACCATATTTTGCATCATTAAATAGCTATGGCAAGGTAAAAGGACAAAATTTTTTTTTTTTTTTTGAGCTTTCTCAGCTCAGTTTGAGAAATAAGATGTCTGAAAGATGGCCCAAAACACTTCTCTCAATATGCAAGTAGGATTTATGACAAAGAATGATTGATGTCATCTGTCTCCACTTTCCTTGGAAAATAAATAAAGCGCCTGGGTGTCATTGCTTTTAGTTTGTTGTGGAGGTATGTTTCAGTCCTGGATTTTTCTTTTTGCAATCCCCATATATTCTTAGGGAATCTCTATTCACTTTTAACACACTGAGCCCTGAACAGGGGTTTGCAGTGTGTCTGTTGTAGGCAGGTGCAAGCCTGTGCCACACACACAGAGAGAAGTAGAAGCTTTCCTTGCCTACACTTTCAGTTGGTACAAACTCGTTCTGTCCATATTTTAAGTCATAGTGGAAAACTGACTGAGAAGTAATGAGCCCTGATAAAAGTAGACTTGGTGCCTACTTACTATAGGGATGTGGCTTTCAGTAAAAAATTTGTTTACCTATAATTAGCCACATGCAGAACTGTGAGATTTGGAGGGATATATACATGCTGTAGTATGGCTTTGCTGAAAGAGTAGCAACAGAATCTTCTAACTCTGAGACCCAGAGATTCTATCCTTAGTCTCCATCTGTACAAGAGAATTTACTGTATTGAATTCTTAAAGGTACTTTTAAGTGACAGTGCAAAACAGTACTGAATCATTTTCACAGAGACATATTGATTGAACTAAACCTTTCCTGCAGGATTCTTTTTAATCCTTCTCTTTATACTCCACCACAAGTCTTTGTAAATCACATATGTATCCATCTCGTCATCATCTCTTGAGACTTTCTTCTCATAAGGCTGTTTAAAATAGATCAAATGTTCCCTGAAAAGAAATACTGTCAAAATACTGTCTTTTGTACTAGAGGTTAAGTATCCATACCATACAGACTTTAAAACTTCATGTATATAAATAAATCATAATTCAATAATTTAACTGACTTAATTAATCTGATACCAAAATCATACTTGCATTCTTCCACAAACATGTCTGTGGAAATTTTTCTGTGGGTCCTAGTTTGCCACAACCTTGCAAAATTAGAGAAATCTTGATGAGCATTGCAGGAAGAAGAGTTCAGGGCAAAATGTCATCAGCTCTTATTGTGTGATAACTCAGACTCACAGAATATTCAAAGATGAAAGGGACCCATGAGGAACATCAAGTCCAGCTCTTAAGTAAATACCCTGTACAGGGATCAAACCTGTGCCCTGGGCACTACTAGCACCATACTCTACCCAAATAAGCTGATCACCTTGCTACTAGAAATGGTTAAAACTAAAGCACCAGAATGCCAAAACCTGCTTTTTTATTCCTTTATAGGTGACAGTTTTCAGAAGGCCTTAGATAGCCTTTTCTAGTTCAGATAAATCTCTCACACTAGCAGATGAATATGGGACAAGAATCCTGTTTGTAATCTATTTATCTAGGAGTTCATCTGGGGAAGAAGGGTAGGGAAAGTAAAAAACAGAAAAGAAACAGAAACGTTGTATGAGAAGACCAAAGAAAAGAACAAGGAGAGTGGAAAGGCATGTGTTAAAATACCTGTATAAAAGGCAAGGCAAAAGAAAAATCCATTGTCAAATGGATTAAAACAAGATTAAAGCAATTAAATCAAGAAGATTAAAGGAGAGCTGAAAGCAACAAAAGGTGTTGAAAAGATAAGAGCAGAAAGCACAAAATGGGCAGAAGAAAAAGCAGCAGCTGTCTGCAGAACCAGCAATTTTTACACTGGTGCAGCAAGGGTCTAAGAAGCAGTTAGCCACATAAAAACTGTAGGAGTGTGGGGCTTGTTGGAGCATAAACATATAGGTTTCAAGGCTCTGGATTGGCAGGTTGCTTGTGTCACCCTGTCAGAAAGGCTGCTCACTACTGGCTAAGAGAAAATGCCCTGGGTCTCCATGAATCTTAGTGGTTTCCAAATCTGCACTCTCCTTTCGAAGACAGAGAGGTCTGGCATTGATGTTCGGCATTCTACAATTCAGAGGAGGTTCCATAAGCATTTACAGAAGTTTTGCTTAGAAAATTCCCTAGTGACAAAAACATGTGGCATCCCAGCAACTTCCTGTAGATAATGAAAGCTCTTCACATAGCAGTATTATCCCTCAGGAGGATGGATTCAAATCCTTACTGGTCTTAACTCATTAGAAGTCCCCAGATGACAACTAGACTCTGCTAGAACGAAACCTGCTGCCAAAAGTTAAAGAAGATATTTTCCTTCTTGATTCCCAACACAGCTAGTGAAAGAAGAGAATTCTGTGCCCATATGTGTGTCTAGTTTTCTCAAGCTGAATAATTTAAGCATTATTTCTGCCTTCATTTAATGCAGGTGTGAACCCAATTTCAACTGCAAATTTATCCCCATTCTCTTACACTCTCAAAATGTAGTGAGATGGAAGTTAAGCTGATAGATATATCAGTATAAATCCAAACTGTTATGGTTTACAAGATATGCACATGAGTCTGCTCCGCTTCTGTTTGCCATCAGATATCCCTCCTTATCTAAACAAAATAAAAATTGAGCTATAGCCAAAAAGATGGAATATCTGGATATGTCAGTTAGGACATATTTCAATTTATTCTCTCAAGCATATTCCTTATTTTACATCTCTGGCTACTCTGTTTATTAAAAAATGTGGTAAGGCATTGACCTGCAACTTCTAGACTGTTAGGATAGTCCCTGGCATAGTTTTGACTCATGTGAGTGAGTGCTTGCACAAACAGTATCCACGTACAGTCTGGAGCTTAGTAAGGGCTAAAACCCACTCCTGACAGGCCATTTAAATAAAGCCTTTCAGCTCTGGGCAGTTGCAGAGTTTAGCTGAGGGGACTCTGTTCTGAGTCAGAGATGAGTTCCTGCCTTGTATTTACTGTTCCACAGAGGTAACCATAGCAGTCATAGTGGTTACAGGGTTATGAAAACTTCTCATATTAAAGAATGGCTCTAGTTAAAACATTTTATTTGTGGCTAGATAATCTATTTGCAATTATTTGCCCATGCAGAGGCTCTTGTAAGCAGCATTTATTTTCCCAGCTAAACCTGGGATGAACACAAAAATCACATAAAATAAAGACAGAGATGTATCCTTACAGCTGCCATTAAAAATCTGGAAGGCCTGGACCTGCCCTCTCCATCATGCTGCAGATATTCTGTTTCAGGACATTGTGAGTACTAACAGGATATTTAAGGTCATATCTCCTAGTTCTGTTTACTATGGCTGCTTTTCTTTCTCTGATTGCTGCAAATGACTGCTTTTGCTTAAAAATAATCTTCCCACTGACAGTCTTATGGCAGAGAATCTTTACATGGTAACAGGCAAGTCTCAGTAGTGAGTCATCCAATCAGTCAATCAAGAAAATAGTGAAGATTGGCCATAAAGCAATCTCACACATACATATTCCCCCTTGCCTTGCCCATCAGTGTCAAATTCCAAATGCAGGTGCATAAATGCTCTTCAGTGATGGCACAGTCATTATCACATAATTTAACTGGTTGATAGGTATGCTCCGTAACATGACTCACTATTCAGATTTCCTCCTCACCAGGGGGAGTATTTTCTTTTGAGATTTATTTTTCTAATTCCCACCCAATGATTTTGGAAGAAATTAAGAAAGGTGGATGTCCGGCATGGGGATTCTGGTTTACTGCAACAAAAGTAGGCCTCTTCCTTTTTAGTCATCTGCCATTCATGTCTTCTGCATGGAAGAGGTCTTATGTATAACCTTTTAATCACCAATAGTTGACATTCACCATTCAAATGCTCACTGCCTCCAATTCTAGGCTCTTCACCTACGTGGTTACATCAGGAGTCCTAATTTCCTAGACTTCATGAAGAGTTGGGGTTTGCCAAAAGACAATTCAAAGCCTATGTATCTGCCTCTTGTTCTGAATAATGGTGTGAAGGGATGTGTTTTCCTGTGTTGTTTATATCTTAGTCTGAAGAGATTGATTTTATAATTTAGCCATTAAATTTAGGTGTCTTGAATTTTGTACAGAAGTGTAACTTTTACAGTGTTCCCAAATTGTTAAGGCCAATCTGAGGTGTGGCTGTGATACAACCCTGCCCCCAGAATGCAGTCACTTGTACTTTCTTTTCTGATCTTCCCTGACACTGAAGCACAGATGAAACCGGCAAACCATTTCAGGGTACTATCATCACATAAAATTAGTTTTGTGAAAACCTGTCTGCTGTTTAAGCTCCCGGCTGTCTCACTTCAGTTTCCAATACAGAAAGAATTAAATGAGAAGCATGGAACACCAGTCAGTCTATATAAGAAGTGGTTTATATTAGTTAATAAATTGTTTTGAAAAAGCACCATGAAGTCAAAATCCAGAAGAAGAATGTAATATATTCAAACCCAAAGATGGGATATAAATCCACAACACATACGGTTTCCTAAATGACTTTAAAAGGCTGATTCAGGCAGCTGTGCCTCCTGGATAAACGTCTGTCCCCTACATAAAAGGCATCACTGGGACCCACCATGGAGTGGGAGAACTGAGCAAAGCCCAGGCACTTGGTAGTTGAAGGATATTGCACTGTAACTTGCCCCTGTAGTATCTTGGAAAGAAGCATCCACCAACTCTGTTTGGAGTTGGGCCACTGCGTGTCTTGTAGCAGAAAATTCTTGTGTTCAGACAAAAAAGGGAGGACTCAGCAAGGAGCTCTCTTCCTGAACCAATCTTCACACACATGAAGAAGCAGACTTGAGTTTCTCTGTGTCAGCTCTGAGGCTGGCTACAAGAAACTATTGTGGCCCATAAGGCACACAGAGGATTTTCTATGGCACTATGCCTGACCTGGTAAGCCCACAGCTTGTTAATTTTGGCACAGCACCAGAGCAGCGTGGCTAAGCAGTTTCTGGTTCTGACCAGCTCAGAGTCTGAGCAGAACAATACGAGGTCTGTCTGAACCTGTCTGTGTACGTTAGGTGCCACGGCATTTGATTAAGTGGTGAAAGCCCTCCAGTATTGCTCTTTAGACTGTGTTTAAGTCTGAACATCAGGCAGTTACAGACAGACAGTTAAGGCAGGTAGGACCAAAACCTAGGGACTCCTAGTTGAAAACTTGACATGCCTTTCTACTTCTCCTCAACAGTCTTAACCTAACTTGGTAGCCTAACCTAGGAACCAAATGAAAGAGGAAAATGGAAACTGCTTTCAGCCCTGTAAATACAGCAGTAATATAAGAGTTACTGAGATTGAACAGCAGTTAAGGGAAGCTTCATCATACCACATATTGGAGACCAAGAAATGGCTTTCTTCCTTTCCAATTCACTTTTCCATGTTTTTTTGTCCCCATTGGACTCTTGAGCTTCCATCTCAACAGAAAATTATCTTTTTTAGCTGGTGGCACATATAATTTCCTGGACTACAAACATGTAAGTTCAAATCTGCTGTAGCTAAGGCACATGGCTCTTAACACTAGGTCTTCCACTTCCTGGCTAGTCGTGGGGACTGCCTTTACGTCAATATTATGCCTTTCATATTGACTGTAGACCTCACTAAGTCTAAAATTTTCACATCTTTAGAATTTAAATGATTGTAAGCCTAAATCTGGAGTGCAGAAGAGCTATAAATAGAGATTAGTACCTATTTCTCCAGAAAAGGCACTTTTGAATCTAATTATGTGTTTTAAATTAGATTAAAAAATAAATCAGCCATTGACTTTAGGGACCTGAAGGCTTAGTCAAAGTTTGAAATCCAGTGAACTGCTGTTGGGGATTTCAAGGGCTTTGAGACACTTCAATACCTAAGAAAGGCAATGCAAACTTTAGCCTTGTCATTAACTAAGGAGAGAAACTTCCTTCACCAGTTTCTCTTCAAACGTTCTGCAGCCTATAGGGTGCACAGGTCTCTCTCCTCCAGAAGCAGGAAAGGGTGACACTTGTTTTTCAGCACTGAGAGAAGCTCTCATCCTGGTACTTACAGGTATTCTCTTTGAGTGTAAAGGTTATTATTCAAAGCACTTTCTTCTTTCTTATAGTAGGAAGAAGTTTTCCATTTTCTAGGTCAGTACACACTGAATTGGGCTGGTTTTACAAGGCATCTCTGATTTGAGCTGGCTACAGTGTAAGTTCACATACAGAGTCTCAGGAGGGTGTTTAGTGAAGAGAGGCACAGAACTGCCAAGCTCCTGTAACACAAGCAACCACAGGTGGAAGACAGAGATGGGGTGCCAATCCTGGGTGTGTACAGAAAATGCAGTACAGAAATACAACTGTAGGCTTTTAAAAGAATTCTTGCCAGGGAACATAAGCAGCTAGAGCTTTTAGGCAAGTTAGAAGTGGGATGAGGGGGAGTTTTTGGATAACCCTTCTGATCTGCAGTTTATATATTCCATTTAAGGTTTTTATGAAGTATTTTCATAGTCACCTTAAGGCCTTGTGAAAAATTTACTTCAGTTTTAGGCTCCTTTGCTGAAAGTAAAAATGTCATTTTTGTCATCTTGGCATGCCCCTATATTTTGCTTTTCTATGAGATACATACTTTGTGCTTGTAATGTTTTGGCTCATTCTCTATTGTGTCTCCTATAAAATACCATTATTAAGTGTATTCTCTTTATTTTAGAACTTACATAAGTGTAAACTCATTATATATTGTTTCCATTTAAATCTCTCTCCTTTATTTTGTAATGTTGGCTGGTCCAAACACTTTAGTG
Source organism: Picathartes gymnocephalus (assembly GCA_013390045.1). Taxonomy (NCBI): domain Eukaryota; kingdom Metazoa; phylum Chordata; class Aves; order Passeriformes; family Picathartidae; genus Picathartes; species Picathartes gymnocephalus. The sequence continues at coordinate 84,512 of WEKY01056050.1, forward strand.
TTACCTGGAGACAGGGAAATGAAAGCAAGTTTTATCTTCCCCTAAATCATTTAGGTGCATACTGAATGCATCAGGCTCAAACCTTTCCCTCTTTTTAATATATTCCACTAATAGTTGAAAAGCATTTAGGAAAAAAAATACTTTATGTTACCATCACAATGTGACCAATTTTTTCACTATCTTATTAATACTACAGTCTATATTTCACTTTGCTCTTTTAAGTTTTAGTTAATTCAGCTACAACAACTTTCATTCAATTATTTAATAGAAGTATTTCTATGCATTTGAAGGAGCTACTTATGTTAGTGTCAGTGTCTTAGCTGGGATACAGATTAAGAAATAACCACCACATGACATGCTGAGTATAGATCCTTTTTGACAGATGAAAATACTGTAAAATTGTCCTTGTTAAAAAAAAAAAAAAAAAAGGCTTTGCATGCTTAAAAATCATATATGGACATGGGACAGTTGTATGTTCATTTTTAGGATATCTAGACTTTAAAGTGATTCATTATTAGCCTTTAGATTATCTATGTTCAGTTAGAATTGGGATAGAAGGCACCATTTGATTTGAAGGAAAGGGTAACAAGGATATTTCAGTTGAGCATTTACTTTGCCAAAGTTTTAGTATACTCATGTCTGCAAAAAAATTACCTTTCCTAAATATGTTTATCAGTTGCACCACAGACAGACTTTCTAGTTGCTACATAGAAATATAAGTAGTGTTCTCAACAAACTTGGGTGGAAATGTATTAACCAGACACATCGTTTGGAATAAGCCCCTGTAAAGATACTATGGACAGTAACTTGGAATTACATCCTTCCAAATCCTATTGCTTCTGGCCCTGTTCCAGCACATGAGGAGTCCCATTACTTTCTAGCCCTGTACTTTAGTTATTACTATTAAAGTCAAACAGTGTTCAAAATGAATAAAAACATCATAAACCAGCTTGCAGAGTTTCTATTCTATTTTTATAATCCTCAGCATTTAATTAAAGAAAATTCTACTCCTCTTTCGTCCAAAGCTATTACAAGTGTGGTAGGATACATCTAGTCAGAACACAGTTGCAAAACATAGTTATTTTGCAGACATGAGTCAAACTTTTCAGAGAAATTTTAAAAGATACTTCAAGCTGTGATAAGTTAAATATGGCCCAGTATCAGGACTTGAACAGGAAAGAAAATATAACAGATAACCTTAAAAGAAAATTTTTTAAAAAAATATTTCCTTTGGGATTTCATGAGATTTCTTTCAAAGTGCTGGGGACTTTGCAAAGACGAAACAATTGGAGAAGAAATGTTCTTTGTTTTGGTTACTCCGAACTTACTAAAGTGTTTTTTCGTGTCTGAAGAACTAGCGAGAAAGATATTAGAAAGATCAATGATTTGATATTTCTAGCTGAGGGATAAATTTTAACTACATCCTGTAAATGTCTCTCTGATTGTTAATTTTCATACAGGTCCACATTGATGCATTAATGTTTTGTAAAAATAATGTCCTTCCATTAAATCTGCTGAAGAAATTCAGCAACAACAATAGCAATCTATATAGTCTATATACTTCTACATTCTTAAATGAAATACTTCACTTGACTTTTTCAACCAAAACAAACAAAACCCAAAGCAATTAAAACAAAAACAAATTTTAAAAAATCAGGACAAATAAAAAATATGAATTAACTATATGCGTTTTTCTTATAGAAACCTGTTATATTTAGTTAGTTAGGGCTGCTTTATATTTTATTGAAGCAACATAAGCTAGGTTCAACTATACTATAAGTGTGTGACTTTGAGTTATCTCATAAATTCACATGGCATAATGTTACTCCTTTTTCCAGGCTCTAATATTTATAGTCTGAAAACAATCAGTTTTTGCAAAAGCTGTTCCTTCTGCATGTCCGTAGGAAGAAAGTGATAAAATTGTCAGGAGACCTTTCGTTTAAGGAATAGGAATGCATTTGTGGAAAAGGCTACAAACCATTTTTTTTTAAAAGTTTGGGATTACTTACCAAAAAGCCCATATAAATCAAATTTATGTACATGTCTTTATGCATACCAAGTCCCCTGCACTTACTGAACTTGAAATGCTTCACAAGTTTTCTAGAACTTGCTATTTCACTCAGAGAGTGAATGCTGTTTTGCTTGGTGCTTAATCTAGTTAAAAAATGAGGAATTTCACACACTTAGCTACTATATCCAAAACCAACTTTCTCATACAGTTGAAACACAAATATTGGTTTTCTTAGCTGTCCTGAATTTGGTATATGTTATATGGAAGGCAATCACACTCTGTGACAGCTGAATTGAGAAATTTATGTTTTCCCATGTCAATCTTGCCAGTGACCTGATTATATTGTATATCCAGGATATTAAACTGGAAGACAGACCCTACCAGAAACCCTATATTCTAGCTTGCTTGGAGCAGTATTAATACATTCTTTCTGGAAAGATCTCTTGTTAACACCTGCTGCATTTATTTAAAAAATTATTAAGATTAGTACTCACTTGAAACAGCAGTATTGTAGATCTGACTGTCAAATAATAAAATGGAGGCAGCTAGCTGAGAAGTTTTATGTCTTTGGCCAAAATATCTGATATAACCAAAAAGGCAATATGTTATAAGGCCTACAAGCCTTTCTGCAAATGGCAATAATATAGAAATAAGTAATTGTTCAGGACTAAGATTCTAAATTAAGAACAAATAAAGAAAAAAAATCTTTGTGAAAGTTTCAGGTATCACATTTAGGTAAATCTCAATTCTATTTAAGAATATAGATATAATGTGAACTATCAGTTACATTCCTAAATTTACAAGGCAGATTGTGCAAGATCACACACACAAACAGACAGTAATGCCCAATGCCTGTGAGCCTCCTTTTCCACATGATCTTCCCACCAACCCCCTACCATTTCCCAGTTCCCACAGTTCCAGTTCCAAGACCTTGCTGGGCTCACAGGATAATGCAGGGTTCCTCTTGCAGATGTGTCTGAGCAGTGACAGACTGCATCTTCTCTCTCCTTGTCCTAAGGCTGCAAAGTGGAACCAGTTTTGGAGGCAGGGAATTCATTAGTCTTTTGGTTTAAATGTGTAAAGTCCACAACCCATTTAGAATCTGGTGTTAGCAGGGAAAGCTTTGATGGGTAAATATGTTTTCTGATGGTGGGAGTAAATTCAGTACAATCTATAGTGACTTTGAATCTCCTTATCAACTGTGGACTGAAACAAGCAATTTTGGGAGAAACATGATCTGGCAGTGCATGAACAATGCTGGTATAATTTGATTATTTCAGACTGAAATAATGAAAGACACGATTGTAAAATAGCAGGTAATAGAAATGTCTGTTTTCATATGTAAATTAAATCAAATAACAGAATAATTAGAATTAGGCTTTTGGAGGCAGCTGGGATGGCTGATATCAGTTCTTTCCTTTCAGGAAAGTCCTGACAAAGAAAATAAATTCCTAAATAAATCTGCATTTTTACCTAGTGCAACCACAAGTTTTATACAAATCCTAAGTATTGTCATCATTTTTTCATGCACCATAGAGCTGAAAGGTGCTTACAATTTTTGCTAGGGTCAGTGGACAGGAAACATCACAAGTTTCAATAGAAAATTTCAGTTCCTTCAGGCAAGGTTGATGACTATATCAAAAATAGCTATTCTCATTGGCCAAATGTTACTGCCTTCATTATCATCATCATCTGTGAGAAAGTCCCCTGTAGCACACCCGTCAGTCCCAATTTCCTCTTCTCCTTTTCTAGAATTGATATCCCCCAACAATCTTGACCAGCCTCTTCTGGAACCCCTACCCAAACCCTCAGCCCCAGGAATCTGTCTGAGGCCATTGTCCTCAATACCTGTCTGAGTTGAGCTGTAGGATTATTTATCTGCAGCCCTGTCCCCCAGATGGATATCAGACACATCTTTTGGATGAACCCCTGCTGAATTTTGTGCCTTGTCCTCAGCCCTGTCTTTAGCCACGTCACCTTGTCACCCTGATAGGACCCGCAGTGGGGTCCTGGGCCCTGTTCAGCCCCTTACCCAGCCACTGGCGTTCCCCCTGCTCAGCCCCAGGAGTGCATTGCCCAGTCAATATCCTCAGCTCCTCCTTCCTGCCCCTCGGCTGTAGATGGTCTTCACTTAGCCCTGACACCAAGTGAGTTCCCTCCCCATTTGTTGTAGCTCTTCAATGAGCTCTTTAGAGTTACAGTGGAGAGAAGGTTGTCCTGTGAGGAATTAAGTGACATGTGCTCAAGTCTTGGAGTCATGTCATTGAAAACCCAATAATATTTGAATTCAGTTACAGAAGATAAGAAGACGGAGTCAGTCTCAAGCAGAAAGGTCAGTAATTTATGGGAGCAAAGAAGATCTGCATTACTTGGCTAGATGCTTTCCCATTTTACTTAAGATTTGAAATGTTGATAAATAATCTGTGCATTTAAGTGAACAAACTTAAACATAAAAAAAAAAGCTGCATATCTCTGAAATTAAACTAGTTTATTTCAGTTCAGAAGAGATTATTTGGAAATGAGGTCTGAATTTGCAATCAGGTTGTGAATTCAGAGATAGTGAAACTTGGAAAGAGATCTTTGTAGTGTTATTGACAAGACACTTAGGAACACATTCTGGTATTTGTATAACATAAATGTCTGATCTAAAGATGGAATACAAAATATTTCTAGATTACTTTACTAGTTTCTGAAACCTCTTTAGATACTACAAGTAAAACTAAATTAAATGAGGTGAAACTGCAGTGTGATGGCAATATCTTTCTTAACAGTTACTGTAATAACAACATTCACACACTTTGAAGTTAATGATCCAGTGTTGGATAACTTCTGTAGGTCCTCTTGTAAACAGTGTATACCTTTGAACATGTACATACGTGCACTTAGGGAAAAGCACAGAACTATAGAATAAAGGCAATAAACAATACTAAGGGACAAAATATAATTCTTTTGGTTATAAAAGCTCATAACCAGCCACAGATGGTGAGATGTCAACGACAGTGGAAAAAAAGGAATTAATGTTCAAGAAATGTTAATGCTCTCTAATTAGGAAGAAGCAGAATGCTATATGTGTATCAGATTAGGAAAACGAAATGCTTTTTCAGGCCATTACAACCCCCAGGGAATAGAAAAAAAAAATCTTCTGCTATAGATATACATGTTTAATCTGATTGCCTGAATAATATGAACCAAAAAGTCCTGGAAGAGCTGGCTGAATCTGACCTGCTGATGCTTTGAATTTTTAAAAACCAGGAGATTTCAAGGGAATCTTGCAAAACTAGAAGAAGTGTTTTGCCAGCAATATAAAGGGCAGAGAAGGCAAGTGTGGCAGCTATAGTCCAGTTGGATTATAAGTATAAACATAGCCAGGGGATGAGGGACAGAAAAACAGATATAACAGAGTAGTGATTTAATTAAGAATCAAAGTTATTGTAAGATCTAACCATTTGGCTTAGTCAAAAAACCGTCAAAAACTGTCAAGAGAAAAACAAACCCAAAAACCAGAACTAAAAATCCACAGAAAACTGAACTAAACCAAAGCTGTTTAGCTATTTTCATGCTTTCCTAAGAAAACATGCTTGATTCCTAAAGTTAAGTATCTAGGTATAATACACCTTAATTTTTTAAAGGCCTTTATTTTACTGTTAATTCTCAATCTATAAAGATAAGTAGATGGAGGACTATCTTAAATAGTTTTCAGTAGAAACTTACTTAGTAATGAGATTGTGAGTAAACTCTGAAAAATTCTTCAGGCCTTGATACTTGGTCCAGCTTTATTTAGTGTTCCTCATGTAAATCAAAAGTACAGTGCATCTGCTGGAAAACAGTTCAACGTATACATCTTTGCATAAAAGGTGATACTAGGTCACATTAGTCAAAATCCATGATCAGTCCCTGATGGAGGATATAACCAATATGTAGAGAAAATTGATGAAGAGTAGATTTTCCTTGATTGATCCATTCTGTGAAATGTAGATTGCATTTTCTTTTTATTTGTTTTAATTTATTTCACTTATTTTTATGTGCTTTTACATGTTGTTGATAAGTACACTCTAGAATCAGGCCCTAAAGGCTTTGTCTCAGGACACATTATAAATCTGAAGAAAAACCTTTGACATTTTCTAAAAATTTCTTTTTCTTCTTTTTAGACAAACATTTATTTTAGAGTTTTAACAAGGCAATTAGAACCACAAGAATCCTTTCCCCTAACACTTTTGATATATGGTTATTTTAGCTTGTTCAATCTTCTCTTATTTTTTTCAGAAGGCTCTGTAAGCTGCTGTATATATATTTATTTAACATCTGTTTTCAAGTAGTGTAGTAGACTAAATATAAATTTAAAATACCAGAATTTCATTTACCTAACTTTTGTCTAGAAGGATGGCTATTGTGTCATCACACTATTGCGTCTTCCTACAGCCTCATTAATATCAAAAGGGTCCTTGCCAATCCCTTCCTTCCTTTCCCAACCATCCGTCCTTCCATCTGCATTCCCACAGCCTCCCTTCCAGCTGAGCGGTGCACATCTTTTCTTTGGGCTGCATCCAGACTCTATCTGACCTGTCTGCATCAATTCACCTCAGTAACTCAGCAAAACCAAAACTAAACCAAGTAAACTTCTGACAATTGACCCAAATGCATTGGCTCATTATGCGGTCAGATGAAGACCAGATCAAGAACATGTAACCAAAATCATAAAAGAGAGAGCATGAATGGGAGTGATGACAGTCGGCTTCTCCACCTTAGCAACAAGGAAACATTAGGTCAGTTCCTCCATAGCACCTGATCACACAATTAGGATTGTACCCATTTGCTGTTCTTGGATGTTCGCCCTCTGAATCCTCATCTAAGCCAATCTCCAACAACTTTTTCTTTTATATTGATGTAATTTTTCTCGTTTATTCATCTGCTAAAAGTACACAGTTAGATAAGCACCTGTATGAACAAGCAACAGAAGAGGTAAAGAAGGCCAAGCCTACTGATCAGAATATGACTCTAAAGTATCAGGCCAAGGTTTTTAGAAATGACTAGTTGTTTACATATGAATTTTTCCTTTGAACCTAATATCACAATTTTTTCTTCTAGTATCCTAAGGTACAGAACAACCAAACTTCAAAACTGTTAACATGTTCATATTTTCCCCCAAATATCTCTGTTTTTCTAGTCTCTTTTGAAAATCACAGCCATCATGCATTCCACATGTCATGGTTTAGGAATGGCAGTCCCAATTTAGTGTTCCCTGAAAGACTCCAAACCATGTCCTGCTTACTCACTTTTCCATCCCCCTGCAGCAGGCTGGAGGGGAGAACTGGAGGCACAAGAAAGTAAAGATCAGGGATTGAGATAAGAAAAAATTACTGGAAACAGCAATCAGATGAGAAAATGAACAGTAAAAGCGAAATATTAATAAGAGAGCATAGAAGACAGGCAAATGATTCACACATGGTCCCCACCATGTGATACAGGACCTTACCCCGGCTGATTGTTTCACCCTACCTGGCAGAAGGACCCCCTACTCTGCATGGTGTGAGGTGATACCAAATAACCACCAGGTCCTAACCATGCTCCTTCTGGCTACTGCAAAAATTAACCCCTTCCTGGATGGAACCCCGAAGATTTTAAATTATTTTTTGTAATTGGAGGGTCTTTAAAAGATGACCATTGGAAATTAAAATTCAGTTTTGACTTCCATCCTGGGTCCTTTCTAGGAATACATTTAAAGAAGGTCTAAAATGAATTTGTCACAACTGAGCTTTTCACTCTCAATTCTGATGAAGAGATAGCTACGTGCTGAGAATTGAATTGTATTTTATACCTTTAAAAAGTTTTATGACAGCAAAAGAAGAGATAAATAAATAATCCCTGCTCTAGTAGTGATCAACTCTACTTGCTTTTAGGAAGTGTTTAAGTTTACATAATTGACATTTAGTCTACACTACATTAATTTACTGGGAATGGCCATTTTCTGAAATCTTACAGACTGCAAGATGGCCAAGGAACTGAAACCTAAACAAAAGCTTTCCATTGGATAAAATGTTATCGTTTTGTATAGGAAGGACTTAAGAAATAACTGCATAACTTTACAGCTATGAAGGTTGAGTCTATCTATCTGATACCAAACATGGGAGATTCTAGCATTATCTTCCTCATTTGTCATCATTTAAAAAAAAATAAATTTTGTATAGGGTAGATGGGGACTCATGAAGTAACATGAGTAGATAGGTGCATCTATAGCTAACATAGAATGATATACACCTTGAGTCAGTCTTAGCCATGTGACCACAGATTTCTTTTTTTATAAGGGACTGTTCTCTCTCTGCAGCATGCTTTTGATGTGATTTTCTTCTACATTGTAAGGTTGTTCTTAGAGCTGGAAAGATAATATACTCTTTTTTCCTCTTTTCAGTTATTTAGGATTCATCATTGAATTGTCTTTTTGACAGTGCAGTTAGGGGAATAGGAGTTTGAGCAAGGTGTTTGTTATGCCGTATAAATGTGATATAAGAAGCTGGGATGATGTAACCCAAAATTTACATGCAAAAGATAGCAGATAAACAAGTACAGGCAAGGGATAACAGAGGAAAAAGTCCATCAGTGACTTTCCTGACATTGTCCCTAAGGCCAGAATTGTTTGTGTTCCATTCTAATAAAGTGAAAACTTAACCAATATGTTAACGTGACAGAAAGTCATGCTTGTATTATCTCTGCCTGCAAGTGAAGGAGTTTGCAAGTGCAGAAGATATTTGTGCCATGGGATTTCTATGAGACACGTTCCAAACTGCAAAAGTTCAGATGAAGAAAAATGGTCTTGATGGTGAGCCAGCATTATAATGAAGGTATATCTTGCACTTTATGAAGCCAGCTGTTAAAATAAAAAAATATAATAGAAGACAACCTAAGGAATATATGTCAGTCATCAATTTCATCATTCATTAATATTTTTTGTTAGAAAAACCTTTAAGAATCTCTGGCATAGAGTAAGTTTCCAATCCACTGTGAGGCACAATCTCAGACCCACAGAATCTTCTCTCTAAAAACACAGAGTAGAGAATGAAATAGAGGTAATTTGGCTTGTCTGCAAGTATGTCAGCTGCAGAGGAGAAGGCGTGACTGGAATTTCATATGATATCCAGTGAAACACAAGGTTTCTCTTGATGTTTTGGAAGTGTAACCCTTTTTTAATCCCCATTCCTTTGTCTGTTCTTTATTGACTGAGGTTCTCTTAGGTGAGGGCTAGTTCTTTCATGGGTGCAGAATAAGGTGTCCAGTTCTGCGGCTCTGCTATGCATGGTTGTCATCAATAACTGTCATGATTGATTATGTGCTAGATACAAATAATTGGCTCTTGCACAAGAAATCTTCATTCTTATTGGTAGAATACTGTTGGGCAATGGTGCAAACAGGGTGTGAGAAAGGGAATGGCAATCATTGCGAGGAGAGCAACAAATCTCTTTCAAGGATGTAATACCCACAGTTTTCTGTCCAATCTGGGAAACAGAAGAAATTTTCCACCATATTTTTGTCAAAATAAGTTGTGAGCTAAGAAAGTAAAAGCTAAAAAAATCATTCAATCTCTTTTGAAATATCTGTAGCCCCAGTGCTGAGTCAGCCTTGTCTTAAGTGGCACCATCTGTTAGGTATTGAGCAAAAGTATTTCTTCCAGATCTGCTGACTCTGCGTGAGATGAGTAGTCCAGCAACAGACAAAGAGCTCATTAGAAGTTTCAATTTCATAAAACCTATGTGTTCATGGAAGGGTCTTCTCAATCTCAACCTGTGCAGCCTGGAGCCAGAGCCTTTATTATTCATATTTGATTTATACTTGAATACACAAGCCTGACTGGACATGTAGGGCTTGTGAAGTACTGTATATTTTTTTTTCTTTAATTCTATGATCAAGAGACAAAAGAAAGTTTTAGCTTAACTGGATTAATACCTAAAAATAAGTGTGGTTCTTTAAAAAAAAATACATATGTAATATGTGCTCACTTGATTAAAATCTCCATTTTTCAAGTATATTATGATATAATATAATAAACTACTGCAGACATCTAAAGGGATTAAAGATTCTATGCAGGAGCCTGGAGTGTGCAGGACTGACACACAAGTAAGTGTATTAAGTGTCATGTGAGTGAAAACAGGGCTATGTACTGGCACAAGGAACATCAGAATGCAGTGAAGGGTTCTGACTTTTTGTTCTATAGCACTCAGGTCTATTGTGATTTAGAAAGATTCTTTTTAAATAACTATTTCATTAACAAAAATAATATAGAACAGAGCATAATTTCAAGACATACTTTCAAAAGTAACGTGAAAACCTCAGCAAACAAGGTACATGCAAGGTACTCAATCCAGTTATGCAGTGGATAAGTATATTTTCCTGAGAGACAATTTGTACACAGTGAAACAGGTTTATTCTTTGAATATGGGATAATTCCCTCTGCATACCAGAAGCCATTCCTGTGTCAAGAAAGAGTGAGCATGTGACACTTGACAGGTAAAAACTAGACATTTTATTGATGGTTTTCATATCAAACTTTTTTACTTCTTTAGTTGTGAAAGTTAGGAAATAAAAGAAGATTTAAACTTTCAAACTCCAGACATTTATATTATACAAACTCCAAAGTTCTAAAGACAAATATTCTGGACTCAGTTTTGTTTATCTTCTTACATTGATATAAATTGCCAGAAAATCCAATGAAAGTCACTGCCTCACACTTATATCGATGATCACTCGAGCTTTGTATTTTTGCTCTCTCAGAGTATTTAACTAATACTTTACCCTAATGTACCTTTGTCTCCATTGAATATTTATAATCTACTAGTAGTTCTTTTGTTTTATACTGTGTAATTATTCTGATTAATATTTTTCTTTGTTATTTTTTGTCTGTTCATTCATCTTAATAAATACTTCATTAAAAAGAAATCTGATTTGCCATTATTAGAAATTGCAGGACAAGGTAATTCATTTAAACCTCTGTAACTCTTCCCACAATAGCAATATCACAGCAATACTTTGATTTATAGTGTTACAGGATCCTTAAAAGTTTTCATTGAAAATTTGGACAAATTTTTTCCCATTATGAAACATCCAAGATCCTGTGTTAAAGAGCAAGTTGCCTAAATAAAGTGTTCTAGTGGAGCAATAATTTATTTTTTATTTAAGAAAATACTGCAAACCCTATAAGCAAGTGTTGAAAGAAAAAGCTATAAATCATATAATTTGTAACAGAATTGTTTATTTGGAAGAGTCTTGTTTAGCATTATGTTATATTGCAGTCCAAAAATGACCAAGATTTAGGGTTTAAAGATATGAATACCAACCTTAAAGATACAACTGTTCTCCTGTCTGAAGGCCCAAAGTGTCTAGGTAAGAGTAACAAGTGCTTTAGGTGTTTTCTACCTGTCTAAGCACTAGTACTTATGCACTCTCCAGACCTTGTGGCTGGAAGAGCTTTTGCTCAGTATAACTAGTATTCTTTTGAAGCTGCTTAAAGTTTTCTTTTCTCTCCTTTTTTTTTTAAATTCCTTTCCACCCCCCACCCCCTCCATCTTTTTACAAAGCTTGGAGAATATCCAGGAAGGTGAAAAAGAAAATTTTTGGTATCCATTTCCCATGGCAGATGTTCTCCAAAGGATTTTTTCTTCCAAAGCCCCTAACCCTGCTGTAGACTACAATAAGTTATGTCAATTTTTCAGTATACTCTGTGGTTGGAAGCAAATGAAAGGCCACCTTACTGCTGTCCAATTTAGCTCTGATTTCCAAGTCATTTCTTTAAGATGGGAGTGGGTTTGCATATACTAATCCCTGTATGTTGTGAGCAATTTGACAGTAGAGAGCCTCCATGAGAAGGAAGAAGTGTCAGGAGTTTTGAAATATTGAGACTACAGTCATATATGCCTGAAATTCACCAAAATTTCATTTTTAGTATTGAAGAGAGCCTGAAATATTTGGCCATTTATTAATGAGTTTAAAATTCTGCTAGATCTGCGTCTGAACTATGATTTAAATCAATTTTTTATTTTCCCTGAGAAAACGGAAATTTCTCCACCAAACAGATAAATAAATTTTCAAAGGAACTGCAAGCAACAGTATCTAAAAGGACTTCATAATTCACATGGAATGATGTGACAGGATTTACTTTAGTTAATTTGTTTAATTTTTTTTCTTGTCTTTTTTTTTTTTCCCTATTGACTTTATCTGGTGTGGTTTCCAGTTTATTTGGTATTCACGTCTGGTGTGTAATCACTGGCCAGCTAAACAGAATATTATTCAAATGCATGACAAGTTTAAGATAAATAGTACAATTAAAGTGCTCACATTGTAAATATTTATTGGAAAATTTTGTCGTGCTGGAAGTGTATCTGCCTGCAAAAAGAATAAAGATGTTTGTTTAGTGATCAGAACATCTCTTGTTATATAAGTATCAAAATGTCAGGTAGCATAAAGTCTTCTTTAAAATTAGACATACTTATGAGGACAGTGATTTAAAAAATATTTACTTCTCAGAACTTCAGAGAATAAAGTTTGCAAACTTTTATTTCTCTTTAATAGATTTTTTGTTCATGGAGTTTCTATTTCTGTGCAAAATTTCCTGATGCAATATTTTGGGCATTGTGAGAAATTTGTTGGAGCAAACAGAACTATTGGGTCATGCAGATCGCTCTAATGAAAGGTTAGGTCTCTAAATGTTATTAAATCTTACTTTTTGAACCTCAATCCTGCTGTAGGTATGGCCTCGGTATTACATAATGTATTTGTGGTACAGCAGAGAATCAAAATCAGATCTTGAAAACTGCACACTCTAATCCTTAGACTGTTTTTCCCCCTTGAGAAAATTTGTTGTGATAGCATCAATAGCAGTTACTGGTTACGGGATGAGGAGAGATGTGAAAGCTGTTTGGGCTACATGCTAGGTTTAGTCTCTTATCTACAAAACAGCAATGGAAAATGTTTATAAAGAATTTGAATTAAGTTCCTAGCCTGTTAGTGGAGAGAGGGAGAAGCCACATTAAAAAGTGAAAGATTTTTGTAAAATCTAGAAAATAATGGGAAGCTACAGGCAAAATAATCCTATCTTTCCATAAAATTATGGAAAGAGCTTATGTAGTCAGAAAGGCTGGTCATTTGTGTATCTTATGAACCACGTGGTTTTAACAGCTTTACCTTTGTAGATTAAAACCATCAGTTCTGCCTTTTTTTCAGTGTCTTTTCCTAGGTTTTTTTTCATAACATATAGTAGTCTGTTATATTTTTTTTCTTTTTTAGTTTTTCTTGTTTGGAGAAATTGTAATTTTGAGAATGAGACAAGAATAGGAAAAAAGAATGCTGTAACTTTAATCAGGATGGAGGATGCTTTGTATGAGCCTTCTAAGCTTTTAGTCAAGAAAGAAAAAGCTGTGATGTCGTTTGTGGACTTCTTGACTGAAGTGAATGCCATCATTGCTAATGAACACAAAAGTCAGAGTTCTCTCTCTCGAAATGATTACTGCCCAGTGAAGTACCATAAATATGATGCTGTGAGGTGCAGAAGCAACCAAGCTCACTTTCCTATTGATTTGTATATTAAGCGTGAGTTCCTGGGTAAGATTCTCTCTATGAAATGTAAGGGTTGCACACTATAACCTCTCCCTAATACAGTTTTTCTGCTTTATCCAAGATTCTGTTTTCATGATTAATAGAAACAAAGTTTTGCACTCTTCCATTATTATCATTGAGATGGGACAGAGGCTCTAAAATCTGATAAGAAGCTTCATGCATATACACACACATAAGCCTCTTTTCCTTAGGAAGTGAAGTTACTTATGAACTCTTAAAAATCTTATCATTATCCCCAATATAAATTAATTACAGGAATGTTTTAGTAGAACTTTACAAAACTTTGTCTTAAATATTACCCTTTTAGACAAGTATGTTAAAGAGGAGATTGAATCTGGACTGAAGATTAAATTACAGCAGTGGGGGAAAGAACTTTAGGCTTCAATCCAAACTCAAACATATTACATCAGAATTATCTCCGCATTTTTCCTTTTAGATCTGGTCATCCTTTAACATGGTTAAGTAAGGAGGTTGAAATCTAACTTGAATTTTCTTTTTCAATTTTGTTTCAGAATAGGAGGAAAATAATTTTCTTTTATAGGTGATGGATGTAAAATTTGTCCTTGTTAGATAATCAAAACCAATATATGTGCATGACAGTTCCTGTTAAATCATAACTGTTAAACATAAAAACTTAATCTCACATACAAACCTGTAGTTCCATCAAGCATGGATGGAGAATACCAGAAAAGAATGTGATTCAGAGAAGACAGGAGTGCAACTGGTAGAAAATAAAAATATTACACAAAAAATGCAAGTTTGGGGGGACATCAACATTTCCTCATATCCATCAATATTGAATGGTGAGGCTGACAAGAAAAGAATATACAGCAGCAAAAGCTGTTTTTCAATATTATTGTATTAAGCAGAGCAGGGAACTGATCATTTGCAAGAGAAGAACTAAATATGCGACACTCTATAATTTCCATGGGTAGTTACAGACATCCAATAATGCCTCTTAAGAAACATGTCAAATACACAATTTGGTGTTCAGACTGAGAGCTGCAGATGACTATTAGTTTCTGCTCTGAATTCATACTGTTGCAAAATTTCACGTATTGCAGTTATTTTTGCTCACCAAATTCTCTCCAGTTTAATTCATTATTCAACAACATTGACCATGCACAGTCTGAAACAAAGTCACTGCACCATTTTTTGCCAGGAGCAGCAGCTCCACTCTTGCAGAACACCTTGGGAAAATTTTCTGCTCTGCAGAGAAATTTTGCACACTGATCTTTTTGAGCAGCAGAAGTCCAGTGAGAAAGAAAAAGTCCAGTGTAGAAATTACACCAGGAGGGGTCTCTCATGTGAAATGGAGCTGTAAACCATTGAGGACCAACCAATTCCTCTTATCTGCCTTCTGTCTTCCCCAATCTGTGCCTCCCTTCCCTTCAATGGATCTTCTTTAGGGAACACTGGTCTGTCAGCTATAGTTCTTGAGTCTTCACTACAATCCTACTTTCAGTGGTGGTTCTGGATGTTGGTGTTAAAGATGCAACAAAGGTGATACTGAAGTGCAAAACGTATTATATAAGTTTAGTTTAAAAGCATTAATACAAATGGTGCTTTCTCAGAGTCCTACCATTTCCTGAACAATTGGAATGTGTTTAACTCAAATGAAAGTATTACCTTACTCTTGAGTCTCTTTCTGTCTCTACTTTTTTGTGGAGAGGAAAAACTAAATTTTGAAATTAAGCATGCTGTATTATAGCAACATGAAGGTGGCCCAATTTTTAGTCATTTCAAATGTTCTATTATTAATGAGAAATCCAGCCTAATTATATTTCCTTATGACTTCAAATTAAAAGTGACAGACCTCTGCAGAACATGGAAATATTTTCCAGGTCAGGTAGTAACATTAACATGCACATTATTTATTTTTTCTGGCAACTGGTCTTTTTAAGATCCGAACTGATGTTAATTTAATAATAGAGGATAAAATTCAATGCTGCAAAAGCCTTCCTGTCCCGTCAGGGCTTAAGCACATTTCTGAACCTGCTCATTCACCTATCTTAAAACCCAGAAATCCTTTTGGTTACAAAAGAAAATGCCTTCTGGATCCTCTGATAGAGGAACATAGGGATTAAACACTTGCATCACTTGTATTTGAAAGTGTTATATTTGGCATTTGGTAAATTCTGAGTTCAGAGTGTGTTTTTGTGTAGGGTGACCTATAACAGGTTTCTGGAGGTCCAGATTTTTCTTTTTTTTTTAAATCAAAATATTATTTATGTCTCATATTCTGCTACTTTTTTTTGCATTTTTAACTCAGATGTCCATGACTTGTTTTCTAGAATGACAAATCTGAAGGGCGGTAAGCAAATTAAATCTAAATTAATTTGAATAGGTTTAAAAAAGTAAAATAATCAATTCCAACTTAATTAATATAATTATTTAGGGCTACTTAAAATCTTAACTTTCCTGGTGAATACCTTTTAATATTTTATTCATTCAAATGATCCAGAAAAGGTTTAGTGAAAAAGTGCCTTTATTTCTGATCTAACTCCTTCCTCCTGTAAAGAGAAAAGAATTTCCAAAGTAATAGCAAAGCAAGAAATCTGAACCAGTCAGAAATAAATCCGTCAACCAAACCAATGAAATAATTCTTCCTGGAATCTTGCTGGAATTCAGCTTGTCACAGCTTTGACCAGCATGAGATGCATCTGCTTTTCCAGTACAAAATATAACCTTATGGTCACAATATCAGGCTGCAGATGGTCTACTTGTAGTCATGGGTAACTCAGAGAGCTGAAAGAAAATTCTAAATAATAAGAGAGAAGGTCAGCAGTTACTGTGCCAGAAGCAGATGTGGTAGGTAATACTTCATTTTCTACTTATTTACTGTACAGTTATTCTGTCTTACTTCTGTCCTATTGAGTCAGATACTCTAAAATTTCTTCTAACACAATGTAAAACTGAAGCAATATAATTTTAAAATATTGAACTTTCAGGTTCATTAAGCTTGGACATTTTTAAGAAAAAGGAATTAAACATCATCAAAAATTCAAATATTCTTTAATTTCACATATTTCTGGATGGAACAATATACAGCTTCATTACATAATCCATTACTATTTAATTATATAACACAGTAAAAAACCCCTGTATTCATTTAGAGTTTTTCAGTAGGAAGGGTGTTTCAAATATTATATACATTCCAATCAACCATCTCTAGAATTACATGTCTACTGAAAAGAAACATGAGCTGAATTTAAAAAACATTAACAACCTGGAATGGATTTGTTTGGATGCCATTCCAAGTATTTCCCTCATGTGATTTAAGGAAGTTAAATATATTACTTACATATGTAGCATCTCCAACAGAAATAACCAGACGCTAAGTCCTTTCATGTTCTTTCAAAACATGCTGTATACACCTTCCATTTATTTTGTGATGGAAACCTCAAAACCATTTAAAGAAAACAACTGATCTTTGCAGCCTCCCTGCCAGCTCAGTAAGCATTGTTCTCATTTAGGAGTTCCTAAGGGTCCTGCGCAAGATTTTGTATTTTGGTAGGTTTTCAAAAGTGGATTCAGGTAGCCAATACATTTGTAACCCTTTAAAAAATTTGGGAAACTGATTTTTTGACATGGAGTAAGCAAAATTCAAAAGTCTGAATATATATATTTTGAATGGAGATTTTGATTTAATTTAAATCCAGGACAGAACCCAGCTCATGGGATACAAATGCTATATGAAGAATGAGTTTCATCTTTTCTTGAAAATTAACCTGTTGCCTCAAGTCTGAGCAGCCCCGATTCTGCCTCTCTGCCCTCACTGGACTCCACAGTGTTTTCCACCCTGTCTGCCTTTATGAAAACAAGAACTAAAAGAAATTACTTGAATATAAGGATTCATTGCCAAGAGCATCTTGAAAGAAGTTTTTTAGGTTCTTTATATTAAATTCAAAGTCAAATTATAAACCACGTAGAAGAAAGGATAGTTACAGCTTTATAATGACACTAAAACACTGTTTATATGACTGAGAGGTAAGACAGAAAGGCTAAAAAATCTCATAGTGGGACTGATAAGTGCAAAATAATTTGGGAAATTCTTTTGTTTGAAGCACAACAGAAGATAGAGGCAATTTTAAGAAATAGATTGCACGCCTTTCCCCTGCTCTGACGCAATGACTGACAGTGATGATGCAATTACTCAAAGGGGAAAGGTTGTATTGAGGGCTCAGCCAGCTGAGTCAAAAGTTGTGTCCTCAAAGATTTGTGACTCCAGAAAATCTTGTCCTGAAAGACAAAACCTTTTCCTCGTCACTGTTTTGTGCATGCAAGCTTTTGATTTCTGTCTCTAAGACCAGTAACTTGGACACCAAGCTGTAGTCTGAATTGCTTTGAATCACCAATACATGAAAACATCACAGGAATACTGCCATACCAAAGAATTCAGTAACTTCTTCAAGCAAAACCTGCCCATCCATGCCACATACTTTTTCCAATAGACTTCTAATTTCAGTTTTCTAGGAAGACAGGGTATAGATTCACATAGTAGGAAAGTTTAATGTATTTTGTGAACAGATATCTGTATCTAAACCTTTAGTTCGAAATCTCGTGCAAATACTGAACAAATTGGGTCACCAGATATTTTATAAATGGCTTCTGTTAATGTAGATTTTAGTGGGAAAGTTTATTATATCTGGCTTAATGCAATCACCTTCAACCTATAAATGAGGTCCTAACATTGAAACCTTCTCCACAACAAGAAAACTCCACTATGGTACCCTGTTTCTGATTTTAAAAGTTCTTGTTTCTAATCCTCTTTTGTTGGGCTTTAAATTTCTCAGCGAGGCCTTTAGAGTTTTCTTAACCACCTACTTGATGTTCCAAGAACTACCTGATAATCATTACGCAAGAAATAAACAGAGAGCTGAACAAGCATCTTGTAATGGAAAAAAACCACTAAGGTGAATACTATATTTGGGAAAAAAAAAGAGATCAACAGGAAGGTCAAGAAAACTTTAGTAACATAATTCAAAATCCCATGTATGATTTAAACATCAGTCCAAATCTGAAACCTAATTCTGAGGTTCTAGCCACATGCCATGTTGATTAAGTGACTTACATCATGATGTCCAGTAAAGCTGAGAAGATTAAAATGCACCTGGCAGATGGAAGTGTCTATCTACCAGGAAATAAAGTCCTGTTTAAGAGAATTTTCTTTTCATGGCTGGAAGCCTCTTAGAAGACAGGTGGAGTTTATGTTCCCTGGAGTTAAGCCAGTTAACCACACAAGAAGCAGCACAGGTCAGTCACTCAACATGCCTACACCTGTGTTCACAGCAATTTAAAGTATTTTACGCGTATCATAAGCCCACTTGAGCAGGAAAAAGGATATAACAGTGCAGGACTAAGGTAGACCACCTTCTTTAAGCTGTGGCAAAGAGGAAAAGGACAAGGAGGAGGAGGATGTGTTGCACTGGGAGGACTGACACTGTGGAGTAGGCGCTGCAACACACCGATGCATTTGAGCCTCCATGTGGGTTGATTCACCTTCAAACCAGATCCTTCCACATTGAGTTCAGGACATTTTTGGCAACCATGATCAGTGCCATGGAATTCTGAAATGTGAACAAAAGACAGAACTTTAGCTGTTGTGAATCGTTGACTTAAAGGCAGTAATTCTAACAAAAGTGACTTATTATTCAGACTAATGTGTATTACAGAAACAGTGGACAAAATTGTAATTCAGTTGTCATTATGAACAATAGAAGTACCCATGGGTGAATGTTGAAATACTGTAATTCTTGGAAAAAACAGTGTAGCAAATTATTTACAAACTCTTTCACCAATCACCATGTAAATCAATAACTAGCCATATACAGACCACAGTATCTACCTGACGGCAACATGACTATATAGATGTAGCAAAAAGAAATTTATCCTGCAGAACCTATATGAGAATAAGCTAAATAAAGAGAGAATGTGGCACAGCTTTTCAGTCAGGATCTGAGTTTCCCTTAGGGGTAGTTAAGAAATATTGCATAACTGTTATTATTGCAGTTGAGAGTCTTTTAAATTCAGCAAATCTGCAGAAGTTAGAAGGGAAAATTAACATCCATTGTGCCCTACTAGTCAACATTCAACATGGATCTGCTTAAATTTTCTGATGCATTCTGATTATAATGGCTCTTTCTTTCATGATATAACTATTGTTTATCAACACAATTCCTTAAATCAATTGATTTTCCTCAAAGAAAAGCCAATGTGAGTTATCTTTCTGTTATTACATATTTTAGCATTTCAGTGGGACTTGCAAAAGAAGTTAGTGTCATCTTGAGCACAGACATTGAGACACGGATTTCTGCCAGTAGCTTAAAACTACCCATCTGGATAGTTTGGATTGTCAGTGAATATTTCCTTCTCCAGAAGTGGTAGATTTTCCAAGGTATAGGTGGTGCCATTTTCAGCACTATTGCCTTTAGACAGTAAAGGAAGAATTATTTAGGAGTACTCTTCTGTACTGACAAAGTAAAAAGCGTTGCCAGGGTTCTAGATCAGGCAGCCTTAGATGTATTTGGAGGAAGACCTTCCAGCTTTGGAGGAGGGTGGCAGGAGCAGCAGACAGTGTGGGAAGGATCGGGGGAGCAGGGTGGGGAGCAGGAACAAGCTGCACTGTCTGCTGGACTGCAGGGCATGGGGAGAGGGGAGGAAGGAACTGCTGTCCTTAGCCACACACTGGAGCCTCACTGCATAACCAACATGTTTGCACAACGTGTCTTTCCATCCCTGGAAATGAGAGGCTGCTCTAAACAGCAAAATGCTTTGAAACCAAGGAGCACCTGGGGACTCTCATTCACAGCACTGCAACAGTTTCATCTCACTCACTGCCACTATGAGAGGGTCCTCTTGTACTTCAGACAAATGAATCAGAGCAAGTCTGAACTGAAGTTCCTAGAAACTGTTTCTCTGGGTGTTACTTTTGGGAAGGGCTAGAAAAATACTTTAATATACACTGGAGGTGTTGACAGTGTCAACAGGGTCAGAAGCAAAATATTTATTCTTTCTGTATAGGGCTTTGAACACAGTTTCTAAACTCTTTTGAATGATCTCTATTTATTTCCATGGTAGGTTAGAGATTTAATTCATCATAGAAAAACAGTAGACAGAGGAATATACATGTACTCTCCTTCAAAACTCCTGTTAAAAAACATACACAGTTCTCTCAGAACAGTCTTAAATCTAGATCTGAACTAATCTAAAAACATTGCCTTCCAGGAGATAATAGATTACCTTATCTACATATCATTCTTATGCAATAGTGTTTCCTTTAAAAAAAAAAAAAAAGAAAAGAGGCAGTAATCAACATACCTGCCAGAAGAAAAGAATACAAGATGCAGCTTTCTTTAGCAGTATTTATACTTAGTGTATTTAGAAGAAAGAAAATATTTCTCATGAATTGAAAACTTCTGAATGTAGAGTCTTGTTTTGTTATAGTAGTAAACTCTGCTAATTTTCTTTTAGTATTTTTTTTTCCTTCAGACTCCAAGAAATGATGAAGTAGTTACTGGTAATTTAAATGAATTTTCCAACATTTTTAAATCTGAAATTCTATGGTACTCTGCCCATAGCCAGTATTAAGTAGCAATTTTCCATCTGGGTAGGGTGACATGTCATCCAGATGGTACTGGTGTTTACTCTGAGGCTCTCTACACATCTGTCTCACTGAGAAATTAAAGTACTCTTTCTGCTCTGAACAGAAATTACTTCTGAATTTTCTCCATTGCTAAGACATTATTTTCAGATTAGTAGCAGTTAAGCCCTCTATTAATTCTTTAGGAAAGTTTATGACATATATTTTTGGGGACAATAAAGCCCAATTGCAA
The DNA here is from genome assembly GCA_013390045.1 of Picathartes gymnocephalus. Lineage (NCBI taxonomy): Eukaryota > Metazoa > Chordata > Aves > Passeriformes > Picathartidae > Picathartes > Picathartes gymnocephalus. Next base: position 105,956 of record WEKY01056050.1, read on the forward strand.
GGATAAAATTTAAACTCTAAGCCTGCCTGTGTTGGATTGGTCTGCAAAGAGAATGCACATGGAAAGTGTTGTTTCAGACAACGTGCTTGTTCCTGTGTTACCTGTCAATCCACAGGAAAATATGTATCTGTCATAGCCTTCCTTTTTTGTCCTGATCTTCCGGGACACCCAAGGCATTGTGCTGTGGAAGCAAATGGTGCCTACAGCCATGGATACCGAGGGCTGCTCCCCTATTTCTCACAGTGAGTCCACGCAGGCTTTGTGGCCACCTTGACAATGCTCCAAACCTGAACTTTCCTCTGCAGATGACAGCTCCTGACTATTAAAGAGCCCAGAAAAAAAAAGGGTTTTGGCTGTGTAGGAAGTCAAGTTTCACCACAGCAATCAGCCAGCATGAAGTGCAGATGGGACTGGATTCAACAGGAGGCTCTGTGATGAGCACAGCAAGCTTAATTTTATATGAATCAGAAAAACTGGAACGTGAGATGTCAAAAAACTTAAATTTCATTGTATGTAAGCATCTGAGAAAGAGACAAAACAGAGATGGGTCCCACCGTGGAAAGGGCTGTGGGCCTTCAAATAAAAACCCTTTCACTTTCAAATGCTTTGCCATGAAAACCTGTAACAACACATATCTGGATCTCCATTAGTTGTACTTGCTACTTACTTGATAAGCATGGATAATGAGCATGTTTCTCATCTAATAGTGTCTGTATCCTGTTAATTGGATGGTTAGTTTAACCTTTTGCAAATGTTTGTTACAGGATTCTTTACAGTTATAGTGAGACTAAGCCCAACACAACGAGAACCAGACCACATCTCTGAAATAACACTCTTGCTACGCCCATTGAATTAGAAGTAGAGGTGTGTTTCAGAGAAATTAGCAGTGAAACTGCTAAACTGAGCTGTTTTGAATAAAAGTCTGGACTTCTACTGCTACCTTACTTACTCCCATGCTGTGGGAGCATGTTGCAAGATATTTCCTCCTCCTTCTTGTTCCCGCGGTGAGATATCTAGGCACCATTTCCTACTGGATGCTTGTGTTGCAGCTAACATAGCAGGGTCCACTAAGATAAACTGCAACACAATTAATAAGTAGCAACACATCTAGACCCACACTTTGCCCTTATAGGATTGTTAGCTAAGCAGCATTTTATAGTGCTAGTGTTATTCCCTTAATCTTTATTTAGCCAAGCTGCACATACATAAGTCTTTATTTATTCCCTAATAAATTAATCTCTCTAGCCCTTTCATCCCTCTAATTGCTTTTCTCTGAAGGAAAATCTGGAGAGGGCCTAATAGTAAAGTAACCCTATATTTCCCATAATTCTTAACAACAGTAAAAGTTTTATGTTATTCATAACCAATATATGATACCAACGGTCAAACAGGTTTTGCTTGGTGCATTTCTATCTGTGTCTCAGTTTTCCTTATACCTCCTTCTTACCCATTGCTATCACTTCCCAAGAGCTGGAATAAATTTTTTGTCTTAGGAAAGTCTTTTATGTGCCTTACCTGGCTCTCTAGTGCTGTGTAAACTTTAGCCAGCACTACCTTGACTGCATAGTATATGGATCTGCTTGTCTGAGTATGCAAATAGTTCAAGAGAAATAAGCTTTATATGAACTCCATGTTCATACAAACATATGAAGAGTGGTTGCCAACATTTAGGCCAGGTAGAAAGGAGTATATATGAAAATATATAAAACACTGCAGGTTTGAATATGCAGAGGCAGACCTTCCATATTGGAAAGTTAAGCATTCTATCTTTTTCCGTAAAGAAGAACTGAGAATGCCAGACACAATTTTATACACTACTTTAGAAGATTAACTGGATGAATTTGGGACTAGACATGCACATCATTCATCTCACATGGCACTCATCTTTCATTAACTACATAATAGTTAATAGTATTAAATATTATATAAATATATACACCATTAATTATATTGTGGAAACTATTGTTAGTATAAAGATAATGCTGATAAAGGGATGAACTGCAAAATCTTGCACAGCAACCAAAGCGTTATTTACATATTCTCAATGTTACATATCTTTTTGCACAGAACTTGGCATATGACTGTTAATCTCTTGAGATTCAAGGCTAATGAATATACAGCAGCTAAATTATACCTGAGAATTTTTCAGTAAGTAAAATGTTTCTTTTGCAGTGGCAACAGTTACATTCCTTTAGACACAGGCAAATTTTGAGGAAGGTATCCATATCCTGAGGATGGTAGTTAATTCCTCACACGAGTAAGCTGGTGTTCCTGAGTTAATGTCTAGTGATGGAAAGCTCTGTAAACAGTCTGTGAATAAAAAAGTAAATTATTTTCAAGTTAACTGCTGGAAAGGCAGGGAAAAATATCATTTTGCTGTGAAAGGGATCATGCTAAAGCTGCCAAGGGAGTAAACAGACTGGTATTGCATAAAATACAGCAAGCAAAGGCAGAGATATCGAGATCACTAAAAAACACAGAAGAGATAAAAGTACTCCAGACAGCTGGAATAAAGTGTTAATTGCCTGAGTCCCTTTGAGACCATAGGAGTACATTCTGCTGCAGGGCCGAGTTCTTATGTAAAGTAATTAAAGACAAGCTTTGGCCAAACTCTTTGATGTACATACAGATCTTGAGAATGTTTGTCTAAATACTCAAGATTTCTGGTTTGATTTTATTATTGCACTAGATCAAGCTTTGAAGGCATGAATGCAGTCCTCAAGAGCTTCATATTGTTTTCTTGTTGATTATAAGTCCTCTTCAGGATCAGAGCCAAAGTATTTAGTATTGTGCAGTACAGACCTCATACAATAGTGATAGTGTGTATTAGAAAGGAGTTAAATGGCTATCAGATACAGCCATAATGCCTGTAAACATAAAAGCCTGTAAATATAAAAGAGGAAATTATAATTTTCCAAAAATTATAGTTATATTTGACCTGTAAGTCAGAATGTAATTATAAAATTTTTATTATTCCCTTTAACACAGAAAACATGTCTCCACACAGTATGAATTACTGGGCTCTTAAAGGAAGTTATTGCAAAATGACTCCGAGACAAAATTCAATAGATGAATTCTTCTATAGTATGACAAGCATGCTAAATAGTGCCTTAAAAATGGGCTACAGAACTGAAGAGTTGAGGTATAATCTTCCTTATGTAATCACTAAGTAGTGAATCTTGAAGTATTAATGAGTTAGTCAATAAAATAAATCTAGATAAGGTCAAACACCTTAGGTGTTATCTCTTCAGCTATAATTGCTGCTACAACATGAGTTTATGAACAGCATGATATATCCTGTATCTTAGCAGTGAAAAGACGTTTGTAAGTAACAGGCTGTTTGAAGATAACAGTAAAATAAAGCAAAAGTGTAAGTAGAACCTAACTCTGATAAGTGTGGTCATAGGGCTGTATCCAGTGTCTCTTCCTGGGGCAGATTCTCCCATTCTGCTGCCTAAGATACATGTCACAAAGACACCAGAAATTCATAAACTCTTGCCAACTTAGGATCCTTCATCCTTTATTGGCTCCTCAGTAGGTCATTCTACTGCTTTCCTGAGGCCACCACCACTCAGCAATGGTTATTTAAATAGGAGAATCTGGCTAGGTCACCTTGGGTAGCACCAGCCACTAAAGGGCCTTGCTGTGATGTCATTTGTCATGATTGTCGTGTGGTTTCTCATCATCTCTTTGGTTAGCCTGATCATAGGCTGGGGCCTTACCTTAACACATTTTACAAGATTGTAAGTGCAATGTCAGTGCAAATGAGAGCACAACACTACTTGCAGTTCTCTTGCAGTGAGTTGCAGGTGCTTCAGATGCCAGTCACGAAAAGTAGACTGGTTATGAGATGCGTGACACTGAGTAAATTGACTGCAAATGTTGATAGATGTTAGTGCTCGAAGAATACATTTAGATTTACATCAACAGAGAGGGGTTTTAATATTGAGGGTGGTTAAAATTTTATCAAGTAGGATCCTTTTAAGGGGAAAAAAAGAAGTCATAGAGGGACTAGAAACAGGCAGTAAATAATGAGAGTTGCTGACTTAAAATGTTCTATATTATTTTTATGCCTATTGACATTCCATAACAAAACCAGAATATGCTAAAAGCCTTTCACTGATTTCTCATTCTTATATCACTTAAATGTATTAGGATTTGGTGTACTGTAATCAGTAAGCAAGCCACTGAAATGTAGTTTTCAGTACAATGTTATGTGTAACTGTACATTCAAAGTTATACAAAATATTATGTACCAATCACTTAAGGGGATTCACCTCTGAAAATCCACCTATTGATTTAAAGTTTCATTGACTTCAAGAATAGGCTTGATAAAAGTTTGATCTTGCAAGGAGCAACATTGAGATCCACCCAAATACAGTGGTCTGTGAACACCGAATTCATTAAACTTCCTAAAAAACCAGGAGTAGGATCTTCTCTTCTTCATACACCATCTACTAGGTTTCAAAGTTAGCAGTGTTGTATTGTAGAGATTATCATTATCAGTTGCAGTTTCTTGGCAATCTTGAATAGAACAACTTAGTCATTCTAAATGACTGTTGGAAAAACAAAAAGCAAAAAACCAAAAAAAAACCCCAAAATAAAACAAATCAGGGGAAAAAATGTTTTCATAGCATTAAAAATTTCCTAAAAATAGTTAAATAATATTATTTCATTTATAAGTTGTAATTTTGGAATGAGCTGCAGTCTGAAGACAAAAGTAAAGTTTCAGTTTTTTATCTATATGACCTAATTAGTCTGGAAGTTTCCATTAAGCTCATCAATTGGAAAGCCTTATTGCCTATTTTAGAAGAATGAATGTGTCTTGATTGCATTGTGTTTCTTAAATATTTCATTAATGCTGAGTTGGGAACTTTTGTGCTCAGCAGAAATTAGGATCTAAATTCTTATCTTCTACAAGAGAAGAACAAATGGAGAAGAGCATCTTACCTAAGCAATCAGGATGATTAGTATAGCTAACGATCTCCTTTGGAGGAGAGAGGAAGATCAGCCTGATCACAAGGATGGATCAACCTCCTTTCAGTGCCGCTGGTAACAAAAACTCTGTGACATCTCTGAAGATCCGATGAGAATGGATGTAACCATGTTTGAATGGCTAAGCAATTTTCTCCCATGCCATTCTGTGTATTATAATGGGCAATTATTTTGTCCTTAAGGCTCAGTCTTATTTTGTTATCTGTTTAATAGGCACAACTGACTTCTAATAGGGAGAGCAAAACTTCTCCTAAGATAAAGAAATTTCCTCCTGTAATTTGAGATTCTCCCCTCAAGACTGTAAGTTTTTTAGAACAGCAACTGACATGTTGGAAAGATTATTTAATTCTAGTCTAACACAGCCCTGCAGAACTTCAGACACCTTTTGAAATACACAGGTTTCACCTCTCATAAATAATTCAATATTCCAGACAAGACTTTTGGACGTAGGAGTTTAATCAGCTGTGAAACTGTATAATTTTAAATTTTGAGTATGGCCCTTAGTATGAGTTTGGCCCAAGTCAAAACATTGTCTCAAACAGTATTTAAATTGGAATAATGACTTTATATAGACCAGAATCCATCCCTCATAGGTAATTTCATGCATAAAAGAGTTTAGTTCTATGTAATAATTAATTATGGATTGTGTTCTGGCAGCTGGCTTAAGTGCCAGAGATCTGTAACAAGCCTTTCACTAGCTTTGTTCCACAAAGAGATCCCATTTGATTGTCTACAGCTACTTGCCCTCTTCCTCTACTCCTGTGACTCTTTTTCCCCTCAAAATTTGTTTCAATAAATCTCTTTTCCTGTTCATCATTGAAATAATTTAGGAATTCCAAGAAAATTTTCTTAGAGTTAAAAAGAAAAGTCATAGGAAAATAAAAGAGACATTCATCAAGAATCTTAAACAAGAAACTAAACCTTGGCTTATATGGAACATGTCCAGAAAAGGGCAATGAAGATGGTGAAGGACCTACAGATGGAGTCCTATGAGGAGCAGCTGAGAGAGCTGGGGGCGTTTAGCCTGGAGAAAAGGAGGCTCAGGGGGACCTTATCACTGTCGACAAGTACCTGAAAAGAGGCTGTAGCCAGGTGGGGATTGGTCTTGTCTCTAGCAATAGGACAAGAGGATATGGCCTCAGCCCACACCAGGGGAGGTTCAGGTTGGGTATCAGGAAGAATTTCTTCACTGAAGGGGTTGTCAAGCTCTGGAATGGGCTGCTCAGGGAGGTGGTGGAGTCACTGTTCCCGGAGGTCTCTAAGAAATTACTGGACATGCCACTTAATGCTACGGTTTAGTCTGTATGGTGGTGATTGGCCTAAGGTTGAGCTCAATGATCATGGAGGTTTTTCCAACCTTAATAGCTCTATGATTCCTTGTGCCACTGATTGCTGAGGGTTTGGAAGATTTACCAAAGATCTATTGCTATATCATTATCTTCTTCATGCATGTTCATCATGTGCAATGGTTAGAGGAACATGATTATGCCTTTACTGCTGCTCTACTGTTCTTATAAGAACCAAAAAAATACTTGTGGGAGAGATATTATTGTTTTTTATTATTGAGAGGCATAGGAATTTTTATTACATGCTAGCATCATAAAGGGCAGCAAATCCTGTAGTCTAGTGCATGGAAATCCATCTTGCTGATTAGCACTATTATTTTGTGATTTTTCCTGCAGTAATTATCCATCATTAATGAAAGAGGAAAGCAGGAAATATTCATATCCTGTTGTACAATAGGCTAATTTGCAAAATATGTTAACAAGGAGTTACAGTAATATAAAACATCACTCCTAAATATGATGAGATTAAATATTGATGTTTTCTTTTTTACAGTACATTTAAAATTCCAAAAGATGTATAAATATACACACACCTATTAAAAGTCATGCACTGCCTGAATTTTAGAATGCAATAAAAATTACAACTAAATATGTTTTCCTAGTGTCACATAAGATTCGTTAGAGAAAAGGTAGACAAAGTAGCAAACACATCTATTCCAGATTACATGGCTGTGAACTAGTATAAGTTATATATGTATAAAACCAGCATGTATAAATATATATATACTTATAAGAACTGTATTAGAAAAGTGTGTGGGATTGATCTTGTGTTTATTGAGATCTGTAGGATGTCGTATCTGGGTATTATTGTAATGAGACTAGAATTTTACTCCTGGTATAATTAAAATCAAGAGAATGTTTCTTCATAACCTTGAATCATAGTCTTCACTGTTTAGTTTGTCCGGCATAACTGTTTCCAAGCCATTATTTGTTACATAATAATTTTATGTTTAAAATTGTAAGTTTGATAGAAATAATTTGGCCATTCAAAATAAACTAAATATAATTTAAAATTGATTTTTGGTGCATTTTAATCCACATGTACACATATTAGCAGATCTGCTTTTGATGTAGCATTTTTTGCAATGGTCCAGTGAGCTTTGTTTGCCTTTTATTTTGTTTTTACAGGAACAGGGGGTCACCCAGGATATACTTCACATAAAAAAAGTTCATCTTCTATTTGCTGTGTAAAAGGCTGCACTCTCTCTTTGATCTATCACAACATGCTGAATTCTGTATGGAATCCTGTTGGGGGTTGGGTTGTCTTTCCTTTTGTTTCCTTTTAACAGTATAGAATTTTTTTCCATTCAGTTGCTAAATAGCCTTAATCACTGAGTACTTAAGAAAACAAAGGCTATACCTAGGCCTAAAGAAAAGGCCCATCTATGTTTACTGTTCTGTCGGGGAGTTTTCTCTCGAAGGGGGCGGGGGGTGGAGGAATATCTCGAGAATTGGGGACTGGTAAAAGGAGAGGGCAGGGGCGGAGCGGGACTGGCTTTCGGAGGAGGACACGGGAAGAGACAGCTCTGCGAGAGAGAAGTTTTTTT
>WEKY01056050.1:113970-153428 GCA_013390045.1 Picathartes gymnocephalus
TCGGCACTGCTCTGGGTTTCACTGCGCTACAGCCCCGCTCCCCCGCCTGCCGAGACGTCCTGCCGTCCCAGTTTGCTGCTTTGCAAGAATCCTGCTGGGGCACTGGAATCGACTGCTCCAAGGAGGTTTGTGAAGCAAAACCTCTCTTCCGTTTTGTTTTCCCCTGCTGACTGAACCACCATAGCACGTGCTCCCTGCCGGCTGTGACCATCACTGCACCGAGGGGGGGAAAGTGCCTTCAGGCCAGGAGGTCAGGACCGGGTTCTTGGTTCTGTTTGTTGTTAGTGCCATAAGAGTTGTTGTTTGTTTGCTCTGTTATAAATCCTAGTAAAGAACTGTTATTCCTACTCCCATATCTTTGCCTGAGAACCCCCTTAATTTCAAAATTACAATAATCCGGAGGGGAGGGGTTCACATTCTTCATTCCAAGGGAGGCTCCTGCCTTCCCTAGCAGAGACCTGTCCTTCAAACCAGGACAAATCCAAACTTACTTTTTAATCTAAACAAAGCAAATTGTGCATCTGATTTAAAGTTTTAATTGATAATGTTATTGTTCATTAACTCCCATTTTTGATACTGCCCATCCAAACAACATATGACAGATTTCATTTGGAAGAAAATGCATATGGTGAGACTTAAAGATGTTTTCTGCCATTTTAATATCTTTTTCATTACATTTTTTCATATTTTTGTCTAGATTGTTAAAAATAAACTTTCTCAGAATATAGTTAGGACACAGAATTATTTATTCAAATAAATTTCCCTTTTGTCATAGACTGGTTATGCGCAGATAAAGAGCCAGGTATATTTCTGAACTCGATAAGTTTATTGCAGTTTTCTGATTAAAAACTTACATTACAGAATATATACAAATCTTTCCACAGTGGGTAGATTCACCTTGACTATAAATCACAGAAAGCTACAGCAGTCATTAATTACTACCAAGAAAAGATAGTTCATATTAGGAATCTGGCCATCTGTAGTAGTGTCAATCTTCAGCTCAAACCTGGATTTAACAAAAAAGCTTGTCCCATTTTACTCACTGGTTTTGAGTGCCTTTTTAATCTCAGAACCCTCACTTTTTGTTGTAGACACATTTAAATTCATGAGGAAGTTTTCCAAGAAATCAGATCAACTGAATTAACATTTCTCATCTTGTAGATCAATTGCTTTCTACTGTCATTCTCATTTCTACAGATAATACTGAAGAATACTTCCAGAAGAGAAAATATCTGTTTGAGCAAAGAAATATTGATAACTCAGCCCAGAAATGTATATTACTGTCATATAATTTCATCTTGTTAAGGGTACCCCAGACCTGCAGTCTTCAAATTGGAGTGCCTGCACCCCACAGGTGCACGGTCCATTGGGGATAGGGAAGAAAATGGTTTTAGTATAATTAATAAATAAAAAAAATTAAAAATTTCATCTTTACACCACCTTTTATTATTATTATTATTTCCAAGAGGTTTGTATGTTTTATAAAGGATATATAAAATGTCACAGTAGCAAATGTATGTAATTTCTAAACAAATACATACACAGTATATTGACAGTGTGTACTCAAAAATTTTTTACTGATTGGAGTGTATAATCAAGAAAGTTTGGAGACTATTGCCCTAGAGGGCCCCTGTGTGATCACAGAACTGCACAAATCTACAAGCCAGGCACACAGCAAGCTGTAGCTTCCTCTACAGGTCTCTCTACTCCAACAGCAATAGTGACATTATTGGGCTGCTGACAAACCACTTTGGCTTATTCTACCCCCTTCCTAAGGGGATTGTCCCAAAGTCCTCAGGATACATACCGTATTGAAATTTTCAGCATCTTCATCTTGAATGTATAACAAATAGTTTGGCATTTTTTATCTAGTTTTATGGATGTTCCGTAGCAGGTCTTCTGTGTTTCTTTATCTATTTTTTTTTTCTCCTTCTTTTTCAGCTTGTTCGTTGTGACTGTTTCTGTACCCACAGTTATTTTATACTCTTTACCATTCTCTTGTCCTGTGTTTCTCCCTATCTCTTTCTTTATTATGACCTTTCATTTCCATGTACTTACTCCATGTGACTGCTTCACCACAGAATAACTTTCAGTTTATATCAATAAAGTAATTACAAACTGTTCACTAAGACAGAAACAAGAGCAAACAAAAAAGCAGAATATAGAAAATGCCACTTTCCTATTATTAAAACTCCCATGTTTGCAATCACTTATGTTGTCGGCTCTAAGTTTAAACTATAAACTCCCCAAGGCAGAAATCATTTTTCACTTTCACAGACTGTTATGCCATCTTATTGCACTATATAAATATTGGTACACATTTTTAAACACAATAATTTTGCGTGTCACAATGTTCATCTGTCCAACTAAAGAGTGCTTAAAGGTTTATGAATTTTATATGGCAGGTACTGTTCACTTCCTAAAATGGTATTTCTTTAGAATGCCATGTACTGGGTAACTGAGGTAATTAATCTTGCTAGAAAATTTGAGTTAATAACAACATCAATCATGTGCATTTTGCGCTTGAAAATCTCACTGGTATCACTGCCAGGAAGAAAAAATGAGAAAACATAGAATCACGGAGTGGCTTGGATTGGAAGGGACCTTAAAGACCATCTAGCTCCAAACACCCAATTGTGGCCAGGGAACCTTTCCCCAGACCAGATTACTCATCCCAGCCTGGTCTTCAGCACCTCCAGGAATGGAGAGTCCATGGCATCTCTGGGTAACCTGTTCCAATACCTCACCACCCTTAAAGAATTACTTCTTAACGTCCAATCTAAACTTTTTCTCCTTCAGGTTAAGGGCATTCCCTTTGTCTTACATGTCCTCATGAAAAGTCCCTCTGCAGACTTCTTGTAAGATCCCTTTATGTACTGGAAAGCTGCTATAATTTTTGATCAAAGCCTTCTCTTCTCCATGCTGAACAGCCCCAGCTCTCTGAGTCTGTTTTTGTAGAAGAGATGCTCCAGCTCTTTTATCAATTTCGTGGCCCTCCTCTGGACTTGCTCCAACAGGTCCACACCTTTCTTGTGTTGGGGACACCAGAGGTGGTCACAGTACTCCAGGTGAGGCCTCACAGGAGTACAGTAGGGGGGAGAATCACCTCCTGTGATTTGCTGGTCATGCCTCTTTTGATGCAGCCCGGGATGTGGTTCGCCTTCTGGGCTGCAAACATGAATTGCCAATTCATATTGAGCTTTTCATCTACAAACACTCCCAAGTCTGTCTTCCCAGGGCTAGTCTCAATTCTCTTGCCAGACTGTTCTTGTGCTTGGGATTGTCCCAACCCAGGGGTGGGACCTTGCACCTGGCCTTGTTGAATGTCATGAGGCTCTCACCAGTCCAACTCTCAAGCCTGTCAAGGTACCTTCTGGATGAATCCTTTCCTTCCAGCATGTTAACAGAACCGTACAGTTTGGTCTCATTGATAAAATTGTTGAGGGTGCACACAATCCCACTCTCCGTTTCATGGATAAAATGTCAAAAAATACTGATCCCAACACCAGCCCCTCAGGAATGCCACCTCTCACTACTTGTACATTGAGCCAATGATCACAACTCTCTGAGTGTGACTATCTAGACAATATCTTATTCACTGAGTGGTCCATTCAACAAACCTACATCTCTCCACTTTAGAGATAAAGATGTTGTGTTGGCAGCAGTTCCAGTACAAAGGTTGAGCAGGTGGTCCCAGTGGGGTCACAGTTAAACACTCATGTACAATATGAATAAACAGATGATCAGCCACAGCATCTAGCACAGGCAGAAAACACAGCACTTGGGCAAACATGGGCAACACCACTGACCTCCACCAGTTCACCTCTCCTATCCATCAGGATAAAAAACACTTAGTGGAAATATTCAAACATATATGGTATGGATCCCTCCAGTAACTGGCCTAGACAGTCTGCACTGGAACTGGTGCCTGGATCCCATTCTGTCCAGGAGGAGCCAGGCACAGGAGCCCCAAGGCCTGCAGCCTCACTCCAGCTGCTGATGCAGACTTACACACACATGCACACGTGTGCACTGTGGATTCAGTAACTGGTCAGTAACTGGTCTTATCCAGTAACTTTATCCAGGAACCTGCCCTGGAGTCTTCTCACTTCCTATTGCCTCATGCCCTGACATGTGCAAACTGCACCCTTGGTTGAACCCTAGAAGCCATGGTCAGCTCAGCACCTGGCTTTGTCCTCCTGATCCCTCCAGTAATCAACTGGCAGATTCAAGGGTCTCTCCAGTGTCCAGAGTCCAATTCTGGCCATTTCTATATGTGTTCACCAGGCTACTTGCCTTACTTACCCATCAGTTCATCTTAAAGTTAAGAAAAAACACACACTGACAAGTGTAACCACATAATATGCATACTTCAGCCTCTGAACAGGAATGAATGAGGTACTAGGACAAACAAACATAAATCAGAAAAATATTTGCAAGAATATCATATGCTGGTGGTCCCCCAGATTAAGACAATCCCAGTATATTTATTTGCAACTTCTTAGGACCACGAGACTGAAAGACAAGGCATAGTGGTTAATTCTCACTGCTCACAGATTTAAAGGGCTGGAAAGACTGTCAGCTCATAGAGAACAAAAGAGCTACCGAAAACCAGCACATACAAGGAAATATGAGGAAGACAGGACCCTTTACCTTCTATGTCGTTGCAAGGAATTCTGCTCACATCTCCTCAATACAAAAGCCTTGGATACCAAAAGGTGTACTTGGATGCACAGGCTTTATTGGGTTTTAATATGTGGGAGATACCATATGAGTTTGAATGGATGAAACAGGTTTTGTTTTAAAATTAAGTCACCTTTCCCTGTAGTACCTCAGGATAAGCATTGCTACATTTGTGTTGCTAAAGCATTGCAGTATTTCCTCCAGGCTGGCGGCGATGTCATCTGGCTTAGCCTCTCGGCTGCTGTGAATCCTCATTACTGGGCACACTAGGAATAACCTCAAGGACTTAAATGCTGAGCTTCAATTAATGAGTTTCATTAGGTGCTTGACACATAAACGTTTTGTGTGGTAACATCATGCTATACCGATGAATCTGCTTGTGGATCTGGCTGTGTTTCTGTCACAATTCACTCATTAGGAGAGATCTGTTCTGGAAAACTTGCCTGATGTTCAAAATAGAACTTGTTGGCACATTCAATATGCTATAATCACTTCTGTATTTGACTGCTAAAGGCTTCACAGAACCCCTAAATAATATCACAATAAATTCAAAATTTACATATATGTATAGATATATATATATAATGAAATTCAAAAATTCCTCACCCATCCAGTATCTTTTTCTGTATTCACAGAAGTTGTGTTACTTTCACTGTACCATTCCATGATAAATAAATAAGTGCAGATTCTGAGCCTTATGAAACTTGAATTACTATAAAATAAAGACAATTTGGTTTGAGAAAGAACAACAGGATTTGGTCAAGTTGTTTGAGCTGAGTTTAATGAAGTACAATTACTCACTGAGCAGCCAGAGCATGTGGGTGAATGAGGTTGTGTGTGGAAAGATCTGAATATGTGTATGTGTTGCTATTTGTAACTATCCTTCATGCAGCAGGTGGTACATTCTGCTTCCCTAACAAGAAAAGTTCACTCCACCACAAAAAAGTGCAATTTTTGTCATTTATTTTGATATGCAATGTTAGGTTATAATGTGCAGCTGTAATAACAACAATGAAAAATAATTTAGAGAACTAGCAAAAAGTGCAGTGTACAGGTGACTCCTAAACTTACAGGGATGAAGCAGTGAAAGAGCCCAAAGGCTGTATCTCTTTTAGGACCAGAAACATATTAAGACAGAAACAGCAGAGCACGCTAAAGGTAGGAATTTAGTTACACAAAATGCTTTGTAATGCAATGTAAAAGTTTATATTGCCTTTTCTCTCTCTTGCAGTAGTGTTTTCCTAATAATCAGAATAATACTGTATCACTCAGACTGCCTTGCTGGCTCCACACATGACTTTCTAGTGAATGGCACACTTTCTGCAGGGAAAGTGTTAAGTGTGTGTGAAGGTCAAGTGTTTAGGGTGCTCTTCTTGGAAGTGAAAAGCCTAGGTGGCACACAGCTGTATAAGTTCGAGCCGAGCCTTAGGTCCTTAGGTCACCTACTTTCACACTTACAGACTTACTGCCCTAACACTCACAAAGAGATACTCAGCTCTGGGGAAGATGAGAGAGAACTAAAGCCTTCTTTTTTTTTTTTTTTTTACATTTTTCCTATGGCACATATTTGTAATCTCCCTGCTCAACATGTTTGGGGCTGCACATCCCATTCTGTACAGTTTATACAGCTGTGAAAACACAGTTTGTTCTGATCTATTCCAAAAGAAGTTTGCCTATCCCCCCTTCTAATAAGTGCTCATTCCCTCAGTCTTCACTTTCAAGAAGACAATGTCTTATGGGAGAAACAGGTAATGCATTCCTACCTCCACATTTTCACAACTACAGATCACATAGCAGAACCAGTTCCTCCTATACATGCAGACCTAGTTTTCTTATAAAAAGCATTATGGTTTTTCCATGTTTATATTTTAAAGTGACTTGAAGAAATGTTTATATGTGCCTGCTTCTTTTGAGACAAAGCCAAACAATACTCATATTTCCGACTATGAGTCAGAGCAGCTCTCTTCAGTTTCAGGTTAATTGATTTTTATTGTGCATTTCATTACCCCTGTAAAAGGAAGCTCTGAGTTCTTTTCAGTATACGCCCTTACATACTCATGTTCAGCACATACACATATATACTCCTTCTTTTACAGTATGACTTGTCAAGTTCTCACTCCACTCAAACCAATGACAAGAATCTACCGAATTTAAGTCCAGACTTTCATCCACAGTTTCAGAAAATAAAGCTCTTTCCAGCCTGCAGTTCCAGAAAGGAACAACCTCTTTTAGCGATAAACATGGCTAGAGTTCTGTACTTTATTTTTGAGACAGAATTAAAGGCATTTTCTTGCCATCTGGAGGAAACATTCTGTTACCATGGGTTTGTTTTGAAAATTCAAGTTTGCATCCCGGATGCATAAGCAGAACAAATTTGGTTTTCAGACACAATATCTTTATTCGAGTATTTGACAGAGCCAAGTGTAACACCATGCTCTATTCACTGCTTAAATTTCTTGGTAGGTAGGTTTTGTATATCAATATTGGGACCAATCCAGGTTGTTTTCTTTTTCAAAGTCCTCATTTTCTCATCACAAAACTGCTGAAGGAGGGATGTGGTTATTTTCTGTTTAGAATATTTTGCACTGATTCTCTTCTTAATTACAGGTCTCTTTTCCAGATTTTAGCAGCTGTTGCTTTAAGAGAAGATAAACAAACCAACTTGAGAGCATGTTCAAGAAGATGGAATAACCATGCATTGGTTCTGGAAGAAAAGAAAAATCTCCCTGTTAGGATATAGGGAGACTGTGGTTTATAACAAGGGTAAGATAGATGGATTTCTCTTATATATCGAAGTCCTCCTACAATCTTTACAATAAAATCAATAAATGTACAAAGGATAACTGAATGAAGCCCTGGGTTTAAAACTGAATAAAATAACAGTGACAGGTTAATACAGAGAAAGTGATTATTCAATTTTAGTAAGTCAGCACGGAACTCCAATTAAAAGCTGAAAAGTGAAAGAATTAGCACCAGGTTCTTAGGATAGGCTAAGCAAACTGCTGCATGCAGAGCACACAGTCTTCTTCTTACACCTGAAGCCTCGTCTTGTGTGAGCAGTCCTCAGCTCGTGCTCTCTGTCTTTTCTCAAGTGGATGATTTCACTTAAAGTCCCAGCACAAGGTGCAGTACAACACCACAGGTCTTACTGGTATCCAAACTGTTATTCTCTGTTTTCTTGTGTGGGTATTACAAAGGGCTTTTGATGGACTGAAAAGCAAGAAGCTTTTTAATCGTGTTAAAGAGGATTTATCACTTCTTCATAGTTATAGTAGCCTTAGCCCACTCTTTCCAGAGGGTTGCTCTCAGGATAACAGGTGAATCTCAATTCAACTGGAATAATTTGTTGCAAACACGTTATCAGAATTTGCTACATTTTGTCTGACCATATGACTTCACATTTCAGCCAGTAGTCAGATACCTGAATATCTTTGACAATCATACTCAGTAAAAAGAAAGCATTTTTTAAACCATTGACTATTTGTAACTTCCCACCCTCCCACCCCAAAGTCCTAACTATTTGGACAGATCCTCTGTGTTAGAGAGTGCTTTGGGGGAGTTTGTGCTTATAGCTTTAATAAACATGAGTGTAATGAGATTCATGTTACCTGTGACATCAGTAGAGATAATTTGGATCTACTCTATATCTTGTACATTTTGTTTTGCAGGGGAAAGTTCTTCTGGTTCACTTTTTTTTGAAAACACTGTGAACAAAAAAAATGTCAGAAATAAACACCTATACTGAAGATCCATAAATGAAGAACATTAGGCTAATCTAATGCTCTTAAACATGTCTTCTGATCTTTTACTGCACAACTATCTTAATTTTACATCTACTTTTCATACTATGTCCCAAGTGCTAGTCTTGCAGGCCACTGTACATTTTAGGCAAAAAAGTGGTAAGTATCTTGGCAGAATGTGTCCTCTGACTATGGGACCTGACATGAATTAAGATTAGAACCAAGGTCTTTCTACTGGGAAAGGGCTTTTCTTACCTGGCCTCCAGAAAGTCTTTGCTTTAATAATTAATAATCTGGGGAAACAACTAGAGGGCTACTGAAGTAAAGCTGGTGGGAAAAGCCTCTGAAGAGCCTAGATGTAGGAGAAAGAAGGATTTAAAGGAAATTGCTGTAATGCAAAAGATGTTATGGTAAAAGGAAAGTTGCCTGAGGAAGAGAGTGCAAAAAACACTGACTTACGACCAGCATCATTCTTGAATATTGTGTGCTTTAATATCCTTTTAACTTTTGTCTTTAATTGTTTTCTTTCTGCTCTGGAACATATCCCATTTATCAATTTTCTTTTTATAAAAGGTATGCACCACAACTGGGCACACATCCCATCTCAGCAGCAGCACTGATTCTCACTGATAGTGCTATTAGATACTTCCCACTACTACTCAGCATTCAGCTCTCTACATGTAATCCCTACAAACCAGACTGCTGCTCTGGACCTCACATGCAGCTGACTCTCCATTATGATCTCTCTCAGACTCACTTGTTTTTTAGGTTTCATATTGGATGTCCAACCTACATTCTTTGCTCCCATATGTATTTATTATCTGACATGGAGGGAGACAGAATCATATGGTCTGGGCCCAGTTTACAAGGTAATCCAGCTTTCTTCATTAGTGATCTGTATTCTTCATTATAATAACCACTCCATCTATCTTTGTCAACAGTAAATTCTGTCAGTAATGATTTTATGTCTCCCATGTAACTGAAAAATTTTAAAGACTGTACAACCAAGAATAGATCACCATGGGCTCCAGTAAAATCAGAAGAGTTGATAGTTCTTCATTCAGAATGACATTCTGAGAAATGGAGTTTCAAATCCATTTAAAACAATTTTGTATGGGAATTCTGATTTAAAATGCAGTACAGTCAAAATGTGACACAAGAACTTTCACCTTCATCAGTAAAATTTGTGATTTTTTTAAATTTTATCACATTAATTTGATAAAATATTTGATCATAAGCATCTGGTGATTTTATTTTTTAAATGACCCTCCTTTAATCGCAGTGCCTTAATTACTACTTGGTGCTAAATGATGAGAACTTGATTAACTGAGAACTAAATGCCAGTCATAAAGGCTGCCTATTCAGGTCCCTCTCTAGGGACTTAGATGCCTTTCCTGGGCATGTGGATTGTGCTGAAAGCTAACTCAGGAGGTACCTTAAAAGTCTAAGGTTTTACTAGTAATGATTTCCCAGGTGCTGAACATGTACTACTGACCTCATGCAAAGCCATAAATGGCATAGCAGAAGTGAATTATTCCTTGTACATGTCAGGAATATTCACAAATATTGTTTTTCAATGTTTATATCATATCTTATATTTGTTTTAGTAGATTTTTCAAAAATGTGGTTAATAATTCTGACCTCCCATATAGACAGATGTCTCTTTAACCCAACAGCCCAGTGTTTAGAGCAACTAGACCCTGAACCAGGACATTGGTTCAGAGACTCCCTTGGGAAACAGTCCTTAATAACAAAGGTCCAGGGAGGCTGGACATACTTTAAGAAGGAAATCTTAAAGGTGAGGGAACATGGTGTCCTTATTTATCAAAAGACAAGCCAGAAGGGAAGAAGGTCTGGCTGAGCAGGGACATTTTGCAGGAAGTCAGGGGGAGAAAAAAGAATTTATGAACTTTGGAAGAAAGGGCAGGCAGCTCAGGAAGAGTACAAGGGTGTCCTTAGCTTGTAGAGACAAAAAATTGGAAAAGTGAAAGCTCAGCTAGAACTAAATATGGCCACAGCTGTAAAATATAATAAGAAGTGTTTTTATAAATGGATTAACAACAAAAGGAGAGTTGAGGAAAATCTCCATCCTTTATTAGGTATGGAGGGGAACATGAGGGATGAGGAAAAGGCTGAGTTAGTTACTTAATGCCTTCTTTGCCTCAGTCTTTAAGAGAAAGACCAGGGCAACTGGCTCCCTGAGCTGGCAGACAGGGACAGCGAGCAGAATAGAGCCCCTGCAATCCAGGAGGAAGTGGTTAGAGGCCTGCTGAGCCACTTAGACACCCACAAAAATATGTGGCCAAAAGGGATTCATCCAAAAGTACTGAGGGAGCTGTCAGAGGAGTTCGCCAAGTAGCTGTTCATCATTTATCATCAATCCTGGTTAACTGGGAAAGCCCCAGATGACTGGAGGTTAGCCGGTGTGATGTCCATCTATATGAAGATTTGGACAGAGGATCTGGGGAGCTACAGGCCTGCTGATACTTTATTAATCTCTACAACTATTAATCTCTTCCTGAAAGGAAGTTGTAGCAAGGTGGGGGTTGGCCTCTCCTCCCAGGCAACCAGTGACAGGGTGAGATCTCAGCTGCACCATGGGAGGTTCAGCCTGGACATCAGGAAGAGTTTCTTCACTGAAATGGTTGTCAAGAGTTGGAATGAGTTGCTCAGGGAATTGGTGGAATCACCCTCCCTGGAAGTATTTAGGAAATGTCTGAACATGATTCTTAGTGTTATGGCTTAGTTGATATGGTGGTGGTTGGTCAAAGGTTGGACTCGATGGTATTGGAGGTCTTTTCCAACCTTAATGATTCTATAATTCTATGGCCCATTTATCCACTTAAATTTAAGAAGTAGTCCAAAACTGCCAATCGCAACTCCCATTCTATTCAGGTCACCCAACAGGAAACAAAGCCCTACTTTGTCCCTTAGTTAGATTCAAGGCTCAAGAGATATCTGTGACCAGATGGATCCCAGAGGCTGAGTCCTCTTTTGCAGAGAGATGCTTGTGTGTCTGCTTTCTACAAAAACTGTTGGGATATCTTTCCTAAAATGTCTGCAATAGGGGTTGTTTGAATCTTTGTTTCTCTTTCTTTTCTCTCACCCCTTTGAAGCAGAGCCTCACCACTGTGTTGAATATACAGGCATATTCCACTCAACCCATTTTTGATGTTCAACTTTTCATTTTTCTTAACTACGAAGGAAGAATAAATGTGTGCAAGGGTTTTTAAAAACATTTCTGTTTAAATGAAAAAGAAAATACATCTGCAGATGTGAGTTTTTCTACTCCACCTGAAAAATTCATCTTAGAATAGATGAGGACACAGTCTCAGCACCAGAGAGTCCTTCACTGTAACACGCTCTGGGGGCTTTGGGTGTACAAGTATGCCATGTCTCTTAATAGAAGACTCATAAATGACTTACAAATGAGGCTACTTAAGCAAGACAAATGTAAATAACTTCCTTAACATCCATAACATCACAAAGATCTATACATTACTTCAGACATTTAGATTACTTTGCTGTACAGGTAGATATCAGCTGTACACACAGAGATATGGTCTGGTAAAAGGTTTTTTTTTCACTTTTTAAGATGGGAAATATATATTGATACGATTCTTGCCCAGATGTTTCAATTTATTTGACATTTCATGGTCTTGGCCTTGCCACGATTTTCCTTCCTTTCTGGATCTGTCCCTCTGTTTAGCTGCCAGAGGAATGCAGCTGAGATCTAAGAAGTTTCCTTGATGTTTCTTAAATATTCTGATTTATCTCTTGCTGTTTCACCTGGTGGGATCAATCTACCCTTTAGATGTGCATTGTAACACTTCTCTCAATTATCCGCTCCCACTGGAAGTTTAACTGCCAGCTAAGCCGGTGCTTCCTGATGGTATCTCTTGGGTAATACACAGCTGCAGTGAGTTTGAACTGGTTTTTTTCACACCTGTCTTTCTGATCACGACGTTACTTTATTTGATTTTAAAAAACCAGTTGTCATTACAAGGAGCAGAAAGAGAAGCATACTGTCTGTCTTTAGCATTCTGATTCTTTTGTTTGAGACAGACCTTGACTCCTATTCTAAGAATAGTTTGAATGTCATGTAATATGATTTTCTCATTTGAACAATATTAGGCATAATAAAATAATTAATAATTAGGCATAATTAAATTTTTCAATTTATACTATTCCATAGTGCTGTGCTCTTACTACATTACAGAGATGAGAATTGAACCTGAAAAATAGGAGAAAGAAATAAAAAGCCAAAAGGGCATTTTACACACATTCAGATTCTGGAGGGGAAAAATATTATTTAAAGTTGATTCTGGGCACTTTCCTTTTTTTCAGTTCTTTACAGTCCACTGTTGTATCTTTGACAAACTTCTTTGCTTGTCATACACGGACAGCAGTTCCTCTAGTCTTAAACAGAGTAACTATTAACAATCAAACACACCATGCCTCAACCAATAGACACAACACATAAACAAGATAAATTAAAGCAGATTTTTTTAATCTTAAATTTAACATAATAAATCTTTCTCTTTTTTTGCATAGATTTTTGTTTCCTCTCCCTAAAATATCAGTTTCTAAAGTAATATATGAGCAATCATCCTGTAATTTGGTGAAGAACTTGAAGAACAAGGCAGATGAAATATGCACATCTTCCCCTTTCTTTTTACTTGGCAAAATGGAATACAGAGATGCTATCTTGTAAGCTGACACTAATACTCTAGAATAAGCAGGTTAGGAAGGCTCTGTAAAGGATCAAACTTCCTGTCAGGTCAATAGAAATAAATGGGAACATTCATTCTATTATGAAATAAGCATCTAAAATAAATAGCATTCTTCTTTTATATAGGAAGTCCGTCCTTATAGAGGATGCCCTTATCTCCCTTCTCCATATGTCTACATCAAAAAAGTAATTTTGGAAAGAATCTATATAGCTACTTTAAATTTTGCACCAAAATACAACAAATGAAATTAATGTATCTATTCCAAAGAATATATCTAAGTACAGTCCAAACAAACAAATATAAAAGTTGTTGCCAATCCCTTCAATAAAAATAAATCCTAAGACATAAACATCACCGACTCAGGTAAGGATTCTCAACAGAAAATTAGAACTATTTTTGGGTTTGCCCTGCCTTCTCTTAACATCTCCATGATCATCATGTCTAGTACCAGCCAGAAGCTCTATAAATAGTTCCTACACTCAAAATGTGAATGTTATGGGATGTAGGAAGCCTTTACTTCTCCCTATCTAGTCATTCAAGTAGTTATGCTCTAGGGTTACTTGCTAAAGCAGGCTCTGTAGACAAGGCAAGACTTAATTGACAGAAGTGTTATTACGGGATGATTAAGGTTTTATAATTAACACCTGTGTGATTATTTAAAATACTTCTGTGGCATCTAAATGTGGGACCTAATGAGATGGAACGATTTATCGCATCCAAGGCATCTAAGCTGGAAAGATATTTTACAGCTGGGGAGAGAGATGTACTTTCAGAGGGGTATTCAGGATTCACACCTCTGGTGGTGGTTTCTATCCATTTTATCTTGGGATTTTTCAGTTAGTTTCCCACTAACAGGAGAGTAGAGTGGGAGGCACAGTTTATAATGGATATCAGCCTTTCAGTCCTTAGAACATTTTCCCTTTCATGTACAATCCCTTGTTTGTTTGTTTTGCACATTTAAAATGTTTTGGGGTTTTTTTTGTACACATTGGTGAAAAGATACATAGCCATTAAAAAAAGCATTATTCATATGACTTCCATTATCTGAATGATAACTGGTTTAGAGGAAAGGCTGAGAAATCTGGGATTGTTCAGCTTGGAGAAGAGAAGGCTCCAGGGAGACCTTAATGTGACCTTAAAACGCTTAAAGGGGGTTGTTAAGAAAGATGGGCTGAAACTTTTGGTAGGGTCAGTTGCAAAAGTATGAGTAGTAATGGTTTTAAACTACAAAAGAATAGATTCAGACTAGCTCTAAGGAAGAAATTCTTTAGTGTAAGGGTAGTGAGACTTTGCAACGAGTTGCCCAGGGAGGGAGTAGATGCCCCATTTCTGGTAACATCCAAGACTGGGTTGGATGGGGCTCTGAGCAACCTGATCTAGTGGAAGATGTCCCTGCTCATTACAGGAGATGTTGTGCTTGGTGGCTTTTATTGGTCCCCTTCAATCCAAACTACTCTATGATAGATATCAAGTTAAATGTTCTTCTCAGTGCTGCCTGGTTACAGCTTGTTCCCTTTGTCCCCTAGGGGCAGTGTCTTCTGCAAGCTATCATTATCACTAGCTCTCCTTAGAAACTCACATTCTTCAATTACTTACAAAAAAGGTAATTTATTAATTTGATTAATGTGAATGCTCAGAATATTGGTCAAGGAATTGATTGGATACTCAGTATTTGCAAAGTATTTGAAGAGAATTTCTATTTCCTTCTAACTTAAGTCATTATATTGTCACTTGTCGTTTGTCTATGCATGGTAATACATTCACTCTCACAGGAGCTTCTACCATATGTTGAAACACTGCTAAAAGTAAACTTTAAAAAGTCAGGCGTTTTGAAGTGATTGATCTTTCAGAAACAGAAAATAAAGAGGATCTGAACAGGTGCCCCAGACACATTGCCTATAATTCTGCTAAATCAAACCTTTTGTGTTGTGTAGGGGTCTGGTGATGTCCACCACAGTAATTCACCTCCCTTTATTTTATGCTCTGTTTGTTTTTTCTGGCAGTGAGAGGAAAGAAAACATCACTGATGTATGTTACATATACATATTCTGCTCCTTCCAGAATGTAACAAACTTTAGTTTTAGCAGACAGCTAAGAACCCATAAAAATGAATTGTCTTTTTTTTCTCAGATTTAAAGCAAATTAACATGGTTGTTGTATTTCCTGTAGTTTGTTTAACAAACAAACAAACCCAAGAAAACATTAATCTACAGGAAGATAACAGAAATCAATTTAAAGCTGATGGCAGTTGGTTTTAGACCCCCATCACAGCAAAAAGGTAATGAGAAAAATTTTTTAAATTTTTTTCTCATAACTCAAAATGAGTTATGAGAAAGAAGTAACTTTAAATGAGATGCTACTATGACAGTTTTCTATTTAGCTAAAAATAAAACAGGAATTTTGGAATTATATTCTAGTTCTACACTTTTCTAGCTGAAGTGGGTTTGCACAACATGGATGGCAGTTTGATAATGGCCTATTTATTATAGTTCCTGCCTTGTTTGGGGGTCTAGTTTAGCCAGTTGTCATAACAGATCAGTATGATGATGGAAGATGAATACGATGGCATTCATACAATACCAATACAATACCAAAACAATATCTACCATTACCAATTGCTAGGCTCATATTTTCACTGATATTATGAGGTAAAGTTATTTAAGGAACTAATCATTGTTCCAGTAACTTGTATTAATCTATTTTTTTTTTTTTTGGCTCATCTGATATGACCATAATAAAGTTGCTTACTTAAACCAGTTTTATATACATAGATACGTACACACACACACACACACACACACATATACATATATGTACACACTAAGCTTAAATTTCAACCAGCTACTCATGGTCATGTGTCTGTCAAAGAGCCTTTGTTCACTCTGCAGAAGAAGTTTAGAATGAAAATGAAGTTACTAAGAGAGACAAAAATGGGAGAGAAAACATGATTCATGTGTTGTCTTAGATCATCACAAATTGCTAATAATTCCCTATTCCCCTGTCCTCAGACCTTATTATGTCATTAGCATTTAAACCATGTGGACTTGTTTATGTAATTCCAAAAAACAGAGTTAGTTCAGATTTAAACCTCAGATGCAGTGTCAACATCCTAAATATTTTTACTTAGTTGTTTTACAATTGTGCAAAAAATCTCCATAGCTTTAGGAGACTTGTCCTCTTCCAGAGAGCTTAGAGCTACGTGGGCCTGGCTAGGTTGTTATTCTATACCACTGACATCTTTGCTGGGGGCTGTGGTAGGAGAGGGAGAAAAAAGGAAAGCGCCCTGTAACTGCATGATTTTGTCTCCCTCTGTCCATCCGATTGTTGCTGTAGGGATCAGCCCTGCAGATCTCGTCCTCTGGCACACCTTCCCGTAGCTCCAAGCTGAGGTTCCAAGCTGCGGTGCTGGAAAAGCAGCACCGGTGCAGGAGACAGCTGAAGGGAGCAGAGCGGCAGAGGGGAGCTTGAGAGCAGCCGAGCCTGACCCGAGCCCAAAGGAACCGAGCTGAGCTGGAAAAGGAACCGAGCTGAGCTCAAGGGAGCCAAGCCAAAGGGAGCCGTGAGGAACTGGGCAGAGCAGCCAAAAGCAGCAATGCCAGTGCTGGAAGGTGCAACGTGGAATCAAGTCCAGGATCCAATGTGGCGCATACTTCTGTTATTAATATCGCTGCTTTTACGGTTTGGCTTTTATTTCACTGCTGTTCGCTTTCTCTGAATCATTGTCTCAATCCATAGTCTCTGCCTTCGTCCCTCTCCTGCTGAAGAGAGCAGGGGGAAGGGGCGTCGCTTATCTGGAGTTTAATTTCCAGCTGGTTTTAAATAACCACAATCCTGAACTCCCTTTCAATGTCATTTTATCACTGCATCTGAAGTGAAACAATAGTCACTCACAGGCTTTTATAGACACATTTAGTTCATGAGTACAGACCACTTAAGAGAAGTGGAAGAGTTTTTCATTGAGCGACTTCTCATCTGGCAGTATCTGAAGTATCATCTCTTTAGGAAACAAAATCTTTGCTGCATATTTTTTCCTTGCTGGAAGTAGGGTTTGGCATTTGTATAACAGTTTTCCTAAACTAAAATAGTCTGCAACCTAGCTTTAGTGGTTTTCATGCCTATTCATTCAATTAAACCTTCCAGCATTGAACTAACATAGCAGGGAGAAGATTTTATATTACTATAACTAATTATTTGAAAAGAAGTGAATGAACTGAGACTGTAGGAATGCCAACATTAAAAAAATCAAACTAGGGTATACAATCCTAAGACTTTTACTGTAATATCTCTCCAAACCTGCTGCAGGGTGTCTACACCTGCCTGAAACACCTCGAGTTATTTTAACGCACTCAGAATTGCACAAATCCATCTTTCTAGGATTTTAATAACGTCATATACCCTTGGGCAAAATTCTCCCTCTGGAATATATGAAAAGGTGTCCAAAATAGTCATAAGGATGAGAATTCCAATTTACAGACATTTATGTTGGAATTAGACTCAAACTTTATGTTACACAATCTTTTCTGTATAGGGTTGTCTTAAAATGACAAATCATAAAAAAATACAATTTTAATTCTTTCAATTTGACTTCTGTCATGGAAGCTTCAGTTTATAAATTCAGCTCTGAAACACAGACTGAGAAATATCCCTTTTTAACAACAAAATTGTTCTTTTCAGTGGAAGAACAGTGGTGTATTCATATGCACAACTGTCATCTCATCAAGTAATGACCCACAGCCTGAACAAACCTGAAAATAAAGACTGTGTTTACTGATAATAGATTCATTAGGATCTCTATCCTGCTGCCAACAGGCACAGGAAAAAGTTTTTTGGCTGCATGTTCTGGCTACTCCTAGTGTTGATGGAAGAACTGAAACATCTTTCAAGAGCATCCAAGTGAAAGGAGATCTTTGTTTTACGTTCCAGTGGGACTGAAAACACACATTTTGAAACTCAAAGGTGTATGCTCTAAGAGGACTTAGATGATGTTTGTTAACAGAGGAGGTTCCAACAGGGGAAGTTAGACTAAATGTGTCACTGTCAAATTTATGATGAGTTCTAGAGACCCAGATATTTCTAGGTTCCAAAAAATCCCAAAGGAATGCAGAATGTGAAGGAAAATTATTTTGCATGTACTTTACAGAAGCAGATTCCTTGAGCACATAATTTTGTTTGAATAAAATATTTAAATTGAAGTTTAAACTTAGCTTACTAGGAACACAAAATATTTCCATGGTGTAGCGTGAAAGACATCAAAAAAAGTATCTATATGAAAAGAAAAGCATTCAGTTATTCTATTATACCCTAAGCATAGATATTAGCTGCATATTACTGTTTTAAATATCAATATAAATAAAATATCTCTTCCAAATTTATTTTTTCTTTTATATTGTACTTTAAAAATCTTAATGCTATGAGTGATTGAGGAAAGAAGTGGGTTCAAATTTGGTTTCATATCAGTTGCAAGAGATACCAGCTCTTGGGGTGGTCAGGGACGTTCACATTGCCAAAAGGTCAGGTGAAAAGACATGAATTTTGGTGTACCAATACTTCCCAAGAGTGCATTTCACCCCAGAAAGAACCTGCAAGGATGATGATGAACAGACAGGTTAAACGATAACCAGGGAATTATCAAGGAGTGTTTGAAGAATAAGAAGAGCCACCTCTCAAAGAAGTTTAAGAAATGTGAAAATTTTATTGGTGAGCGAAGATACTTTGGAGAGGAAAGATCAGCAATAATTCTGGCTTGACCAGAATGTGGCACTGGGGCTCTGAGTGGACTTAGCAGCATGGCTCGTCATGGTCACCCCCAGCAGTGGAAAAAAGCACAACATTATGAAAACTGGAGTCCAGGACTACCTTCATCCTGTCTGTCTCTCACAAATTGCCTCATCCTGCTGCTTTTCATATCTTCGCTCCCAGGGTTAGGTAGACAGTTGTGTATAGAAAACGAAATTGAACTTCTTACATCAATCCTTCCAGCAACAGTAAGAAAAACATAAATGAAGACAGCTGTCCACTCTGCCTCTAGTTAACAATATTTTTTCATCTAATATAGTTTGCAGCACACCCCTAGGATGCAGATAACAAAGAAATTGACAGATAGGAGAGTTCTTTTGCTGATAATTTTTCTATAACTTTTGCATATCTCTCAAGCCAGAGAGATTGCTATGCTATTTCCTGCTGTCTTTTAGTAATGTTTATGATACATTTAGCAATTTTTAACTTGTAGTTTGCAAGTATAGTGAAAAAAAAAGAAAACATTCTTGAAGAATTGGAGATGCTAACATAATCAACTTGAAGAAACAACATGATAACTTTTGCTTGGTACAAAATAATCTCAGGAGACATATTTGTCTTACCTCAATTTTATGACTCATATTTTAATTAATAAAAAATGTTCTGCTAAAAGATCTTATGTAACTATGAGATGAACATTGCTTTTAGTACATCACAAATCATGTATTTCCATTGTTGATCTGTCCCATTCTACTACTATCAAATACTTTAGTCAAGTGAGCCCAAACTCAGGAGGCAATCTCCCTCTAGAAAAGTATTTAAATAGACAGTAAGTTTAATTTTCCTGCTGAACAGGTTTTAATTCTCCTGCTTAAAAATCTCATACAGTTGGGACTCTAATGGCTCAGTATATGCTTGAAATTTCTCTCTCCATGAGTACATGTGAACAGTTCAGCTGCTGCTTTATTGCATCACTCTTAAGGCACATGCAGCCATACACTTCCAGCCAGATATTTTAACTGATTCAGACATTTACAACATTTGTATATAATCAGTGTCCCTGGAACCTTTGCTGGAACCATTACAGGGAGTTTGGTTCACCAACACAGCTTTGAAATGCAGGAAGTTTTGCAATAATGTTCCTACAATATCTTTGCTAAGTTCTCCTGAAGATGTGTGTATTTAGGAAATGGTCTCTAATTAAACTGAATAGTCAAATAACTTACATGTGCAGTTGCTAGGTGCAGTGGAATATGTGGAAATAAGGATGTGCACTTCGTGAGCACATCTTGTTAGTGGGTATGCAACACAAAAGGCTAGGAAAAGAGGCAGAAGTACATATCCTCATGAGCCACAGATAACAGAGACAATAGCAAAGACCAGAGATTTCAGGTGCCTGATTGAGACAGGCCATGGATAGAACCACTCAAAGTATTGAGAAGATTCATCCAGATGTTTTGTAACTGCTAAGAAGTGGGAAACAAGATTATCCTGACATTTATAATAAAGAAGAAATTTATCATGGGATATTCAAAGGGGCTTGTGACATTGTGGAGTTTGTAATACGATGCTTAGGTGAAGGATCTAAGAAGGTAGTGTATAAATGAGTTGCTGGTCTGGCACATCTGGTTGCATGAGTCCTGGCCATTGTTATCACAGTTTGCTGAGTCTTCTTATTAGACCTCTCTTCTTTTTTCTACATTTTTTCCTTTTCATCATTTTTCTACGTGAGTGTGCTCTGGGTGTCTGTACATATGTGTGTGAGACCTGCCAGTGGTCATGAAGCTGGACTAACTGGTCAGCAGGAAGGGTGGTCTAGGTGGCTGCTATGGAAAACGGAAACTGTGTGCAGATCAAAGGGTCTTATAGGAAGGGGGGCTGTCAGCTGGAGAGACTGGGACCTGGGGCTGGCTGCTGGATAGGCTGATGGTCTAAGGCCAGAGGGAGGAATCCATTTATGTGTGCGTGATGCTACCAAATTGCAAGCTGCACTAGCCAGTGAGTTACACCATACGGCCTGGGAGCCAGTTACCGTACAGGCCATAGGTCTGATGCTAGACATGCTGGGAGCAGCTACTGGAGGCATTCTAGGACAGGGCCAGTCACCAGAATGTCCCATTTCTGAGTGCATGAGTGTAGGTTCTCGTAGTAAGCCTTGAAGCTAATGAGCCTGCAGTAAAAAACTGGACCATAGAATCACAGATTCATAGAATGGTTTGGGTTGTAAAAGTTATCTAGCCCAACACCTCTGCAATGAACAGGGACACATTCAGCAGGATTGGGTTTCCAAGAGTCCCATGTAACCTGACCTTGAAAGGTTCGAGGGATGGGGCATCTAACACCTCCCTGGGCAACATATTTCAGGGCCTTGCTAGCCACAAAAACTTTCTTGGTCTTGAAGCTCACTGGCTTTGCCATCCCCTTAGTTCATAGTCCTAGGGGACCCTTATGAACCTCACCTTGCATACAGAGGTAGGGCGCTGCAGGCACTGGGCTCTAAGCCTTACCCTGACTCCTTGCAAGAGCCCCTGCCCCAACAAGTCCCTCCATGCCTCCAGCACAAAAGTTGTAGAGAACAAAAGCAATCAACACGACAAAGAGAGAGAAGATGGCCACCAAAATGAAGAATCAAGGTCCTAATGTCCCGTTTCCTACAGTAATGGGCAGTTAATTAGGTGAAAACTCTTCCAAAGGATCTTACAGTCCTATCATGTGGTACACAGAAAGCTAAACAGCTCCTGGTTCCTGTGAATTTGATCTGGAAGCAGGCACAATTCTTCCTTGACCACCAAACTGACAGCTGGTTGGATCTGAGCCACATTAAACAGACCCAACATACCCAACTGACATTACTAAAAGCAAAAATTATTTTTCACTATGTCCTATACCTAGTACAGGACTAGCCTAGCATGGCTATCCTCTGTGCCACTTAAAGAAGGTGAAATGCAGTTCTGATACAGAATTGTCCAAGTACAAGGGAAAAGATTCGTTCTTGTGCACAAAAATACCCAGAGGAAAACCTAAACTATGGAATCAATTTAGTCCTACACAGATACAGTGCAATATGCTTCCTGTTATGTATCAAAAATTCATGGCCAAGTTTTATTGATAAAGAACCCATTTCTTTTTATCTTTCCAGTGTACTAAAGGGGGAAGAAATGGAGACAAAAGGGAAATAATGTTAGTACTATTTTTTTTGTCAGCTAGTTTTTCCCATTGTCTTTGGATTTTTGCTGGTTTTCAATTTTGTATCTATATAAGTAATAAGTATGTTGCTGATAAAATCACTTTTACTTGGCCTCTTTCAAAACACTGGCAAATATATGAAACTCCAAAAAAATTTTCATAGTTTTCAGAGGGGGAAAGGCTTTCAATTTCATTGACAAATTTAATTCTTTTAGGATTAAAAATGTCACTCACATCCTGGTTCTATCTTGTAATTTCTTTGTCTATTTGTTTTATCCAAAATTGTTAAAGAACAGCTGTTAATTATGGAGGCAAGTACTGCAAAAACCCTAGGGCAAAATTACAAGGCAAAATTTATCTCTGTTACCTTGCTTGCTCACAAGGGCCAATAAGATACCACATGGTGGTCAAAGCCTATCAGTATTATTAAATCCATCAAGGGGTATTAAATCCATCAAGGCATATTAAATCCGTTTAAATCAATGAAATTTTGCTTTAAAATTTATTTTTATAGTGGGCCTTGAGGAAACCATATGAAAAAGTCAGTCACATACTATATCACTTATTTTGAATTATTTTTTTATACCTTAGGAAAAGTATCTTTCCTTCTCCTGAGAAACTAGGACAAATAACTCATTCGTTGCAAACTGTACCTCACATACATTGGTTTTTCTTAACCTTTCTGTTTGCATATGTATATATGTGTGTGTGCGTGTGTGTGTGTGTGTGTTTAATCTCAGAATCACAGAATCATAGAATGATTTGGAAGGGAACTTGAAGATATCTAATTCCAACTCCCTGAGGTGGGTAGGGACACATTCCATCAGACAGGTTATCAGAGGTCCATCCAAACTCATCTTGAACACCTCCAGAGATGGGGCACCCACAGCTTCTCTGGGTATCTTCTTTCAATGCTTCCCCACCTTTAAAGAATTCTTCCTAATATCTAATCTAAACCTACACTCTTTGGGTTTGAAGCCGTTCCCCCTTGGTCTGTCACTACATGTAAATAGTCTCTCTTCAGGTACTGCAAGGCTGCAATTAGGTCACCCCAAAGCCTTCTCTTCCCAGGCTGAACAATCTCAATTCTCTCAGCCATTCCTCATAGGAGAGGTGCTCCACCCCTCTCAATATCTTGGTGGCCTCCTCTGGACTTGCTCCAACAGGTCCATGTCCTTCCTGTGCTGGGACCCCAGAGCCGGATGCAGCTGTCCAGGTGGGGTCTCACCAGAGCAGAGCAGAGGGGCAGAATCCCCTCCCTCACCCTGCTGCCCACGCTGCTTTGGATGCAGCCCAGGACACAATTGCCTTTCTGGGGTGCAAGAGCACTGTGGAGGCCTGTGGACCTGATAGGATGCCCTGGAAGGATGTCCCCTAGACTTCGGCTTCTCCCATGGAAGTCCAAGGACCACGTGCCAATCCACCCCAGTTCCACACCCTCTGCTAACCATATATGTTCAAATTCCAGTAAATTTTCTGTATTTTGTATTCCTGTTGCTGTGTACCCCTGCCAGTTCACATTGGCTGTTTCCTGTTGGCCACTGCAACCCTCTGTCCTGTCCTTACCTTCCACTGATTGGCCCTTGCAGCTTGGCTCCGGCCCCTTGTACCCGCATATAACTCTGGACCCTCCACTTTCCCTTGTTCTTTGTCCCTGGACCCATTCAGTGCGTAAGCGAAATAAACCACCACTGGATAGCCACACAAAGACCCTTCCTGCCTCCGTCGCTTCAGCAGTCATCTGCTGCGTGTCAGTGTGGTGTGTTGCTGTGTGCCTGCTGGAGCACCCTCCTCTTGGAGACGCTCCAGGAAGGCTGTGGCACCCAACCATCTGTCCATGCCACAACAGAGCACCTTGCTGGGTCTTGTCCAGCCTCTCACCCACCAGCACCCCCAGCTTCTTCCTGGCAGCGCTGCTCTTGATCTGTTCATCCCCAGCCTGTGTTGATACCACTACTCCAACCCAAGTGAAGCACCTTGCATTTGGTCCTCTTGAACCTCATGAGATTCCCACAGGCCCACTTCTTGAGCTTGTCCGGGTCCCTCTGGATGGCATCTCATCCTTCGGGTGTGCCAACTGCACCACTCAACTTGGTGCCATCTGCAAATTTACTGAGGGTGGCTGTCTATGCCATTAATGAAGATATTAAATAACACTGGTCCCAACACAAACCCCTGAGAGACACCACTTTTCACTGGCATTCAACGTGACTCCGAGCCATACATATACTGCATTTTTTACAGAGGAGATTATCACATAGAATTATACTGATTAACTTACTCTGTTAGGGAGACAAAGGATAAATTTAAATTATTCCAAGAATTAATATTTAGTTTTTAATAAAGAGATACTCAGCTGGCCTCAGTGTGCCAAGTCAATCTTTTCATGAGTCACATTAAGTAGCAACATGCAGAGAGCACATACAATACAAATCCTGACAAAGTAAAGATCTGTAAAAGGGACGCTGTCATAACATGACACACAGAAATACTTGTCTCAGTTTACGCCTTCATCTGTTTAAAATTCAATTACTAATGGTGAGCATTATTGTTGTAATAACTTTCAAAAATGTATTTTCATGATCATTATCCCAAAACCCATCATCCCCCAAGTGTTGATTATCATTGTGTCTGGTTTCAGTGAAGAGGCAGAAAAGTGTTACATGTACTTACCCCATTTAAATATTGACATTAAGTATATCTACTTATGTATGGGTTGATATGAAATACAGAATTCAGTAAATGGAGATCCTTCACATTTCCACTTGAATTTTCAGTTACCCAAAAGCTTAGTAGCTTACTCCTCACTGAGTTGAGTCAATTAGAACAAATGCTGTTTGTTTACCAATTCAATATATAAACACATAAATAACAATATGAGATCTAGCCTGGTATCTTGAGTCACTTCCTCAGAGATACTACTTTAAATTTGCATTATTCTTATGCTTTTCAGCAGTCCTACATTTTGACATGTGCTGTCTGGAGGACTCCTTGTGCCTATGGTGGTAGTTTCTGTTGCATTGCTCCAAAGAGGTTTGGTTTCTTTGCATTTATCAATTCATTTGTTGAGTAGATATTAATTTTTGGTGTCTATGATAACTTATAACAAGCACAGGAGCACCTTACCAATGTGCTGTGTAAAGCATCTGCTTTGGCTATCTTAAAGCCTACCACCTGCTAGCTTCATTTGAATCACTTACACGGTAAATAAGTGAGTGAAAAATTGCTTGCTATACACTTATTCATGTAACTCAGGTTTTCAGACCATTTCTGTGTTTCCCCTCAACTATCTTGTTTGAAAAGTCCTCCTATACATAGTCATTTCTTATAGAAGAGAAACAACTTTTATAACTTTGCTCATCCTTGTAGCCTTTATCCAAACACAGATACATTATAGAATAATATTACTTTGCTACTATACAAATTTTGACATTCAAGTGGAGGAATGGAGGCAGAATTTCAAATAGAATTTGAGATGAAGGTATGTAATGGATTTATACAGCAGCATAATGATTTTTAAGTATTTTGTTGTTCTTTTTTTTTGTTCTCTATTCCATTTCTAACCAATTCTAATATCTCATTCACTTTTCTTTACTGCCATAGTGTATTGTAGTATCACTTTCACAGGTTTCTCTCTCATAGCCCTAAATGCTTTTTTCAATACTTGGCTCAGAAAGCATCACTATCAATTCGAATTTAATTTTTTTCATATGTGTTTCCTTTGTACATAATTTCATTTATGTACCATTTCATTTCCAAGTCTCTTACTATTATGCAGACTTTATAATTATTAGCACTCATGCTTTGTCTTTATTATTGTTAGTATCATCAGCAAACTTTGTCACAACATTTTTTTCCAGATCATTTATGAGTATAGTGGATAAAAATCTCTGTCAGAGGCTTTAATTTATGATGTCTCTTTATTATAGAAACTAGGTAATAGTGCTTTCTTTTGCTTCTTGTAGCTTAATAACTTGCTTATGCATCTGAAAACCTTAACTCTTTTGCTGTCACAAATTTCTTTAAGAGTGTTTGGAGAAGGATCTTATGAAATGCCTTTTGGAAATGCAGAAAGTGTGTCAACTTGATTAGCATTATTTACATGTTTCAAGAACTCTTATAGATGATTCTGTTACTAGAGTAATTCTGATTCAACTCTCATGTATTATATTTATCCATGTGTTTACATGTGCCTCTCCTAAGGTCATTTTGCTCACTAGAGCAGTTTACTTGGCTGCAGTTTTTCAGATTTTTTACAAAGCTCTCTAAAAAATCACTTCCACTTTAACCACCTTCCAGTCATGAGGCAGTTTTAGGAATACCTGAATCAACACAATTCATAAATCAGTTAATTATTTTTTCAGTTCCTTCAGAACACTTAAACAAATTACAGCAGAAATTTGATACTTATGATCCCATCAACTACTCTGTAACATCTTATTCTGACATTTTAGCTCGAGATGATACTATGACAATCACATCCAGGAAGACAGTATGACCTCTCCATGTTCTTCCATTTTTAAGCCAGATACAGAATTCTGCATGTCCACAGAAGTGAAACAGTGCCCAGTATACCATCAAATAAAGTAAAATAAACTTAACAAATAGTTGCAGGAGTATCCTTGTCTAGCAGTCAGACACCCACACACCTGCTTACTCACAGCCCCTTGTCCACAGCTCACGGGTAGAAGATAGATTGGAAAACCTCATGGACTGAGATAAAGACAGGAAGATCAGTTATCAATAATTGTCATCAGCAAACAGAGTCTAGTGAGAAAATATTTTAATTTATTAAATTAAGTTTGGATAGTTGAAAGACACAGACAGATTAAAACACCCGCTTTCCTTTTCCCAGGCTCAACTTCTTTCTTACGTTCCTGACCCTTCTACATTTCTCCTCCTTGTTCAGGGCAGGGTAATGGGGAGCAGAGGTTGTGATCAGTCTGAAGCAACTTCTGTCTACAGCCCCTTCCTCCTCACACTTCTTCCCTGCTCCAGTGTGGGGTGTCTCCAAGAGTTTCAGTCCTTCAGAATGAACCTGCTCCAGATTAGAGTCTTTCATGAGCACAATGTCTACATTTGGTCCAGTGTGCTCTCTTTCGCAAACTGCTGGGGAATCTCTGCTCCAACACCTAGAGCACCATCTCCCCTTCCTCCTTCTCTGACCCTGGTGACTGCAGGGATCATTCTCAACATTTTTTTAGCTCACTCCTCACTGCATGTGCAGCATTTTCACCCATTCTCCCAGAGGAACCACCTGCTTTGTTGACAGGCTCAGTTGTGTCCATCACTGGGTCCATTGGAGCAGGCTGGGAATGACTGTATGCAGCATGGAGCAGCTCTGGCCTCTCCTCACAGAGGCCACCCTGTAGCTGCTCTACCAGCACCTGGGCACTGGCGGCACAGACAGCGCCTAAATTTCCTGTAGCCACCAGAGGCCCCTGGGAAGGGGATCAGCCAATGTGTTCCACTGAGAAAGAGCTTGCTGTTACACATGCCACACTGAGATTGTGAAGAAACACAGAATTTAGTAGTGGCCCAACTTAAGACATCCACTGCAAAGAGGCTTTGTTTTCATACCAAAACTAGTGTCTAAATTCCTTCTGCATTGACTGGAGAGGCAGTTTAGAATCAGATTTGCATCAATTGCCATAATATTTCCTAAATGAAGGCTGAAGTAGAAAGAATACTGAGAAATACTGAAGAAAAAGAGTAGCTCAAATCCTTCTTCTCTCTTTGGGTTAAATACATGAATGGCAAAAACTCTCTGAAAACTAAAATTCTAAACTATCCCTTTTTAAACACAAAGGAAAGAAGACGAAGATAATGAAAACCATCCCATTCCTAAGAATAAACAGATTCCCTTGAGCTGAGGAGCTCTGGAGTCTAGAAGTCTCCACACCCCAGGGAGAATGCTTGAATGAGCCAACCATCTACAAATGTGAAATTTACCAATTCATCAATTGATGATGACTCAGAGCTCCAGATGTGTCTAGAAGAGTAGAGCCAGAGTTATTACTGTCTTCCTTCTCCAGTGCTTCTTAAGATTAAGCTGAAGTGTCACCTTGCTCAACAAGTTGACAATTATGAATCACAACTTTGGTGCTCAGTGTATGGAGCGCTTAGTCACACTATTGGTGATTCATCTCAATACAGAGTATTGAAACAGCTGGCCAGTGGTGATTATATGATTTACTAAAGGTCAAAAAAAGCAGTGTAACTGTAGTGGGAAATTGATATTATTGCAATTAGGCTAGTGTTGCTATGACCTAGGTATCTTTCTCAGTCTAGCCACAAGACTACCAAAGTAGCTGCAAAAGTACTTTATGTTCTATGCAGATGGAAAGAATCAGGAACTCCTGATGTTGCCAGGCTGCAGTTTGGGTCTAACTGCTACAATCACCCGGGTAAAGATTATGGAGGAAAAGCGACTCGGGGGAGTAAGATTACCAATGCTAAAATAACTACTTTTATGTATAAAGAAGAAAGCTCTGCATGAGCTGTAGAGCTTCTGAGATAAACAGGCGCATATGATTGTGTCAGTGTAATTTGGAGAGAGTTGGGAGAAGTGAAGCAGAAGTTTTTGTCCCCCAAGGAACTGTTCATGCAGCCCACATCAACAGAGGCATACACACTGCACAGTGCCATGTAGCCTGACCCATGAAAAGAATAATTTAATCTTCAGAACTTTCAAATTCTCATCTCTCTGAGCCACTTAGGTTCAATTATTTTAATTAAAATTTAAATGAGATTATAATTCCCTGTTTGAAGTTTCAACGGTCACTAGGACTTTATAGCATTAGCCAATGTCCCTTTCATATTAAAGGACTTGAGAAAATGTCTCACATCCAGGCATTTTATACTATCCCAGTACTGCTTCCTCTTTGACTGCTGATTGTTCCTGAGCTTAATAAGTAATACAGCCAGAAAAATGTGCGTGGTCCAGATTTTCCCAAAAGTTAAATAAATAGGAATTCCACTGTCAAAATTAATTTCCATATAGTAAAATGTACAGCTCACAGCTGCTCTTGCTAAATACTCTGGTATTTTTTGGTTTTATCATTTTTCACATATTGTTTATCTTTTCCCCATTTCCATCTTTTTATTAAATTATTAATATTCTCTGTGTACTCATTTATCTGTTTCTTCATCCTCTGAAAGACCTGAGTATACACAGTGTGGTAACATTTCTCACAAGTTAAACGCTTGAGCTGTATGATATTAGCCAGCATTTAAGCAACAGGTACAGGTGATGGGTGACTTAAACACAGCTGAATTTTAGCTGACTTAAGCAAAAGAAATCAAGAAGGGGTTGTATTGAGCTTGCGTGGCCAGGTTTTGGTAGCAGAGGACTACAGGGGTGGCATCTCTGAGGAGCTGATAGAAGCTTCTCCCATGTCCAACAGAGCCAATAGCAGCTGACTCCAAGATGGACCTGCCACTGGCCGAGGCTGAGCCCACCAGTGATGGTGATAGTGCTTCTGTGATAATGCATTTAAGAAGGAGGGGAAAAAACCTGCAACTGCAGAGAGAGGAGTGATAATACGGGAGAAGAACAGCTCTGAGTACACCAAGGTCAGTGAAGAAGGAGGGCGAGGAGGTGCTTCAAGCACTGGAGCAGAGATTCCCCTGCAGCCCCTGGAGCAGACCATGGTGAGGCAGCTGTGCTCCTGCAGCCCATGGAGGTTCACAATGAAGCAGAGATCCACCTGCAGCCTGTGGAGGACTCCAAGCAGACAGATGTACCTGAAAGAGGCTGTCACCCCATGGGAAGCCCGCGCTGGAGCAGGCGCCTGGCAGGACCTGTGGCCCCATGAAGAGAGGACCGTCACTCTGTAGGGGTTTGGAGCAGGTTTGCAGGCAGGACTTGTGACCCCATGGGGGACCAAACCTGGAGCAGCTTGTTCCTGAAGGACTGCACTTTGTGAGAGACGCACAAAGGAGCAGTTCATGAAGACCTGCAGCCTGTGGGAAGGACTCACTGTGCAGAAGTTTGTGCAGGACTGTCTTTAATGGGTTACTCAGGTTTGGTTTTGGCCTGGGCAGTGTCCAGTGGTAGTGCAAAACTGCAGGAAAGTCAGGTATGCAAATTCATGTCATCTATTTAACCACAGAGAAGCATGTATTGAGCTTCCTTTCCATTTTCCTTTTTATTTCCTTTGTATCCTGATTCCTGACAGTCCTGACATACCCCATTTCATTTTATCGTATGAGTCTCTGAGTGTTACTGTATCCAGCTTTTATTCTATTGTCTGCATCTCTGTTCTCCTGGATGAGGGTTGAAAGGGACACAGTTGATTTAACTTATGTGTCTTATAAAGCCAAAGTGTCTTAAATTAGCTGCTAAATGTATCTGCCTGTTCAATGGAGAGAAGAACCAACTTCCCAAGGCCCCCAGCTAGGATACAAATCTATTATATTCAGGTAGAGCCCTATTGTGGTTACTTTAGGCACAGGTTAGGAGCTACAAGTCAGCAATTATTCCCTGTGCTAGACTTGTAATGGGCATTTAAGTTTCTGATCCCAAACTGTTTTTCTGGTAGACTAAGCTGACCTTGGAGATGGTTAAATGTCACCTCTGAGTTTGCTACAGTTCTGAATCTAAAAAGTCCCTTACTCGTTGTCAATTATACCTAAATAGGACTCACAAACTCATAATTCTTCTAACTGAACTGAACTTCTCATGAACTGTGAGGCTCTATTTCTTTTTGAATTGAAGTATTTTCAGAACATGCCTTATGCCTGAAATTCTTCTACCTGCTGGGATCATACGGAAAGGATGATTCTATCTTACCCAGTATGCCATTGTGATTCCTCGAATAACTGCCTCCCAAAAGTAAACACAGGTTTTATCCCTAAAAGGCCTAGCTAGTGCACTCCAAGAGAAAATCTGCAATGCATACACAGTGCAGACTGCCATGGAAACCAGGCCTGGGAGAGATTTGAGAACAAAGTTATTTGACACTGTGACAGTATTTCGACACTCCATATCTTCCTTGTAAAACTAGCCCTTCACAGATAATATATTATTTCATTACAAAAGAACATGAATAGAAAAACTCTTTGGGATCTTTTTAAACTGAATCTGTTACTTTAATCACAGTATGATCAAAGGCATGCAGTGGGAAGCTGGCCAGTGTGACAGAATAACAACTTCCTGGTGTAGAAACAAGGGGAGTGCAGCCACGCTTGCCATTTGCCATAGTGAGAATGTTTGACTGATGCTGAAAATCAAAGCACGAATTATCTATGAACCACAACACAAAAGCACTGCACAGTAAATCTCTCATCTAGCAATTAGACAGCAAGTGAGCAAGTCATGGATAACAAGAATGCCTCTACGTGTCACTTCAGCGTAACATTTTAAGTAGAAGAACCCTGGAGAAGTGAAGAAAGATAATCAATATGGTTATTAATGACAGTAATTTCACACAAACACAGGGAAATTAAGCATTCTCTTTAGGAGTTGTTTCTTGCAGTAACTTGTAAAGGAATGAAAAAGTTGCAAGCCAAACTTCATGTCAATATATTGAGTGGTGTAGTAGCAATGATATTTATTTCAGCCTGGAAACTTTTCAGAAATTAAATATTAATATAAAAACATCAAAAATATATTTTTCAAATATTTTTTCTTATTGTTGTTTTCTTGCATGCGGCTTTACCTTTACAACTAAATACTTGGGTTCTCCTGAATCTGAATATCTCGGATTTAATATATAAAAATAAATTAAAATCTTATGGGGGAAAGAGGCACTTAAGTGAAAAAGCCTGTATGTTGTATTTAACATGACACATACTGAAGTAAGAGAGTAAGGATTTGTCAAGTCTTGGGAAAACTCTGTGTTCTGGATGTTTGTGCAGAAGCTCATAGTACACTTCCCTTTAGGGTGAAAGTGACTTGAGTGAACACTGATTAGGCATTGATTAGTGTCTAGCTTTTTATGCTAGGGAAGCACAATTCAAATGTGCACCTAAAATTTGCGTATCTTATACCAAAATCTCCTTACCAATACAGACTCATTTTCACCAACACCAGCACAACTCTGCCAATATACTTGGAGAAAAGGCAGTTTGACTCATGTGTATTGTGGATTTCAGGACTGAATAATATTCATTAAAGTGTAATCCTTATAAGTCATGGTAAGTGCCCCGAGTTTTCCCACTTGGCTCAGTAAGTGTTCCATAAAATATTGGTTTCTTTTATTTTTAGTTTCTTTTGAGTGGAAAATGAGCATGTTCTATGCCACTGCATTCTGTTTTAACCTGAAGAAAGTAATATCTAATATATTCATAAGCTTAAATTCCATTGAGAGCTATTCATGTCCAAATGTTTAGTTGATTGTGTTCACTATTTCTAATAATTCAAACAAGCAACAAGCAAGTGGTGGGCAAGCAGTGATTAAGACTATCTGTTATTCATAATAATTTTTGTCTAACTAGTTAACACAGTAATTATTTCCTGATTGGAAAGCTTTTTGGAGAAGAATGCCTGGAAGCTAAATACTGAATTTGGGCCCAAACATTAAAACAAAAATCTAATTATCTGCCACATAATTGTATGGCAATAGATCTGAAAAACTGCACCAAATTTCTCATATGTTAACTATGATTGCTGATGTTTACTAATCCGTTTTCTGCCTATAGCATCACCTCTACCTATGAAGTGAATGGTATTGAGAAGACATGAATCAGCTTGGAAGTTGTTTTAAATCAAATCTTTCAGAAACAATGCACTCCCATGAACTTAAGGATGATGACGTAGAGACAGTCCCCAAACCATTCAATTCAGAACTGGTATTTTTCCTGTCAGTCACCTGTAGGTAAGGCCCAGCCAGGGACCTTTCCTCTTTCATGTCTGAGAACTGCTGTCAGTGGTTTCTGTTTCACACATGCATCTCTGATTTAGAATGGAAAAGAGGAAAGCTTCAGGTAGCTTAGGTATGTGATGAGTTTGGACCTAGATCAGCTAGCAAGCACTGCTTTCTTTCTTGCAAGGACACTGAAACAATAATAATTTAATGTTTTTCTTCCAATAGACCAAGCTTATTCCTGGTCTCCTATGGCCACACATACGCATGGGTGTAGAAAACCCATAATACTTTATAGCCTAAGAAGAATTACATAGTTGTTAATATGGAAGAAACATAGATCTTTGCAAAACTGAGCTGGATTGCTAACGTTTTACAAAACTTTCCTGTGCTCTTAGTCTTCTGATCTTCTATTGTGATTTGATTTCAAGAAAAGTTTTCTGGTTTTGTGTTTACTCTTTGCCTATTCTCTAATTTGAATCATTAGACTCAACTTGACATTAAATTTGTCATGGTTTTGACATATAACAAAGGAGGGAATTCAGCCACCTGTTCATCAGTTTTGTAGTGGCTGTGACAGCAGTCTCTCAGATATTATAGAATTAGGTCCACTGTCACTTACTCCACCTTTTTCCAACACAAATTAGTTTTTCCTACTCTATCTCATTTAGAAAAATTAACTAATGTTTCCTTCACCTTGCTCATAGCCCGATACATCCATAATATCTCTATAAATTGTCATTATCTGTTATTAAACATAGGAATTCCTGTTTTGAGGCTAAATTTGGCTTAAATTTGGCTTCAATGCTATACAATATCTAAAGAACAGCAGCTATAAATCTTACAGCAATATATACCAATTACCACAATGCCTTTATGAAAATTTTTTTCTGTTCTCTTATTTATTGACAGATTTTTTTTAATTACAACACAATGAAACGATGGTAAGTACATAAGATGCAATAGTATAAAAAGCCATTTTAACCCTTCCCTTGGTTAAGACACTTACAGCAGACAAGAACTGCCCCACCCCAATTCCCCCCGTCTCAAATGAAAACAAAAAATAAATATAAATTAATAAATATAAAACAAATCACTGCACAGCCCTTAACTCTTTGATTGCCATGGCAAGAACCATAAGAGATGATTCTAGCATGTGACGTTTGGTGGTTAAAGGTTGCCGCAGCAGTCAAAGGGTTATAGCATTGTAAACATAAGTACTTCGTTGAAAATATTCGGTCATGTTAATGGTCTACAACAATGAGATTATTATCATGACCCCTTGACCTTTAACGACACAACAGTATAAGGAGTTAAAGAGATTAGCTTGGTGAGCTGTTACATAGATTAATTAACCCATTTAGTTTAACAATGCACTATGAGGTCTTGATTTACTAACAAAAGACAACTTGTGTATAATAAAACACTGTTCAATGCATTGATCAATAAAATAAATGAAAAAAATCAGTCTAAGCACCACAAATTTTTGCCTGATTATATCTGACAGTCATAATACACTTTAGCACCATTTAGTCAGCCTTGCATTTGCACACAAACAAGTTTTGTGTTTGTCAGTAGAAGCTACCTGAAGGAATAACATATGTCAGTTATAAAAAGGTTACCGTATAGAATGCTGTGTGAGCCAATAAAATAAAATAAACTAACAATAATAAAATGAAATTCAGTTGCAGAAAGCAAATAAATGCTCCAGTTACTTTGATATTAACACACATCCTAATAAGCAGAACATGGGCATGAAATGAATATGGAGCTATGCAGAGTAAAGGGAATAAAAATGAGAAATTTGTTTCACACAGAGAAATCATCACATCCATATTCTGACTTATTTGTCAGGCTTTGAAAATTAAATGAACAACTGTTAGGTGGTTGAATATATAGAGCTTGAAGAGTTGATGTTTAAGAATATGTAAATTTTAGGGTCATGTTATGCAGAAAACCACTTTCAGAGATATCCTATCAACTGCACAAACACCCTTGTCTCTGCATGAAAGGTTGATTTCCTCTTTCTCAGACATGGAGGATAAAGAAGCAAATCACTGGGTGGGCAGAACC
This sequence comes from Picathartes gymnocephalus, assembly GCA_013390045.1. Lineage (NCBI taxonomy): Eukaryota > Metazoa > Chordata > Aves > Passeriformes > Picathartidae > Picathartes > Picathartes gymnocephalus. Next base: position 148,930 of record WEKY01056050.1, read on the forward strand.
ACAATTGTAGTAGCTTCTAGCTAACATATTGGAACCAGAACAATTTCTGTTGGAATTACAGGCATGAAGGAATGTCAGCAAGAAGGAAAATGGAATAAGCTGCTAAAATAACACTCAACAAGCAGAAGTAGGGAAGAAATCAAGTTCTGATAGATACAAGAATACAGCACCTGGAGAGAAAGCAAGGTGCATGTTATTCATAAAGAGAAACAAGGATGTGTACGAAGCTTGGAAAACAATGTACCCTTCTTGTATATATCCATATCAAACTCTAGTTGACTACAGACTGACAAAACTAGCTGCACATGCTTTAACTGCTAACAATACTACCACAGGACTGGCAAAGAGAAGACATTTCATCCCTCAGTTTTTGATCATATAGGAACACCTATAACATAAAGCAAACCTCAGAAGCCAAACACCTGCACCTTCCTCTGCAATCTGTGACTGAACTGGGCAATGAATCTGAGACTACAGTAGCAGATGACAGAGTTCTTTATAATATGTAATTTGTGATACTGAAAAATTAGGATCAATTGGAAAACAGTGCATAATAGCAAAGCATTGTGCCATGCAACAGTGCTAGCCTATTATGCTACAGCAGTAAGGTAATGGTAATTGATGTATATGTATGAACTGACTTGTGGTAGAAGAAGGACTCCAGCCATAAAACTCTTGTCTGAATATCCATGGCAGATTATAGGCATCAGAATGCAAAGGAGAAAGAGAACAGGTTAAAAATGAGAACTGGAACCACTGAAAATAAGACAGACTTTTGAAATGCAGCTTTCTAGTCTGCTCACCTTTCAGAGATGTCATAAGCCATACATACAAATGGTATGCAATGGCTGGCAGGTCTCTGCTTTTATACTATTGTACATCTGACAAGTCAAGTAGTTCCAAGATGCAAATAAATAATCCATGAAGATCAGTCCTGGCTGTACCGTGCCTTTTTCATAAAAGCCTTAAGGATGGTAATGTCAGTGGATGGCAAAGGCTTCATTAATCTGCTATAAGTTAGAGCTCAGTGTTGGGGTACTGCACAATGAACAAGATTCAGTGAAAAATATACATCAAGTTACTCAAATATTTCCAACAGATTTGAGAAGGTACTACCTCTTCATTGTAGATACAAAAAGCTGCAATTCCTAGTGACAAGCTGTAAAAAGTTGTACATGATTAAATGAGACAGACAACAAAATTGGTTTTTCTTTGCTTATTTGTATAATGAACAGATCATTTCCCACTTGCCTACCAAGAGAATATAACACTAAATATCACCTTAATTAGTCAGGAAATATGTCAAGGTGATGTGGGTCCTAAAAGTTGTGGAAAAAAAGTTCATGACTAGTTTAAGTTTCCTCTGAGAAAGACTTCAACAGGATGTTAATTTAAAACTGCATTTGTTGTCACTGTGATCCAAGCACACTTATCCATACCCATTCCTCTGAAGGTGGTAGCTGGTCTTGGATGGTGAAAAGGGAGGATCACGATCAGGATCATCTATCCTGTAAAATGATTTTCAACCAGACACAGTAAGACAATACTGTAATTTGACAAATGAAATCTGCAGGTTTTGGAAACACAGTAAAGACAGATATTATATGTTTGTGAGTATATCTATATCTATATATAGATATATAGACATATAGATATATAAATATATAGATATAATTAACAATGCTTTACCTAATTCATAACAAAGAGTAAGAGTTGGGAATAGATTATTTTCATCATCACACATTCCTTCAATTCTGGATTCCTATTCAAGGTAAATTTTGTTGAGTATAACTATGTCAATTATTTCCATAAGCTGTGAGTATTGGCAATGGCTGTTCTGAAAGGTCTTTTTGATTGTTTTCATCTGCCTGGTGATGCATGACCAGAATTCATAGCACTTTATCACATGAGGTATGAATTGTAGTTGTGATGGTCATTTAAAACAGTGCTGTAGGTTGCTGATGATGTCTTCTGAATGCATGTCATCACATCTATCATTTCCTAAATTGCATAATTCTGCTTATATCCAAGCAGACAAACTGCTCAGAGTTGACTTCAACGCAGTGTTCCTGTAAGATATGAAGGTGGTCAGTATGTGAGCACTGGCAATTTTGTGGCAATGGCCAAGCATAGCATATACAGTATGTCCTTCTCTGTTTAGAATCATTGTATGCCCAAATATGAGGCTGTGCATCTACCTGCAATGTAGCAGTTTTAAACCAGTATTTTTGAGCTCTACTTAATATCATCTAATTTTAACACTCTACACTATGGAAAAACCTATTTTCTCTTCTTTAAGGTTGCAAAATTATAGTAAGGGAAACAAATTTTTTATACCTTATAAACACTGATTACCTACTAACACCAAGTACTCTTGGCTTCAACAAGGCAGATGAATTTATGCACAGCCACGTAAGCTCTGAATGTGTATGCAAACTGGGTGGTCAATACCAACACATTAGAATAGAAATATGAATTAGAAACACTCTTTTATGACTTAACACACAACTCTGCAAGTGGTCTACCCATACAGACCTTCACTGATTGGCAGAGTTACACTGTTCCAGTTTGTAAGTAACACAAACTTAAAACTCCAGTTTGTTGCCAGTATGTAAGTAACACAATATTTCACTAATAACTAAAAACTCTTCAAATTCCATTGCCATATTGTTAAGGACTAACTTTATGAAGTTATTTTACATCAGCATTCTGTTACTAATACCAGTTCCCAGAAAGTCAGTTCCCAGAATGATGGATGGGAAAATGGGTTATCCAAGACACATGCATGGCAGAGAATGAGTGGGATTATTCCACAAGATGGAGACAATATTCAGTATATATTTTACTGCAAGAGGAAAAGAAAAAAAAGGCGTGAAAGGCTATGAATTAAGTTATGCTGCTCCAAGAAGATTAAGGTTGTAGTTATAAAAAGGACATGATTCAATTTCATATGGTAGAACTTACTATGAACTAAACAGAAAACCTTGGTTTATGTGGTGGTTATAATTATAATCTGTGGAAAGTGTTATTCTACAGAAGCAGAAGAAACTAAGCTGTGTGACTGGAAAGCTTCATGCCATTATAAGTGGCTGGCATGTGTAATGACTATTGTTTATGAATTTTTACTGTGACAGCAAGTAGCACTACGCTGCATACACATCCAAGTATAGGAACTGTCTTTACCATGCTAGTTTACATCAGCTTTTCTTCATTTATTTCTTCTCTGCATCTAAAATTTATTTCCTCTATACTGTTGATAGACCAGAGTAATACTTAAGGCCATCTCCACGAAGTAAACATACTCTCAGGATGCCACTCACAGAATATCTTCTTTCAAAGACAAAATGGGCAGCTGTAATTCCAAATGTTAATTAATTGACCATAATTTGTAGAAGATATGGTAAAGCTTATGTATACTGGGAAAGAAGACCTGTTTATAATGCATGTGTTTAATACTGTCTACATCCTTCCTTGAAATACATTTTGATTTTAGGAACAGATGCTTGCTGTGCTCACACACTGATGATCCCTCAAAATACAATATTCTGATTATTACTGGGCATTCCTACTTACATACATACATATATCAAAAAATTCCACATCATACAAAATCTATGCTGCCTAACATTAGAAGCTCCCCTAGATCAAGCCTCAAATGGAGCCAGTTTGCAACAAGTGATAGTATGCTTTTGATGTTTACCAGACATTTTCAGCATTGATGGCACAGATGACAATGTCTTTCTCCATCAGCCTCTGACATCTCAGATAGCAAGTCACAAGAATGGGTTAGACAGATTTGACTCACACATTACATATTTTTCATGAGACTAGTGGCAGACAATTCATTGAATTACATGCATATATCAGAGATTAATTTTATGAGCACATGGTTCATTTATACCCAATTTTGTAACTGACATATGTTTAAATGGTCTTATCTCATGAGAACCACTCTGTCTGCAGTCTGTGTAGTGTGAGCTAAGGAAGAGTGCCTAACATTACAGTGCTGGGGTATCACAACTCTACCATTGTACTGAACACCGGGTTATCTGTTCCTCAGCTTCCAGACAATGTCATTTGATTTACAGCATAGCTGGACACCTGAGTGGCCAGTGACATTTGTTTCCTCAGCTGATAGTAATGATTCCCCTTACAGTTCATAGACCTGCAGTCATCTATTTATACTTCTGGAAACAGAAGAAGACTGTCCAGAGACAGTCTTGACAACAACAGAAGGCGAACCAGGAGCTACTGTTCTGTAATGGCTTCCTTCACCTCTGCAACAGGTGATAAAAGCCATATTGTGAGGAGATATGGGAGCCAGGATGGAGCAAGCCCCTGCAGTCATACCCTTGCTCCTCCGCCCAGTCATCTCACACCCTTTCCAAAGCAGGCTGCTAATGGTATGGTAGCTTGCATTTCTACTTCCTTAAAAATCCAGTGCCTGGAACATTCACTGTTCAGTTTACTATGTGTGTTTTGAGATTTGTCCTAACAGT
>WEKY01056054.1:0-82266 GCA_013390045.1 Picathartes gymnocephalus
CAACGATTACAGATGCTTTCCAGTCAAGAACTGCCCACCCAGCTGCTCTCTCAAATGTTTTCTTCAACAGCTGAAAGAAACTGCTCCTGCTCAGGTCACACTTTTTGAAAGGTAGCTCAGGCATCTGCTGTTGTTACAGTTGCTCCCAGACATCAGTAAGTATCTGTTGGTGTAAAGCTACAAACATAATAGGAGAAAGCCTTTCCAGAACAGGCACTTTACGGCAATTCTACCCTCCTACCCTCTTCTTCCATGAAGAAAAGCTATCCACAAACTCTAAGAGGCTGGCTTGCAGGATTAAGGTCTAATGTGTGAACGTATACACTAGTATTTCTATTTGGACACATAAAACCTTTTTAGATGTTTAGTTTTAAATTCAATTACATTCTTAGACTACTACTACTAACATTCTAGTGTCTCTATTCCTATCCTTTTCAGTGTGCATTCTGTTCCACTTTAAATCACATTGCCAATATATTCCAGGAAAATTATAACAAATTGTTAAAAACCTATTCTTATTACATGCGTTCTGTTATATAACCTAGTTTCTCTTGAGTGGAGCAGGTAAGATTAACACACACAACCCCTCCAATGAAACCTGCAATCTATTTATCCCTCTTTCTAAAATGAAAAATAATAAACCAAAATTATGTAGCACACTGAAGTCCTGTAACCTGAGCTCCCTCAGACGGATATGGGTACAGTGCAGGTTTTAATACCGAGGTGGGGTTGGGAACACGATGAGGAGGAAAAGACAAAGAGTTTTAATTAACTTACGCAACTTCCACCTCAGAGGCCAAGCTTGGCTTCAGTGCTACTGGAACTATGGGACTGTGTTTCAGAGTGAAGTGACTCACTTCCTCAGGCTGTTACATAGCTGTTCCCTCACACAGCCTCCCCTTTGCCTTGGCTACAAACCATGGACCTTTGCCACCCTGCATCACCGAGCCAGGGCATTCCTCCCTCCTCTAAGCACAGCATCTCAGCTCATTTTCCAAGACTATCACAACAGGACAAAAATAACTCTAGGAGAAATTAGGGACACGTGAGATGGAAAATTCTCTCTAAACTGCAACTAGTACACAAATGAAGATTTCATAAAGTAAGTTTTTCCTACTTCAAAACTTCACTAGGAGAGGAAAAAACATCTTACAGCAGGAAATTGAATTCCTGGTAGCAAAAATGTAGAGGTGGATAAGCTGCTATATGCCTCTCAGAAGTTTTAAATGCTGTTTATCCTCTCTCCTTGCTTTCTGCGGCACTGCAAATGTATCAGAGGTAACAGTCAAACCTCAACACCTGACATAATACTACTAAGAGTAGTTTCTGACAGTCTTACTTTGTGAAATCATCACAAGCTATTTTTCTCTCCAAACTAGGTAACATTTTCCTTCTACTGATGCTTCTACGTGCTTTCGTATTGATCAGTCACATCATTCTGATAAAAAGAATGCAAGGTTTTCTGTATATTAGAAGACATTATCACTAGATGAAGTTTTAACCTGCCAGACAGATTTCAGAAATTCTCCTGTAGACTTTTTACACTTTGAAGAAAAATGCAACAGTAATTGTCAAAAAGATGGCATCCAACTTTCAACTTCAAGGGTCCTTGTTTTCAACCAAAGAAAGAAAGAAAAAGCCCAGTTGATCCTGTTCTTAATAGTCGTGGCAGGGATTTGCAGCTACCACACAGAAAAGTACCCAGAAGCCCTTTAGCAAGAGAACTCTCACATTAGTAAGAGAGCAAAACTCTTGCATTAGCACAACTTTCCAAACCTACACTAGCGTGGACTTTGGTTCTGCTTTTTCTATTACTAGATAAGAAGACACCAGCGTCATAACATCTAACTCAGACCAGTTTAGAACTGCAGCAATCCGGGAAAGAGATCTAAAAAAACTATTAAGATGCAAAGTGTAAAAAGGAGTAAGTTCAGAGATAATCTAAATGAGGAAAAGGAATATGTACAACTGAAGCTGTTATTCAGCACAAAACCCAGGACAGTGAAAAGGACATTACTGTATCCTAAGAGATCAGCAAGATAAAAGAGGATTTGATGCATCTGGTATTTGACGGTAAAAGAAAATATCACCAACTTAGCTCTTTAGAAGCTCTTTCTATGTAGAAAAACTGCAGAAAAATATCTTCTATGTCATCCTAATAATAACAGTCCATAGTTTAAGCTGCAGTGATAAATGTTCAAGTTGCAGCATGACTGTGCTTCAGGAAAGCTCATGCTTGGCAGCTTCTCTGCATGAGCACTGTTGGCTGTGACTAAACAGGCTTCCCTCCCTGAGGTTGGGGGAATGAACTCACACAATCATCATCATAGCCAATTACCAGCTTTGGGGTTTTTGTTTCGCTTTACTTTAATTTCAGCACAAGAGTCAGCCTGCAGTAGCACAGTAAAATGGCAACATACTTCCAGGCTTAAGTGCTTTGGAGCAGTACACCCCAGACCACTCCTTACCTTTGAATAAAGCACAGAGCCAGTTCCAATACCGTAATTCCCAGAAGATACTGTGTCTTGCCTCCAAAAATACTGAACTGTTATGATACTTAGCACTGCTTTTTTTTTTTTTTTGCACAGAGAAAAAGCAGAAGCTAGCATCAGTATATTTTGTTTTAATAACTCTAAGATCTGGCATGCAACATCATCAGTTATTTTCACTTCCAGGAACTTCTCACATTCAAGAACTTCTCCTGAACTTTCTCCAGATGAATACAAATTGTACATCATCTCCTTTAATACTGTAAATATTTTCGATTTCTAAGGAATTTTTTATATTGCAAGACTTTCTCTTCTACACCTAAGAAGAATGACAAATTAGATATACATATACCCAATGGGTGCATATGAAATACTTTCTGGAAGGAAAAATACATAAGGAAAGTAACTCATAGCACCTGACTGAGAAAGTTAGAGTTAGCATTTTTAGCTAAAAACTTCTCTAGTGTATCGGCACTACTACATTAAAGAAAATCATAAACATATAAAACACCATATGAACTACATTTATGCAAAGAATGCTGAAGGATTTCCTGAAGTATGCAACAGGACTACAGAGGAGTCTCTGCCTGCATCCAGGATTCTGTTCTGAAATTATGAATTCCTTTCAAAGGAGACAGGGGAGGAGTGCAGGGCACAGACACTCAGAGCCACTCACTAGGCTGTTACCAGCCCAGACCACCCATCAGCAGATTTTACCCAATCCAATCCGAAGCACAATCATTTACACATCCCTATCCAGTGCAACTATCTTGTCACAGTTTATTATTAGCCTGGAGAGCTTGCTATAAAACCACAACTAAAGATTATATGATTTAGGGAACAAATTAAAAACACTCAATGGTAACCATTTAATGTAAAATATCTCTCTTTAAAACTTGTTGCCTGTATAGCTAATAACTATCCACCATTATTCTATTTCTATAAATATTCTCTTAACTAAGTATATGTATATTTGCACAGTTTCACATATCAAGTTCATGACCTCACACACAGTAGTAATGTTAAACTTTACTCTTTGACTCGCTTTTTGAGGGCTGTACCATTCTATGCTTTGTTTAGTCCATTTGCTACATCACCTATATCTGGCATGAAAAGCAAGTTTAAATTATGCACATTCCTCATTCTCCTTTGAGACCATTTGCAAACATATTTCTCTGACAGAATGCTGCAGAAATGACTCAGGAAAGACTCTGATCTCTCCTCAAACTTCAGTAAAATTAAGGATGATAATAACAAGCTGTAGCTGAATTTGTAGACTATCTTATTCCTCCATCTTAGCTTTTAAATTCCTCTATTTTAGGGGTTTTTTTTCATGTAAAATAAAGTGTTCCTCTGTTCTACCTAATGTACATTCTCAGCCCTAACTGCAACAATGGTGTCACTGTTCCTTACAGAAAATCTGTCAGATTAGGGTGATGACAATCATTTCTCACTAAGTCCTCCTGCTGCCAGCAACTGAAATTATGGTTCTTCCCTGCAGGCAGCTCAATCACTTTTAACGATGATGATGAACAGATTCCAAGAACAATCATTACATTTAAGACAAATGCAGCAAGCTACCCTGTGTCCTTCTGAGACACAGCAATCAAACCTTCCTTCTCCCATCTGCTGACTATTATGGTCAAAGCCCACATTTATGAAACACGTAAAGAATTATAATACACCTTTTACTAATGAGGAAGAGAAACAGAGGAAATAACTCACTTCTAAGATCACACAACAAGCAAAGTCAAAAATTAAGCAATATATAATATACTAGCTACCACTTCCCCCTCAAACCTGAAAGGAAACACGGGTTTAATTAAATCTACCTGTGAAAGGTAGAAATTGGGTGTGCTATTCACACATGTGCAGAAAGGGCAAAGAAGTGCTAATTCCTTCAGTGCAATAGGAGGTCCGAAGAGGCTCAATAGGGTAGGTTTTGTTTCTGGCTTTTGTGGTTTCCATTTTTGAAAATGACTGCAGACTTACAGGGCATCACAAACAATAAACTTGTTTCAGCTAGCAGAAATCAGCCTCTGTGAAACCACCAGCACCATTTGCAACAGTCTTGAGTAAGAACAGGGAAAAGGATGAAAACATGGGTCAGTTTTTGCGTTTGTAAAAGATTTGCAAAGGTTATTGCACATAGCCTATGCTTACTCTGCTGTATATGGAAACTACTTCAATCCCTCCTTCCAAAGCCTCTCCTGCACACTCACTTTGTCACATTTTCTTCCAGACAGCTACATCAAAATTCCTGCAGATTGTTTGCAACCTCCCACTCACCACCTTCAGACACCTGGAACAGGAAGGATAATGGCACAGCACAGAAAATAAACCATGTTTGTAAATTCTATACAGCAAAGCACAGCAACCTATGTCCTGAAGAAAGGCAGGAGAAAACCCAAAGCAACTACAAAACACAACAGCACGCAAGAAAGCCAAAAACATAAATACAAAGACGATGGTTTATGTTCCTGTCACTTTATTGCAAATGGTATGGCATTTTCCAGACATCCAGAATGTCTGTCTCCAGAGCAAAAAGTGTTTCTTTCCAGGAGTGTGGAACTACAGAAGAGCAATAGCTGAAACCCACCGCGAACAAGCAAAACCCACCAACTGAACAGTGTGCAGAAGCCCACTACAAAAGAATGTAATTAGGTATCAATCACCTCCCCTAACACCTCTAAGTATGAAGCTAACCTAGGGAACTTACCAGATCAAAGTTCTAGAATCAAAAAAGCCTATGAAATGGGGAAGGCTTACTTGTTGTGTAACACTGAATAGCAAAAAAAAAAAAAGGAATCCTACAGCAGACCTGTAATAAAGACAAAGAGATTAAAGGAAAGCTGCTTCACAGACAGATAAAAGGGAAAACACAGCATCTAGGAAGTTTGGCAACTTCCACTGTTTCCTGAAGGTGCCTGCCTGGGGCTAGCAAACACATACCTAAATAAGTAGTATGCATGGCAGACGTTTATGACCTACCCAAATTTTCATATGATTGGCCCATTTCTATTGCAGAGAAAGACTGAAGCTATGACTGACTTCAAGGGCGCCTCTGCCCTGAGGACACTGTTAAAATTACTTTGCTGCCACTTTCACTTTCCCATTTTCAGAGGCTGGGAATTAATAAAACTTTATTAAATCACTGTACCAACCAGAGACTCAAAAGTGAAGCCCATCAGCTCTGTGAGGTGAAACATGGGAGAAAATGGTCATGCTGTGAAGGACTATATGCCAGCAAAATCAGGTAGCTTGTATTGCACCACCAGAGGCCACAAACTACTGCTCCTATCTAGACTATTCCTGACATTCAGCACCAGAGGTTAATTACCTACAGCAAGCAAAATAACACAAAATGTAGAACTACCATATTGTCTGGGAAAAACATACATACCAAAATGAAAATATATGAACTACACTACACGAAGTAATCAATCCAAGGAGAAATACAAATCCCACTTCAAGAAAAGATTTTGGTTTACGGTAAACCATGAAACAAAGGTGAGACTGTGAAAATGCAACCCTTTAAACATTATTTTATCAGGTACATTTCTGTTCCAATGGTCCTCAAATTCACCAAAGCATGCACTCTAATTCTGTTTGGACCTACTGTTTACATTCATGGATGTGGTTTTATTTATCCCCATCACTACAATTTTTTCACGCTCAATCTAAACACACAGATCCATCCTAGTATGGAGTATGTTACAGAGAAGGATTTTGGTGTTTTGAATTACAGGGTCTGAAGTACCACAGAATTACAGGGTCTGAATGCACCTCAAAGGGAAGTTTTCAGATAACAGTTCTATGAGAGGAAAGTCATATATTGTCGATGAACACTCAAAAAATAACCTATTTTTTGGGGTTGTCTTCCTCGATTCAAGCTGTAAACTTGGTCACAAGTATTGGAGGCTTGCTTTTCAAAACACACCTAGGATTTTCCACATAATATTGTTCTAATGTATAAGGAAGAGACAAAAAGTTGCTACAAAAAAAATGCCCATTATTGCTGATTAGTCTTATCCTTATAACAAACAAGCCGACAAAACCTGGCTTACATAAACAGCTCCACCAGAAGAAAATCAGCATGGATGAGGAAGAAAAACTATTAAAAAGACAAACTAAAATTTCAAAACTTAGCAGATAATTAAACAAACAACAAAAGGGGGGGAAAAAGGCACAACCTGATTTTTTTTAAAAGTAACTGACAATGTTGTTTCTACTAGCTATTGAAAGGATACGTAGTATCTTCAATTTCATTTATTTTCAAGCGAAACTTTGAGTGGTGTTTCCAAAATAATCAAAATTTCATGCAAACCTCATCACATGAAAATGAATGATTCATGATTTGCAAGACTAGTCTTTTGTCTTGCACTATGAGAGAGACAGCTCCACAATCCAAACGCTTGTGAACACATACACAGGAAAGTCCATCTTTACAAATGACTTTGCAACACAGACCAGGCTTATCCTTTAATAAAATAGGTACATGGTACATTTCTTATATTGGTTAATGTTTATAAACTGTACTGAAGTTAGGAATATTTATTATTATAATCTGTCATCATGATAAACGCTGATCTGAAGAGGCTTAGGCAGCCTTAGAGTGCAGAATGAGCACAGTTAATTATGGAGTACAAAATGCTGCTTTCAGGCTTGAAACATGAACATAATTCTTTCCCACTGGAAATGGGTTAACAGTTCTAATTGCAAGCCCTTAGACAGTTATTTAAAGCTTTTTTTGTTTGGAGCTGTCTGGGAAGGCAGTTGCTAGCAACAGAGAGACCAACATGCAGGAATCACAACAGGCTCCAAAGTCAGAATGGCAAAGAGCAGGCCAAAAGCTTTTCCCTGCCCTCGCATTCACATACCTGACATGACCACAACACGTCCTTCACTCCAAATGCCTCTCCTGCCACAAACACATCAGCAGCAGAATTGCAAGGACACCCCAAAGACAGACCAAATCTCTCTGCACTTTAGCCCTGAGAAGAAAAGACATCTGAATGCACTGAGCTGCAACAGGAAAGGTCGCTACAGGTTCAGTTGTTCCCATCTCAACCTCCTCAGCACTAAGCATGAAAACAGGCTTGCACAGATGTCCAGTGTATGGAACAACAAAGTCTGCGTATTTTACAGATTCCTTTGAGGCTTTGAAAGAGGTGATGGGCTACAAATAAGGGAAGAGAATGGTGAAAATTCATAGAGTCAGTGATACTTTCCATTCCCAGAAGTTTCTTCATGAGAAATATAATGTACTCAATACCTCAGCCTGAGCCCTCGGCAGAGACATTCTTAAGACCATCAAGCAGGGATCATCACTCACCCAAGTCTGGCTGAACAATAGCTGAGACTACACGTACAGGCAGAACCCCTGGGATCAGCTTCCTGCTCTGCTACAGACATGCATATTAAGCAAGCCACTTCCAATTGTTTCATAAAATGAGAATAATACTTGAAACCCAATACATTGATATTAATGGAGTATTTTGAGGTCATAAAAGTTGTAATATCTTTAACAATAGCCACTAACAGCCCAGATGGGGAGTCTTCCACAAAGACCTTAGAAGTCTAATTTCAGACATGATGCAATGCATATGTAGTGATAACCAAAGAAGAGGGAGTAAGACAAAAAGTGAAGGAAAAAGGTCACACAATAACATAGTTGTTCTTTTGTCACATGCCTGCCTCTATCTCACTTGACCCAGAAATATCATTGTTTATCAGCAGTTATCTAAGCTGAAGCAGTGCTGACCTTGGTTTGCCCACATCCACACACTTACAGGAAACAGATGACAGTATTGACTGAGTGCAGTCAGTCTTTAACAGCACTGACAGGGCTATAGTTCAAATTTCTAAAATTATGTCTTTTGAGAATTCCTGCAGTCACTGTTGACTATAAAAGGGTTTCTTTACTGTGCTGGTCTGCTACAAGGTACAGTAAGCTCTTGGCCATGACTGGGGCTGTCAGGCATTACAACAATGCAGCTAAGCAAATGCACACTAGTACTGGGAGTAGGAACACCGAAAGATGTGGGCAAGCAGGATCATCACACAGTAGAAAACAACAAGGTTTTAAGAGTCCAGAGGCTAAAAGAGCACTCTAATTTCTTAATCTTTAATTTAAAAAATCACTCTCCAGGTCTCCTGATTCAGAGTACCCTGCCAGTTACCTGACAGACACCTGCCCAATCTCTTCCTTTTAGCCACAGGTATTTCAGTGGAGGAAGGAAAGAGCAAATGGTTGGCACCAATACTGGATCAAATATAAAGCACTTCCACTTCTGCAGTGGCTTATCTGTATCCTTACTAGCATTATAAAGCACTTCCACTATGGGAAGTGGGGGCATAAGAGACATCAATTTCATGGGTACTCAGAGCAAAGTCAGAAATTTCCTAAAGATTCAGCTCAACAAGCCTACAGAAACCAAATAAACCACTCATTCTGCACTTTATAACTAGAAAGAAGTCATACAATAACAGCATGAGGAAAAGGGTTCTCTATTAAGAGCCCTTACAAAGCTATTTTAAACTGAGCAAAAGACTCAGTTGTTAGTAAAACAAAATTAAGGTCACAATGATTAAGTTCAATACTATGGGAAAAACTAAAGTTTACACATTAATCCACCTGTACATGGAATTCTATGAGTGTTAAGCATATCAGAAGTATCCTGCACTTGCACAGTTTACTCCGTAAGTCCTGGAATATAAATACATTTTAATTGAAGTCATAACATTTTGGTCCAATAATGTCACATTACACTTTGAACAGCTGTATTTGCTAAAGATACCAACTATATAATTGCTATTAACAGGAGCAATAAGTCCTTGCAAATTGTGAAAAAAAACTAGGACATAAATAACTGGAAGATCAGAAACTCACTAGAAAAGCTGGATAGGATCATTTGCACCACACACTTGACCATCTACAAAAGGAATCACTAAGCACTAGGGAAAAATAAATTCCCTTATATAGTATAGTTTTCACTTTGGAGTGTAGGGCTAATGAACTAATCATGTCTTCAGGTATATGGATTCCATTAACCTGACTCTCTCACACCAAAGAAATTCTGAGACTGATGCTCCTTTACGATCCATTATGCATCTAATCATCTAGTTCTAGACCAGTTTGGATGGGGCTCTGAGCAACCTGATCTAGAGCAAGGTGTCCCAGTCCTTTCCGGGGGAGTGGAATGAGATGATCTTTAAGGTCCCTTCCAAAGCAACCATTCTGATTCTATGATAATGGATTCTAAAGGATTTTTTCACACCAGTTAGATAGCACTCTCTTATTTCAAGTAGGTTACGTTCAGCTGATGTCCCACAGCGTCTGATGACATTACTATTTTCAACAAATCTCCAAACAATAAGAATGAACATCCAATCTCTCATCAGCAGGCTGACATTGTTACACAGTTCTTCCCCATTTGGAAAAGATCTATGAATTCACCAAGGCAGAAAAATGTTCTACCAGTTGTTATACCACAGACAGATTTCTCTTGGGGAAAGTAGTTGAAGGAACTTGTCCATGAACAAACTTCATGTTATGGGAATACTCACCATTTAAGAAATACTTGGCAATAGTTAAAGCAATATATTAACACCAATTCATTCACCTTCACAACATGTGTCATGTGCAACATTCTGTATTTCTAACAGGTTAACAAAGAGAGACAAAGCAGCCTGTTTTGCACTGAGAAGCAAAAAGGTAGCCAACATGAGGTTATTCTTCTGTATTTTCTTGATCTCAGTTTTGTCCACAAACTGCATTTACAAGATGTCAGGTAAAGCATGTTCATTTTGAACCGAATTCAGAAACTACTATAGAACACTACTTTTCAAGTATGCCATAGAACTCCCCCCACCCTGAGGTAAATTTTAAGGCTATTTTGATATAAAAGTCACAAGGTCTTCTAAAGCTCATGAAAATTCACCTGTAGACATTAAAGGCTCTAACATTAAAATATACGTGTCAGTGTCATAGTAGAGATCTCTAACTGACACTCCACAGATGCAGTGTTCTATAATGCCTTTGCACTCTCCACATGCTCTGCCTAGAACTGCAGCCTAAGGGGAAGGGCTCTTCCACTTGCATGATCCGTACTGATTGGGGTTTTTGACTTTTTTTTTTTAAGAAAATGACAACACTAGCCAGGTGTGTTGCTCTTATTGTCCATGGCTTAATTTCCTGCACTATAGTACAGAAACTGAATTACAGCAATTTCTATTTTACATGGCTGCATGGCCTCAGTCACAGTATAACAGCACTAAAGAATGCATAAAGAGCATACTCTTCATGAACTTACTCTGGCAATGCCTTTTTAAGGGACTGAACTACTATTATTCCCTTTTTATTTAAGACAGCTAAGTCTGGGAGAGGGAGATTTTAAAATTACTTGCCTGAAGTGGTCTATGACAGAGGAGATAACCTTAACTCAGTGTCAGGTTAGTGCCCTATCCTTTCAATCATATTTAGTCTCTTACTCAGTATGAAATCCCATCCTAAGGTTGGCTAAAGTGCACATGAAACCTCTCCAAAACATTTCTTCCTATTTCAGCCCGCCCACGAGACTGTACGGCATGCATGATAATAAACTCAAGATAGGCATACAGCAGTCAATGCCCGTTTACTGTGGATCTAAAAATATCATGCTAGCTTTTACTAGAGTTGTCATCTGTAAGACTTATGTGCACATACGCTAGCCTTGGCTGTGGTGGTGTCCAGGGGACACAGAGCAATTCAGGATACCTGGCAGACTTATTCAGGTGCAATCACGACATTGTTACTAATTTTGCCTAGGAATTAGATAACAACGAAGAATCTCACCCAGTTCCTTCCCTGCATGCAATCACGAAATCATATGAAGAAAGAAGGGAAGGTATTTATTTATACATATAAGTCGATTAACGTCAATACAAGTTTTCATCCGTTTATATCATTTATTATCACCATAAGCATAAAAGCACAATTTGGAATCAGAGAATAAAAAAAAGGGGCTCTAAAATCCTGTAAGACAGTGCTTTTAGCAAATACCATGACATGTATATTCCTCCCATCTTTGCAACCATCTTCCCAACCACCACTCCAAGGAAAAAGAATTTTTGTTCTTTTCCCACAACTGCAATATCTGAGATGCTTTCAGGCCCACAAGGAATAGATGCATTGGAACTGCATGTGTTCAGAGCTCACTCATGCGGGGATAAGCTTCCACATCTTCCACCCCTTGAACTCTCTGACTGAATGTTCTGTTTTACCTGGACAAGTTAAGAGCAATCTGTACTGATTTTAACAGGAGGACAGCACACATAACAGCAGCTGAACTATAGGAACAAGGGTTCTTTCAGCAGACTGGAAAGGGCTCTGCCAGGGCTCCCACTGCCCCTTCTGAGGGCCCCAGAAGTCAGGGAGCGCCATGATCCTTGGCTACTGTTTTGACCTGCAGCAGAAAATGTCAGATTTCTGTCATTGAAGGGGTGAGATGGCGAGGGGGGGGCCAGAACTATCACACATTTGGTTGTAAAATATAGCCAGGTTTCACAGAAAAAAAAATAATATAGGGCCCAGAGTTTTTAAAATGAGAACAGTACAGATGAAATTGGAAGTGTCATTTTCCCCCTCTACATAAAAATATATTTACTTATCACAGCTATTTGGGGGGCGGGGACAAACAAACAAAAACTAGCAACAGAACCAAGCCTTGTGAGCTATGCATGAGGAATGCTGTCACAGTATTACTTAGAAAGAAAGGACAAGTACTAATTTGCATGTAACTGATGACATTCACCTACTACAGTAGATTAAGTCGTTAAGTAAATGCTCTTCCTAAGTCTTGCACCACTCGTATTTGTGGTTTTGTTCTCTTACTGAAAATCTTGAACATTGCACAAAAGTTTCCCTTGCAGACAAAACCTGACAAATCAGAGCCACAAAAATGAACAAAAAAGCAGAAGGAAATTCACACTCATTACTATCTGCACATCAGACATCAGGAAAAAAGTTTAGATAAAAGAATGGCTTTTACACATACATAGCTCCTGCAGGTAGCAGGCTAAGTTTGTATTACCGCAGACATTTCTAAACTCAGTGACTCTGCTTAAGCAAGGTTTCCACACTCTTCAGCTCACCTTCAGTAAGACTTGTAACCCTGGTGTTGGCATAAAGCTTCACAGTAGCATCAGTGCAGAGACAGGGATTCCCCTGAGCAGCACTTTCAGAGGTCCAGGGCTGAAGAATTCACGCTTTCAGTTTCAGACAGAAGTCAAGCACCATGGTTGGTTTCCATTCCTGTTGCAACACTCAAGAAGCTAACATGTGAGAAAAGAGTGAGATGACAAAAAAACTAGCAGAAAGAAGAAAATCTCTCCCTCCTCAAACCACAAGTGTATCAGTCCCTCCAGATGCCTTTCCTCTTGCTCCTACATTTCCAGTATATTTTGTCCATTTTATAGAATATGATGCTTTCCAGTTAAACATACTTAGCTCCACAAAGACATTATGGCAGTTCAAACTGTTTCAAAAGACATGAACCACTCATCCAATTAAGCCACAATAATAACTTCTTAGTGCGTCACCCCCTTTTTTCTTAAAGGTAGCTTTTATAACTGGTAATTTCTTTAATGTAATTCTTTTACTTATACCTTACCTGGTAATATTAAGATAGATTTGGACATATGAACAGTTACACCCAATAAAAAGAAGGTGTTTATAATTTTTTGTTATAGTTCTCAGCTCCCTTCCTTGAAGAAATAAAAGGGTTTTTAAAACATTTTTCTTGATAATATATATTTTTTAATTTTATGCACAGATATTTGCATGGTAAAGAGGAATTAGCACTTTTTTCTTGTATATGGAAAGAATGTTGCGTGCCAATTTTCTCAATATCATTGGGAAAACTGCTTATAGTTCCAAATACTGCAAATTGTTAAAAATAATTTGAAAAAATTCATACATGAAGCTCTCCTTAGCATTCAGTAAACATTGGATTTAAAAGTTCAAGTTTTTAAAAGCAGCAGCTGGAAAAACCCCACCTGTCAGTCCCTCAGCTCCCAGGATCATTTCATTAGCTCTCTAGTCAAATTCTAAAATAAGTGTATCTGCAGCTCCAATGTTAAAAGGGGAAATTGCCTTCCACAATCCAAATTTTTTAGCTTTTTATGCCTTAAGTAGGTAAAATGACACTTCTGGTAGTCTTTTAAAAAATGGTTTAAAACAAAGTCCATAGCAATAAATATAATTTGCTTGCCTAACTGTGTTGGTAAAAATTTCCTCAGCTGAACATGGACACATTATTTTCCTGTTCCTTGTGGAGAACTAATTCTTCAGTAGCAAAATTCAAGCCCTGTGTATTTCTTGCTAATAATCTGTGTGCTTAGAACACTCTCTACTATTAAGAGTGACTTAGCTGTTAAACTAAACTAGCCTAGGAATATTTTCCACCATCATTCTGGGAAGGAATGAGGGGAGATGTATACTAGTAAATGGTTAACACTCTTCCCTCTCCATCCAAGCAAATAGCACACACAGACACACAAAAGGCAAGGAAAACAACCTTCCCACTCCCGAATTTTGGCTTCAATTCTTTAAAGTACTTTCATGCACAAAATCAACATGTGGAAAGAATAATCCACGGTGACCAACTTTGCTGAGGCTTGTGGAAAACTGGCCTGTGCAGCACAGCAAGCTCTTGCCAGAGATCTGCTGCCACACAGACCTCAGCGAACGTGCACCACAAAAGCAGCACCATGTCCTTTCCAGGCATTCTGGAAAACCTCAGTGTTTAAAAGCAATCACTGACCACCTCTTCCCTCCCACACTAAAGTTTAACAACCCCCCCCCCCATTTTTTTTTCCCCAAGAAAAAAATACAGACATACCATTACAAATGTTTGTACTATCTTAAAGTCACATTTTACTCTTTAAGGCATGCAACTTCATCACATGGCCCCAAGGGCTTCTCTGGATTACTGGCACCATGTCTGTCAGGAGATGCCATCAATTTATTTTAAGACAGACAGGTTGGTGTTTAAATCTACCAATTTGCTTTCCGTTTTAAAGCAAAATCCTACGAGTAACAACTCTCTCTTCATTAAAAATCTTAGGATTTGAAAATTAAGTGATGGACAATACTTCCCTAAAGTATTAATTAAAGAACTCCCTCATTCATTAATAAAAAAAGTAAAATAAAACTGGAATGATCTTTTACCAGATCCACTATTTTACAATTATAATTCCTTCCTGAAGCAGTAGATCTTGTAAGTGCAGTCCGCATACAATTTTAGCTCAGTACTTTGCTCTATTCTTATAAAATATTTTAGGACATGCATCTGTAATTACTAAATGTGTTCCAAATTTGCAATTTATTTTAGTATCTTATTTTTCTGCATTTTGGAGGTAGCAAAACACTGGGTTTCCCTCTGACAGGAGTGCTATGCTCCCCTGTTCTCTGTGAGCATACTGAGTACCTCTGGCACACAGACCTTTGTTAAACAGGCCCGCTCACACTGCTGTAAAAGAACTGCTCCCAGACACTTCTGCAGGCATCTGGGCACCAATAAATTTAAATGTACATTGCTGTTGTACCTCATGGCTGGCGTCTCCCTAGCTCATCTAGTTTTTTCCAACTGCCTGAGATGCTTATCTCATTCCCACTATGCAGGAGTAGTGTTCTCCAATCGCTGGTAGCAGAAGCTGGTATAAGCACAAATTTCCATTTATAGATCTCTATTAAAAGATTTTCTCTCTTGCTCAGGCAAACACTGGGCTCAGTATGATTACAATCCATCTGTGCATATATATCTGTTAGAAAAGTTATTTCCTCTTACAAAGAGTTATATTTATTTAGCTGCTCCAGTACAGCTGTTCCAAAGCCACTTGCAGTCTAAAAGCATGCTTTTCTGGTGCTGCATTTCCCAATGAAATGCCTCAGCTGCTGAGCCAAGAGTCCGAGTGATAGCCTGAAGAAACACTATCTCTCAAAGGGTTTGTGTCCACCCCGCAGCGGAGCTTACCGTTCCTGCGAGTCAGGAAGCACAGGCTGCCCTCCCAAAGAGGCACCTGGCAGCTGCCCCTGCCCTCGCAGGCAGCCTGGCGTGCCTCGACCCGTGGCTGCGGCTGCTGCGACAAGCAGGCCCCACCTCCCTGAAGGGAGGCCCCCCCAGGGCCAGCCAGGCACTGAACACCCCTGCAAAGGCAAGCGAGGCTGTAGGTGTTTGCAGCACAAGCACAGAGTCCTGCACAGAAAGGCATTCTGGAATACAGTCATTTCCTTTAGGTCTTGAATGAGGATTTTTCAATTTTTATTTACTTTTTTTAATCTACACCCTCTTCTGTCGTTTATAGTACTTATTTGGCATTTCTACAAGCTGTGAATATACACGGCTTCATTTTCAACTTCTGCATTGGAAGGAAAGCAACGTCCCAAAATGATTAGTTACATAACTTTATAACAGTTACAAATTTATTGAAATAAGTTGAAAAATAGCACTGATAGGACTGAGGAGAAAAAAAAACCAAACTGCTTGAAACTAATGTCCAATACACACGTCAGAAAAAAACCCCTCAAAAATAAATTAACATTCCTGCCTCAAGGCAAATTTTTCCAGCAATTGTATTTATTAATAGTAAGGGACTGGGACTGCTGCTGAACAGATAAGCTGTCATCGTTCCAGACACATGAGTTTTCCAGATCTTCCTTTTCATATTAAAAAAAACCAAAACAAAACAAACAAACAACAACAACAAAAAAAAAAAAAAACCACCAAAAAACCACCACAAAAGGTTCGTCACCACTTCTACTTAAAGAAAAAAAAAAAGTATGGTGGAGAAGACACCTTTCAAGCAAAATGGTCTCACTGAGGCCAGTCAGCTTGCCAATTGTTATCATGTGCTTTATTTTATTTCTTCATCTGTTGGGTTTCTTTTAAATTTTGCTTGTGTAACACACAAAAGTCAAATCAGTGGTTCTTTCCCTCCAAAGTGATTGGTAACTCATCTCTTCTCGCAGTTCAGCATTTGGAAGAAGTCTTGCAATGCTGGGGTGAGACTACAACTTAATTGTGTGAATGAATAAAGGGTTTTGGAGTAATTAAGAGTTACAAGCACAACTTTAACTTTTCAATAAGGTAACTGCAAATATCATCAAGCAAAATGTTTTGAAGTTACTTATTTCCAGTAGTGAAGTTGTTTTCAACTAAACTGACAATGCAGTTGAGAATTTCTGATGGTGTCAGCATACTGACTATTGAAAGCCAAAAGAAAACCAACCTTCTTCCATGACAAACTTCCTATTTACTCCATGCAACCTTGCACCAGCTCTCCAAATCAGGACCATAAATAGTAGTTACAAAGAGAACATTACAAAAAAGCCTCCCTGTTTTGACTTTCTTATGCACAGCAGGTAATAGTTTTGTGTAAATCAGTCACGAGCAGAAACCCTATAAAAGGAAGAGCAAAGTGTTCATTTTGCAGTTGTTACTGTCAGTTTTTACTTGTCTGCTGCATCTCTCTAGTAACATAGAGCAAAAACAGTATCAGTTTCACAAAAAATACAGCTGTGTTCTTGAACATAAATACAGCTTCTCTCAGGTCCTTATTTCCTTACAATACAGTATTACCTGTGTGCAAGACTACCCTGTCTTTCCTACATTGTAATTGTAGTCTTTTGTGTCCAGGACCAATTCTGAATCCAACCTATAACTGTTCCAAGTGAAGGTTTAATATTACAAAGGGTTACAAACAAGCAATCTATCACCAAGTATTTTTCCCCCTTTTTCAAGCAAGAAAACCTCATTCTCTTAAATCTGTTGTAGGATGCATTAGGCTATTTTGTCTTGACAGACTAGTATTAGATTTTCATTAAAATATATCAAAACAATATGTGAGAATGTTCGGGGGGAAAGCAAAGGATCAAAACATCCATGATAGTTGCTGCAAAGAAATAGTAGCAAGTAACTTGACAAAATATTCACTAAGTCTTCTGCATTCGGTCATTATGCTTTTCCCCTCCAGACAGGGTCAGTATGTCCTGCCAATTCATGAGCTACCAAAAATAAACCAGCTGAGTAACTAAAGATGTCAATAGATTTTCACATTGCCTCCACGCATCCAAACTGTATGGCTTAGACGGTTACTTGTAAACAGCCAGGCATCCTACACTTAACCTAGAGCACTCTCCCAAGCAAATTCTGTCACTTAAAATTACTCTGTTACAGCTGTCACTGAATAGAGAATATTTTTCCACCTCCAAATTGTACTTCTCTCATAAATCAAGTCACTCAGAAAGAACTGTCTTTTTAAAATGCTTTAAAGCACATAGCAAAATTGAGTAGTTCTATTCATCTTCACAATAAAAAAACCTGCAACAGAGCAGCTGAGGGATGTAACAAATGCCCTGAATCCATGCTACAAGGGAGAATGTTGATCCACCACTTTATTTTCTTCCATCTTTGACCTTTCCAGTGACACTACCAAAGTTACCCAACTGAGAAACAGAAAAGTATGAAATAACTCTGCATAAGAGGCTGACTGAAATCACGTAAGTGCACAGAACCAGAGAGATAATGATTTTGTTCACTGACATGACTGAAAGCCAAGTGACCTGACTTGGGAAACTACTCAATCTGCTCCACACAGAAATTGAACCACTCATTTCTATGCACGCATTTCTAGAGTGAAATCCAGAAGCCTCTGTTCCACATCTTAGATTTCTAGAACAAACATGATAGGATTAAGAAGAGAACCAAAATTAAGGCTTTTAATCACAATGTCCAGGAAAAAGGCAGTCAAAAGGATCATTGCAGATGGACATAGGCAAACATGTATCTGCAATTCAATGAAAAAGTTGCTATTTCACCCAAGGTTTAAGTGCCTCTATCTGCTGGAGGTCCACAGAAGGTGCCAATAACCATTTCTGAACAGCAATGTCAGCTCCTTCTCAAGGAGGTGTGAGAGGGTCTGGGCTCCTCTGCAAAGCCTGCTGACAAAACACTCACCCAGCCATAGAAATGCAAATTCAGACTCACATACCACACCTTCCCCTATCAAGAGCCCCCATCAATCAACTCCTGTGTGAAGGACAAAATCTCCATTTCTACTCATATTATGCTTAGTGTTAGGTCAGAGTATGGTTTGTAGCCTCTTGGTTGAAGACTATTACCCCACCTTTAAACGAGGATGATAACAAGACACAAACAATGTAAAGTACTTGTCTAGCAGTGAGCTTGCAAGAAAGGGAGAAGACTGGAAACATTTTGTTGTTGTATGCCTTATGGCACCAGAAGACAAATGCTTCCTGAATTGCATTTCAAGGTCTTCTCTTTCAGGTGTGCCTGTCTTTAGTCCTACTTCTCCTATAGTTGTCTAACAGTCTGTAGATGCAAGTGTAGACTCATGTATTAGGTACAGGAAGTTCCATGACTGGAAGACCTAATGCTCTTCTGCATGAGGGCAAAGAACATGACTTGCTGTAAGTTCAGGGTCCCTGTTCCTTATTGCTGCCCATTTTAGTTTCCATATAAGCAGCTTGTTGCGTCTAATCATGAATAAAAGTCTCAATGAAATCATAAATCATCACTTCCTTTTAAGGGTGGGACGCCACAGAAAGAATAATAAAAGCACTTCAGGCTACTCAAAGAGATTAAGAGCAAGATTTTACTTAAGATTTTAAAAGGCTACACAAAGCCATTGCTTTCTTGGGAAGAGTATGGATATGATTTCTTAAATATTTTAACCCAATTAATATGTTAGAAAGCTCCCCCTAGCTTCAATTACCAGGCTATATTCCTGAAACAGATCTCCGTAAGAACTGCTGGTACAGGCCCTATGACAGCATTGCAACCTCCACTAGCAAATGAGATCCTCAAATTTGCTTTTGACAAAAGGGACACCTATAGATCAATTAGCTTTCCAAAGGTCTAAGTGTATCCTGCACCTTTGTAACATATTATTCAAACTAAAAGAGTAAAAACCTGCAGTAAAAACATATTGACTCAGAAAATGAAAGTAAAACTGTAGACTTATCTATGCAGCCTGAGATCAGGTACAGTTTTTTCATTAATGCTCATGATATCAAGATGCCCTGGTTCCAGCCAGGACAGGGTTATTTTTTGTATTAGCCATAAGGAGCATGGCTAGGTCATGGAGGTTACTCTACACCATCTCATGTTATTGCTGGGATGGAGCAAAGCGACTATCTTCTAGGGAGAAGGGGTTCCTTCCGGTGAGAAAATATGGCAGAGGGAGCCATCAGCTATTTTGTTGCTGTTACTGCTCCTTTTCTTATCTCATTGCTGTTTCCAGTAAATTGTTCTTAGCTCAACCCATGATCTTTGCATTTAGTGCCTCTAATTCTCCTCTTCAGCCATCAAAGTGGGAGAGCGAGGGGAAAAAGGAGAGAATAGGTATATGGTTTAGAGAGTGGGAGCACTGAATTGGGGAGTACCATTCCTAAACCTTGACAGAAGAGCAGAAGCAAAACATCATATGCAGGTTTGAATCCCTCTTCAGCAGATCTCAAACTCAAGACAATATCGAAAACTGGATTTTTTGTTTGTTAGTTTCATAAGAAATTATCTTTTTGTATTTGACACCAAAGGGTTGCTGCAAACATTAGTGCCATCTCTGCTCTTTAGCTGAATAACATGAGAACCAGTTTTCAAACACTGAGTTTTCTTGTTTGCTTTTTGTCACATGGTCCTTGGAGTGTGTTATTATGGTAGTACACAGGCTGAAGTAAGCATTTATAATTTGAGATCAAAATTCCAAATATAGTTTAAATACCAATATCTCTCATGAAGGAAGCATTAAGAATTTCTAAATCTGACTATCTTCCTATCTTGGCACTTTTTTATTTGTGTGAGCATGAGAATGTTTGTTTGTGGGTTGTCTTTTAAAAACAAGAATTTTTGCCCTTTCATCTAAATGCCATTCTTCCACAAATATCAACACTAACTTGATAGTACTATAATGGAATATTGCTGATCAGGATTGGAACAGATTATTGATTTATCACCACTGGGGAAAAAGAAACACTTCTGTTAAGATAAAAGTAAAAGCCATTTCAACATCACTTTAGTTAGCAGAGAAGCAGCAGCATCTTGCCAACATGGATGTTTTAACATCAGGTACCAAATACACTGTCCCTTTAACTAAATATCCATGTACATGTGGTCAAGCAACTGCTGGTGTTGACAAGTATTTGGGCCACTGCCCTTGGTGTCATACTTGCCTAATGATACCTCTGACAGAGGTGCCTAGAGAAATCCATGAAGTCGCTAAAAAGCAGCAGTGCAAGCTGGAGGCCAGTGAAGGGTCTCTAGCCTTGCAGTGTTGCCTCTGTGTTGGAAATGCCTTTGCTTTATGCCCAGTCCATCCAAGATTCATTTGTCTCCTGTGCTTAAGAATTCAGCAAATATATGTTTATGTCACTCTTAGACAAACAAACAAAGACCTGCATCATGGCATACATGTGTGCACAAGCAGGCTAGTTCATTTTAAAATGCCAGGAAAGATTACCTGAATAAGGAAACTGAATTTCCCAGTGTGCAGCTTATATCAGTAGTAATTATTATTAATAAAGAGCTCCTCCAGTTGCAGAGAAAAACTTTACAAATCAAAGATTCAAAGCTGCATTTTAATTCTTTTGCTAACAAAGCTCTCTGTATTTTATTTTCCTCTCTAAAGGTAAGGTAACTAGGTTTATTTATATTGCAAAACTTAAAAAAGCCCAGAAAGCTTTGTTCATCTTTGAAATAGAAAAATATCATCACTGACTTCAATAAAGCTTCTTGCAAGGCAGCCCCTCATTCACTGTTAACAAGTGCAAACCCCAAGTGTAGTATTTGCTACACCACACTGCAGATTTTTAATTCCTCAATTCTTCAAATGTTTATTCTTTACATCTCAAATTCAAAATTAAATCAATTGTTTATAAGGAGCCTCACATTCTTTTTGTATCTTCTTAGGCAATAAAAGGTCTTTCTATGACAGATCAAATTTTTCTACAGAAACATTTACAGTACATTTTCTGTAGAGAGAAAGCTGCAATAGCAAAATAAGTCAGCTAGTACTATACTGGAAATATTTCACTTTCACCTAAGAAAAAGGACTAAAACAAGGAGGAGCCCCACACTTCAAAAGGAAATAAATGTCTTAAATGTCCTTTTGACTCTTAAATTTATTTAGAAAATCACAATAACAAAAGACCACTTCAATGCTGAAATTGAATCAGAAAAAAGTGAGGCCGATAATCAAATGCAACATTTTGCACAGTTCTTTGCTTACAACCACACTCTTTATCTGCAAAGGCTTTCCAGTTATTCAAAGAGAACAGCTTAAGCCCCTAATAACCAGAATGCCTAACGGTGCACTAATGTTTCACTAGTATGACGAAAGTCTAGCTTTTGTTTTTAATATATTCCTTTTCTTCTCCAGAGGTATCTCAACATTCCTTAAAATATGTTCATTTAAACAAATATTGTTTGGAAAGACTACATTATTTACTCATATATACTTTTATTTTCTAAAAATTGGAAAATATAATAGCTTTCAAAAAAATCCAAATAAATTTGCAATATTAATTAAATATTATAAATACTATAATTGCCAATATATAGCATGTCTCGTGCAGGATAACATCTCGAGTTTGTCACAAAAGATTCAAAGAGAATAATTCAACTCAGAATTTTCAAAGTCATGAAATCAAACTAAATCATAGGGACAGTCAGATTTCCCTGCCAGTTTCACATATGTGAGTATTTGGTATCCTAAGCTGTCATCATTGGAATCTCCTAAACCAATCAGAATGTCTTACAGCTGTGGCTCTCTCTCCTCTCACCAGGAATTTGGCAGTGCTGGGATTTTGTTCTCAAATGGTATAAAACCAAATTTAAATAGGAAAATAATTTGCTAAACTCTTCTCCACCCAAGGGTAGTAATTTCCCACAAACACAGCAAACTCTCTTTTCAGGAATTGCATGAAAGAATACATTATGTAGGGAGAAATAAAAGCCTGAAACAGTTTAAAACCCTAGGGTATTGTTACATATGACACCTCATTTTACTTTACTTTTCAGTGTGTCTAAAGGTGACTGTTCAGGATGAAGAATCTGAACAGCTAAGGATATTGTAAAGCTGTAAACAATAATGCAATTCATGACAAATTACCAGGTGACATATGCAGGAGTTGAAAAGGAGATGCTCAAGGAATCCCAGATATACACAGGCACAGCAGATAAGGCTGCACCTAAGCATACGTGATTAAGTTTGAAATCACGCAACATCCTCATGCAACTTGGGATCCAAACAGAAATGCACTTTTACCTATGAACTACACCTTAACAAGGCCATTTGGAGATTATTCAGACATCTGGGACTAGTTTCAACTTTGGACCTCATCACAATTCACAGTGCAGACAAGGTGACAAGCATTTCAGCAGGCTGACTGCCCCACAACATGGAGCTCCAGAGAACAGGTTCTGGTTTATCCATGCTGAAGGGAAGCAGCCACTCTGACAGCTGGAAATCCACAATAAAACTCTGTACCACAGACAGGCTGCAAAACCAAACCAGTATCTCAGAAAGATCTATCAGTTACAAGCACTTCAAAAAAGAAAATTAAAAAAAAAGACAAGACAAGAACAAAACTTGCAGTTATAATTCATGCATATTTTGGTCACCATAACTCTAGAAATAACAAAAGCAGCATTATCAAAGACAACAAATTAAGATAAACCCCAAAATAGAGCATTATATTCAAGGTCAAAATAATAATACAAGCAGTCAGACAAAAAATTTCAACACGGTTTTTAAAAAAAAAACAGACAAAACTTCACAAACAGTACTCTAGCATTACAAGCAAAAGAAACTTTTGTTCTTGGGGAACTGAGTTATAAAATGAGATATGTACGGGTATATAACAAATAGAGTGTGTACATATAAACATACATACACATTTAATTTGTCTTCCTAAAATAAACTACAAGAGGATATACCAATATAGACCATTGCACTGTAATCTCTCCTATGATGAGGAGAGCCAAGCAACTGAGAACTAATGTGAGAAGATAATATGCAGCAAAGAAAAACAAAGCACAAATACTGACTTAATTCCTCTTCCTTTCTCTTTACATGCCAACTCTGAACATGTAATCTATCAGTAACATATTTAGTAAAAAAGATATCAGAACTGTTTCTCAGTTTACTACTTCAGGTACTAATAGCACTTAACTTGTTTCAATCCTTACCAATGCTAAAGTCAAACTATATAGAATTCAAACATTAATTTTCACTAATTAAGGGTAAAAAGGAAAACAATATTCCATGCTTTCCTTTAAGCCTTTCAAAATGTCTTTAAGAAAAAACAAAAAGCACACAATGAACATTTTGCCATCCCTTCCCAATCTAGCTCTTCCCAGCTTTCAACTTCTTGATTAACACCAGCCGTTAATTCAACAAGGGGCATTTATGCCATCTACTTGTACATAAAAAGAACATTAATTTTGGAATATGTACATTTCAAAGAATGTCTGTATATCATATTATATACAGATTAATGAATTAATTTAAGCCATCATCTGGTGGCTCTCAGTTGCACAAAATACAATAACAAGCATCAAGAGAGCCTAAAAAGCAAATAATTAATTACCAAGACTATCTCTGCATCCACATTTGAATGGTTGCTCCTAAATACATGGACACTGACTGCATTCAAAATGCACGTATTCACACTTTTTCCCGGTGTGCAGAGTAGAGCTTTCCCTCACAACTTTTTCAGTCACTGGAGTCGATCAGCAGAGCACTAAGGGCTACAGTTGGAGACCGTTCAGAAACAGAAGTTGTGCAAAGCGTTGTGAAGTGCTCATTGAGCCTCCTGCTGCAGACAAACGCCACTAGTGCACTGTGAGCTGCTGGACCTGCTAAGCAGCTTCCACACGGAATGCAAGTGGCTGCTATGCAGCTACAAAAACTTAAATCATTACTTGACCAGCCCCCTCTCTCAGGGACCTCCGTAATGCACAATGAGGATTTCTTAGTTTGAAGGCTCAAATCACACCAGGGGGAATGTGTGATTCAAAGCACAAGCAGCTCCTGTCTGACATAAAGCTCTCTGCCACACTTGCAATTATTAGGGAAGGTCCTCAGGATATTTCCTTGAATTAGCAGTTCATCCCTCCTATTTACAAAGTGCTCAGTGACAAGTCTTCCCTTTGGATGTGACTCATGAGCCTTGGTTTGCCCGTGCCAGAATCTGCACTTTTTGGGCATGTGTTGCAAAACTTCACCACCAGAGCTCCTGACTCCCTCACCTCCTCATTTCACACAATGAATGCTCAAAGAAAAGTGGTTTATTTCTCACTTTATGTCTCTTAAAATGTAACTAATTGCACTGGAGACAACTTTCATATTTACTACGTTTCATTTTAGGATAAACTGTCATTTACTGCAACCACTACTACAACTCTATGCAATGCTTCAGAAAAAAAAAAGTGTTTACTAAATGTTTACGTAAGCTCAACAGAAAACAATGTAAGTTTCTCGAGGAGAAATCCTTCAGAAACTGCTAAGCATATACACCTTTGCAAACAGGGCCACCGGCTAGACAGACTTCCACTCTGACTCCTAGCAGTCCCTCTTGTCTCTTCACATGCCTGGGCACACTCCACACACACACACTACCAAGGTGGCCATTTCCGAAAAAAGGCTGCATGTCCTCAGTCAGGGGCAACTTAAGGGCTTGATTAGCAGCTTGACAGAAGAGTATCATGAAAGGGATGCCAGGCTTGAAAATATCTCCTGTGGTTCTGCAGCCACCACTGACAAGTGACCGTAAGAGTGAAAATACAAAAACATAAACTAACATTTGGAACATTTATGCAGGTTTTTGTAAAGCTTGCATTGTGCTACAACCCTCATCATTTCATATCACCGCTACTTGCATGCACCTGGATGGGTTAAAGGCTAGCACAGCTACACCTTTGTTTTGCTAACATGCACACAAATGTATATATACCTATGACTAATTCCACCGAGAACCACAGGACGACTCAAGGACATGCAAGTTACCTGGTCCTTTGTACACAAGCACAAAGAATCCTGGCCTAAAACTCTCTCCTCCTCTCACAATCACATAGGTTGTGAAAAGCAGGAGACTTACCGTAAGGAATGACTACATAGTATCACTACCGCAAATGATTCAAGAAATGTCTAAGAACTATCCCAGAGGTAATTTTGACATTAAATCATTCAGCATAACACAGATTGACAAGACAGTCAAGACATTAAGTACCATTTCAAGAAAAATCTACAAGTAGAACATTAGAGTAATGCATGGATTATATATATTTGTTTCATATTTTTATTAAAACAAAATGCTCCAATAAACTTACAGAAGGATCACTAAGATAGTTTGTCAAATGACAAAAAACCCAACAAAACACAAAAACACTGTCAGCAGATCCCTTCATTCTTCATTAACAAAGCCACATACATTTTACACTAAGCGTTTTCTTGACAATCTGAGGGAACTACCAATAATAAGATGATCTGTGTGTTCAGCTAAAATGTGTTTTAGTTGAACATACAGAAATTTTAAAGCGGCTTTCCATTTTTATAGTACTTTTCATCGCAGTGCTCAAGATACTTTATAATCCTTTGTGGCATTTATTAAGACATCAGCTATAATAGCTGAAGATAACACTTCTAGAAAATTGTCTCTAACGTTAGAAAGGCCAGTTGCTGAGCACCAGATCTGAAATCTTTCAGATCTGTCATGAATTCCATCTACTCTCAAAACAAAGCTGATAAAAATAACAGGTGACTAGCATCTCTGAAAAACAAATCTTAGGGTACTTAAGTTGTACCCACAAGAACTTTGGCATAATTATGATGTTCTTCAAAGTCTTAGTTAAAAACCTTGCTAATACAGCATCAGTGGCACATTTTCTCAGTGCCTCATACTATCCCTCAGCCAACATTGCCTGCAAGATCACTGAAACAGATGCAACTTTTAAATTAAAGTTGAAAAAACATGCTCTGAGCGTATCTCTGGTCTGGTAGTTGTTTCAAGCTCTAAGTTTTTGTAGCCTGATATGGAAACTCTCCCCAATGCTTTTCTCTCCATTTCCAAGCAAGATAACTGAACTGCAGTTGCTTATTTTAACATAGGTCTTTTTCCCACACAAGCACACAAAAAAATTAGACCAGAGCAAGAATTACGCTAAATGTGCAGGACTGTAGCAAACCTGCTTGGATTTCACCTGCTATGTAATCACTTTAGAAACAAGAACTCGCATATTCAATGAGCTTTCAATTTCTGTCTGCTGTGATTTCAGAGATTACTAGTGGTGTTCCTGCTGAGTATTTCAGATCTGTGATTTCTACGATCAGCCTCACTCCACTTCTCCCACCTTCTAATTCTAGGAAGTCAGTCTAAGAGGAACGTGGCAGTTCAGTGCAGAACACATTCTCTTTTTAGCATTTGCAATGCAAAACTAGGTTTTGTTCGGTACAGAAATCTTGCACAATAGCCTGTGTATACGTATTCGTTCCAACAATGCTGTCCTATGCAATCACTCTGTAATTACACACAGTCATAAAGCTGCTGCTCTTGCTGCTTGGAACTGCAGTCTCGCCCTCTAAACAACCTAATAGTCTCTGCATTAGGACATTTCTTTTTCTCTCTTCCCCTCCCTTAACTGCTTGCCCCAGTACAGATGGCCTTTACACTAAGCTCAAAACACGTAGTCGGAATGAAATCAAGTTATTATTAAAAAATTAGATGTTTTTAAAAGGATGTAAAGTAAATCACTGTTGAGCAAATAGAATATTTCGCTAATTCTGCAAGCTGCAACCACACAAGACTTTACAAACCAAAAATAAATCCTGCTTACGCCTGTTAAAAAAAACCCGTAAGTATTATATAAGACTCTCACATACGCGCGTAGGTGTATTGTCAGCTTTTACTGCTAAACTGCAACGAATCGGTCTTTTGCAGTTGCTGCCAGAAAAGAGCTGTACACTTGAGAGCACGGGATTTTTCAAAAATTATCTTACAAATTCCTCCCCACCCGCCTCCACTGAGTAAACCCCAGCAGAGCGATCCGACCCTGGCCACGCGGCGCGCTCAGCGGCGGCCGGGACTCGGCGGCTCCCCCGCAGCGCCCGGGGCCGTCGCACACACTGCGCTGTCCCGGCTCCGCCACGCTGCGGGCAAAGAGAACCTCCCCCCGCCCCAAACCAACCCCCCAAAATTCCAGCCGCAGGCAGCTCACCCGGACACAGACACATCCTGAAAGCCCTGTCGCAGCCAGGCAGCCGCGAAGAAACCCCTCCGGAGCGCTCGTAACAACTCAAAGTACGGCAGGAGGCGATGGCTCAGCAGCCGAGCCTGGTCTCCCGCAGCAGGCGGGCCGGGAGTGCCGCTGCCCCGGCCCCGTGAGGCTGCGCGGCCCGGGCGCGGAGCCAGCCGCCCCCGTCACCTCCACAGGTACTTCTGCTCCTCATCCTGCAACCAGCACCCACAAACAAAGCACGCACAACCACCCCCAAAAGAAAAGCCCCAGGAAAGACACCCCTTCTCCAAAATGGCAGGAAAACGGAAGCAAATCGTGCGAATTAAAAAAAAAAAATGCGCGGAAAACAGGAGAAGGAAGAAAAAGAACGTGCTGGCTCACCTGCGCAGCCAGGCACGGCGGGCGCCGCGGGGGAACGTGAAGCGGCTGTTTGCAGAGGGGGGCGGGAGGGAAGAAGGAGGGGGGAAAAAAAAACGCAACAAACTTTGTTTCTTTCTCTCCGGGACTCAGGGAAAGCGTCACTTCCTAGTGCGGTAAGCGGGGAGGCTCCCGTGCCCGGGCTCCTCAACTCCTCCTCCTCCCGCCTTCCTCCTCCTCCTCCCTCTGCGGCACAGCTGCCCGCCGGCCCTCAGCGCCTCATCCCGGGACGGGCCTGGGCCCCTGGGCCCCCTGCCCTTGTCCACACATCTCGGCTTGACCTTCTGCGCTTGGCTGTCGCTGCTGTTGGCAAGGAAGAAGAGGAAATCCTCAACGAGTGAAGGGTGGGCAGAGAGTTTGCAGCATTGATTTGAAACCCAAGCCCTGCAAAATACTGCCGTGTCCAACACCCGGCGGAAAGCGCCGCTTTGATGCTCCGAGCTCAGAGCCAGCCTCTTCAGCGCGATCAGGCTTCATGCCCTTTCTCTCTAAAGAAAAACAAACAAACTAAGAGCTTTTGGTTTTTAAGGAAACCCTTGTACCAAAGGAAAACATGCTTTTCTCTTTCCTGTCGGTCCCTTTTCTCACTTTTTCAGAAGAAAAAGTCGGGGAAAAAAAGGGAAAAGAGGAAGGATTTTAGTCTAATGCAAATCCTCAGGTCATGTCTGTACTGTTGGCTGTTTTACCAAACACCTGAAATTTACTTTCACAAGAACTTGTACTTTTGAGGTTCTAAAAATGTCCAGCTACTCTTCTGGAATATGGCTTCCTCTGCTGCCTTGGTCCGAGAATAAAAAACACAGTGTGCTGACAAATGCAAGCATGCCACTCTACCCTACTAAGGCAGGAAATAAAGCAGCTGCTTTGTCATTGCTCCCTCTGTAGACTGCTCTGCTACTTAGGTTTGTCAACAGTCAGTGAAACTTTTAGATTATAAAATAACCTTTAGACAGCATTCACAGATTAGACTCACATTCAGTGAAACGTCGAGCAACACGAAAATGCCAAACGTTTTTCTCCAACGTGCACGTTGCCACGTGTTTACCTTCATCCAGGCTCAGATCACTCAGTGCACATAGTGGCATTGCTGCAGGGTTTTTTTCCAGACCAGCAGGGCAGTTTCCCTTCCAGCATGTATTACTTTATAGAGTGAAATATAGAAGTAATTTTTGCACTGCTCACTGTAGTTCATGTTTCTTTCACAATAATTCCTTTTTACCAGGGAAGCTCAAGATGTAGAAACAGGAGCCCAGAGAAGTGACTTGCCCATGACTACAGATGCATAACCAGGTTACTCTGGTGACTCCCAGGTCAGCAGTCTAATTACCACACCCAGTCTTTTCCTGTCATGGTGCAGAGGATAACAGTGAGACACATGTTGGTGAAGAGCAAAATAGTAGCCACAGATACTACTGGTAAAGGTTTTTTCGTTCACAACCAGAGGTATCATTTGATGCAACACTGTCTCAATAGGACCTTCAAGGAAAACTCCGCTACAGCACCATTAATACATTTGCTCTTCCAAACTCTCAATACTCAGGAACAATAGCTCAATAACTATTTAAATCCATACAGAAAGAATATTCCCAGATGTTCACAAATTACCTAATATGTAAAGCAACCATAAATAATTGAACATATAATAACTAGCTGTAGTCAAAGGCATACAACTCATTGGTTTAATTTGCCCTAATAAAGATTGAAAAGAGAGATGCAATGAACTGGAGTTATTTCCTCTCTGTTACATTAGGTAATCGGTGCCTCCCATGAAGCACATCAGATATTGATAAGATTGAAATTACTTATGTCAACTTCCATTGGAAGGAAAACAAACCCAATCAAAAATAAACCCAAACCCTACCAGTCTTCTATAATTTTAAATCATGCTCTATCAGCAGAGTTAGAACAGACAGAACAAATGCATGTTGTACTTCACCTGTTTGGAGGCTGGGAGCAAAATGATGAGCAGCATCTTGTGTTTCACAATACTTATCCACGTAAAAGCAGTAGACAATGGCAGAAACGTCATCATCCGGCTACAGAAGCTAACATTGCACAGAGCAGGGAGTGTGCTTTCTACCCTGCTCTAGGAGACATTTCAGCTTGTTGGGTTTGATTGTTGCCTCCTAAATAACGTATCAGGTAGATAGGAATCCTGCTGAGCCAAAGACAACATAGTAACCACAAGGACAAAGCTGAAACACACTGTAAGATGCAAAATCTATAGGAAAGGATGACTGTATTTCCTAAACATACCAAATGTGATGAGAACAAAAACAAGCCAGCAGGTAGGTACACCAACTAGTTTATAGATCTAAAATAAAAGAAACACACTTCAAAGACACTATGGTGTTTATAGAGCTGTATGTTAGTGTTTATCTTACTGAGCAATAAAAGTTTAATGAGGTGTTTTGTAAGGATTTTACAGTTACACACTCTTCAATTGTTTCTCTGTTCCTCACATTACGCAGTCCTTACATCTTCTCCAGAACCAGCCATCATAATTTTCTTCTTTTCAGTAACAGCTTTTGCTCTGCTTTTTAAAAGTTTTTCTTTCTCCTTTTCTCAGCATATGCTGAGTCTACATGATGACTGCACTTCTATCAGCTTTACCATGACAAAACTTAATACATACACATTCCCTGTTACGGTCATTATTCTGTTACTACACTGCAGGAGACTGGAAGATCTCCTAGCTATCAGCACATAAAATCTTAGTTTTCCTTGGCTTGTACAGACACATCTTGTAGTGTAACAACATCGACTCATATCATTAATACAGTATATTGCACTGAGTCAGAATTTGGATTAAAGACTATGCTTTGTGCACTTAAGTTTGCAAAATCGAGCCACAGGCTCAGTAGGTGGCACTCTTTTCACCGGGTCAGAGTAGAGACAAGGCCCTGCCCTCTTTGTAATTCTCAGGAGTTGAACTTGCGTTCCAGTATGATGGGAGACAATATGGAACTATTAGTTCTCCTTGAAATTAAGTATAAAATGAAGGTCTTAACCACTATAGCTAAGAAGAAAGCATTTACACCCTTTTGTAATAGGAGTTTCAGATTCTAATAAGCCTAAAGCTTCCACCTCATAATCACACTAAAATTTCCTCTAAAATTTCAATAGGATGTGATTTTTATTTTAAAATATTAATGTCAGCATAAACCAGTAACGAATAGCTGCAGTGTTTATCCCATAAATATATTCAATGCTCAGGGGCAGGGCTGCTTCTAGACAAGCCAGAGAATGGGCTGACAGGAACCACATGAAGTTTAACACAGACTAATGCAAAGCCCTGCACTTTGGCCAGACTGACCTTCTGCCGTTGTACAGGCTGGGACTAGCAGGCCACTCAGTGCCACTGAATAAGATCTCGGGGTCCTGGTGGACAGTGGGAGAAACACCAGGCAGCAGTGAAGCCTCACAACATCCTGGCCCGTATAAAGAAAATCTGAGCTAGGTCAAGGAAAATGACTATTCCTCTTTACTTGTCATTTGACAGCCTCTGTCTGGAATACTGTGTGCAGTTTTGGGCATCCCAATATAAAGAAAGATGCTAATAAACTGGAGTCAGTAGAAAGTCAAGATGGTCAGGGTGTGGAACAGATGTCCTCAGCAAGGAGAGGCTAGTGGAAACAGTGGTCATTTCAGCCAGCTAGTGAGGATAGTGAAGCAATGAGCAACACCATCTGATTGCAGTGTTGATGCTGCTTTGATCAGGAGACTGAATTGGTGACCTCCCAAAATCTCTTCCAACCTGACTGATACTATGATTCAAGAAGCAAATCCACTTAACTAACATAAGAGGAGACTTAATTAAATTAGAGTTAAATAGTTTGAAAATTTCTTATAGGAAATTTGAGTGGTTGTATCTGTTTCAGGTTTGTTGGGCTTTAGTTTTGAGGATGTGAATTTAGAAGACCATCAGCCTAATTACAAAGAAAGCTGTTCCCTCATAGTCTCCATTTCCCAGCACTATTACAGGAGAAAATGTTTATAAAAATGCTTTTTATACAAGACCAATTACTCTCTACCACAGAGAAATTTTAATTTCTCCAATACCAATGTCGGTCTCCCATCTCTGTCAGAATTAACCACTCAAGTTGCTACGTTTGAAATATTACGCTAGGGCACAACTTCTCTTGGGAAACTTGATGCAGACAGATAGAATGTTTGGAAAGAAGGGGTTTGGCCTATTTAAAAGAGTTTTCAAAAAGAAAAAAAACCTTGTACCTATATTTTACTCTTCATATCTAAGTTTAAAATTAAAACACTTCACTCAAACAAGATTTGAGCAAGATTCAGCTTCTTTGATCAACCTGGGGAGAAAATACATGTATTTATAGAGCATGCATGTGTAAATACATATGTATACACATGCAGTGTGCCATGACCCAGCTCCCTGAGAACCAGGATGAAACCTTGTTGCATGAGTGAAAGGGAGGGACACTGTGGTTTAGAGAAGCAACCACATGTAAAACAAAGTTTTTCACATTCCTTAAACACTACTGAAAGAAGCTCAGATGCCATGGTGGGAAAGACAGTGCAGGAATCTATGAAGTACCAAATTATCTGGCATGCTGAAAACCAGGACTGTTGAACCTTTCTCCTTAATTTTGCTAGCTTGTGTAGCTTTAAAAAGACTTTGCAGTCTTTCTGCGTTTACTATCACTTTTCCCAGAATGCCACATTATTTGTTTATTTTTTTTACAAACAACTGTCTGTGGTAACATTTTCACTAAAATTGAGAAAACTACAGTATTTGAAGAAGCTAAGTGGTGAGCTGAAGGCCACATGGGGGTTCAATAGCTGAGCTTTGGTTAGCTCCAAATGCACATGTCCACATGTAAACTCTTCTGTCACACTATACTTTTCCTGTATTTTAGGAGCTCAATAGGCAGATTGTACTAAACTCCAACATGCCCCATCACCAAAGTGTCAGATCTACACATACAATCATAGGACACCAAATGTTTCCTGCTGTTCAATTGACTGAAGAGTGACACAAGTCCTTCTGAAAATTAAGTTTAAGAATTCTTCAATTAAGAAGAATTATATTTTTTTAAAAAGCAACAAAAAATTAAAAAAAAAGCTGCCTGTAAGCTGTGTCTGATTTTTTCTTAAATATTTATTGATTATATTTTCTTATATACTGTGTGAGAGGAACAATTAGAAAATGAACTGATGAATATATGTCTGAAAATGTAAAGCACAATAAATTCTTTAGCTCTATTTAGCTATTTATCATCATATTTTAGGTAACATAAATAATAATGCTACTTACTACCTTGGGAAAAGTCCATGGACTAGTAGCTCTCAACAAGATCAAGAATACTTCAGATCAGTGGAAATACTCCTGAGAAACATGGCAGGCAAGAAATATCAAGAACTGGTAGGCATATGCAAATTATTAAACCTGATACATATTTTTAATGTTATAATCACTAAATGGCTTGATGGCTACAACTGTAACAGATTTCTTTTCGGAATTTACCTCTCATTATGCATTACAAGAGTGCAGTATCCTTTAAAGGAACACATTCTGCTATTATCGATGTGTATCTATGTAATTTCCAAAACTTTGGAGTATTGGAAGTTTGTAAACCTGCTTTCATTAGCCTGCATCAATCCCTGCACCACATTGGTTTCACAGTGAATGCTTTATAAAATATGACAGTAGTCCTACAGTTTCTGTGAAATATGTATGCAAGACTGTCAAAAAATTAAAAGATAAATATTCTTTTTGGTAGTACATACTCTGATTAAGACTTAAGTGGAGCACCAAGGGTCTGCTCCCCAAGGACCAGGAGCCAAGGAGATTCCTAAGGTATTATTTATATGTGCAAGATATATATATCTATGTATGTATGTGCATATATAGAAGAGCATCCTTAAAGTCATCTCTTACAGAGAACATCAACTAGGAACTCCTTCTGAGCTTCAGTAGCTGATATATATTACAAGCAGCAATCTCAAAGCCCATTTCAAATCATTTGACACTGACAATCATTCAAGGAACTTTCAGCCCAAACAGGTTCTAGTGACAGTGACTCAGAACCATTGCAATTAAATTGAAATATATGCTGCAGAAATCTTGGGGCAGCAGGGGA
Organism: Picathartes gymnocephalus; assembly: GCA_013390045.1. NCBI lineage: Eukaryota > Metazoa > Chordata > Aves > Passeriformes > Picathartidae > Picathartes > Picathartes gymnocephalus. Next base: position 34,312 of record WEKY01056054.1, read on the forward strand.
ATCAGAAAGTGAGCACTTCCCAACACCAGGTTCCATCAGTAGCCCACGGTACTCTCTCATGAGGATTCATCCCTATTCCATCACATAAATAAATTACAGAACAGCAAGGGAACATAAATCACAGTGGGAGACACCCACACGTATAAAAAAGACATATGTGACAGGCATGGACCAAATACAGAGGATAATCTGCAACCACATAATTACGCACCTTGATGACCTTATCTGTCCCTCTACTCCTTAATCCTTCTTTACTGTCACTTCATGTGCTGGCAGTTTGCATTGGTGCAAGCCAGGCTGCAGAGCTTTTTCTGTCATCATCATTACACTGTAGCATTTTTGGTGAATTACTGTTCAGTTTTTATTCTTCCCAGATTCATGAGCAAGTTGCATCATACAGATTTCCATGCCTGGACTCCAGTAGTATTTTGGCAGTCTTCCAAGATTCCTTCCAATACCAAGTTGTGACCTATCCTGACCAGCTGGTCTGTTTATCTCTGTGATCTCTGAATATTCCTTATTTTTCGCATGAAGTACACAGCATATTCCATTATAAAGAAAACTAATTCAGTTACTCTCTTTATGTTTATTAGTACAAATCTCATTATGGAGTTTGTTCTTTTTCCTCCCCTTATCCTGTTTTAATAGAAACTTTAGAGGGTTTTTTGTTGTCAATGGGAACCTTAAAAGGCTTGTATTCTTAGCACAATCTACAACAATTTTTTTCCATTTCTACATAGGGCATAAATCACAATTTCATAGGAACAGCCCTCCCTAGAATGTGGTATTCCAAGGCAGGGATGCGTCCCAAATATGGATGCATTATATCCATATTGTTATATTATATATGTAGTCCACTGAGATTTGAGGGTTATTTTTGGTTTTCTGTTAGCCAACAGAAACACACACCTTCATGCCTGCCACAGGACTGCCAGCCTGAAGAAAATGCAGCAATTCCAACAGGAAGCAATGAAGTTTTTTATCAATGCATCTCGGACATTTTGCAAGTAACTCTCAAAACTCTCCCTACATACTAAGGAGGATCTTTCCTCCCTTGCAAATGCATGCTCCTCCCTCATCTCCCCCCACCCGTGCTCCTGCAGAGATTTCTCCATCTCCTTGAAGCCACAGTGGACTGAGAAAGCAAAGGATATTATCTGGAGGAGGCTAATATAACCAAGATTTACAGTAGAAGAGACAGGAATACATATGATCCATGAAGACAACCATGGAGAAAGTGTTCAAATACCAAGCAAGACCACTTGTTTGAGTATTCTGTCTCTGCTGGATTTACCATAGCCTCTGCTTATAGGTATTTGTAAGTTAGTTTCTTTACTCTTTCTCTTATGTATGTGAGAGGCACCCTCCAATATCACTACTGCCTCAAGCAATAAAAAAAGCAATCACTATCTTGTTCTCAGCAGAATCTCTTCCCCACAAGAAGTGCTCTGAATACATTGTCTAAGAAAAAAACAAAACAACCCTTCCCAAAAAACCACACAAAATGTGGTTGACAACCTTCAAACCTCCTCCTATCTTAAAATTATGAATAGTAAGAAAAGTTATCAAGTTATAGTATCATCATTCTTAACATCTGTACCACTAAGAAAACAAATGTTACTGCTGTTCAGTTCAGGCAACTACAACAGTTGGATGTTTGGGGTGTTTTTCCTTTTGGTGAAAGATTAGTGGAAGCTCTTGAAAGATGTAGATTGGCTGAGCAGCAGAAGACATCAGAAGTTCAAAGTAACACAGAGGACAGCAGAGGGAACTCCATAAAAACAAAACACTGTCACAATTCATTACGAAAGATGATTTTCTAATTGCAGGGTGGAGCTTTGCTGTGCAGGCAGCACACACAGAAATTGACATGGAAATAAAAAATTAGATAATGGAGTTAAACAGGAACATTTTTTGGAGAGTATTGTTATTAAAAATTATAACTCTCTCCTGCTGCATGAACTTTGGTCTTAGAGTCATCAGTGGTTGTTAAAATATCGCCAGCAGACCCTCAGCTACAATTCTTCTAGTGTGTTCCAGAGAACAGCACCCAGACTTCATTTCTCTGACATCCAAATAAAATTCTGTCAGGTCTTTTCACCTTCAAATTGTAGTGCTGGAAACAGTGAGAAAAGCCTATTTATATAAATAATGTCACAGGTTCATTTGGACAAGTTCACCTATCACAAGCTCCTAGAGTTGTAGACCTGGTGTTTCCAGCTAGTCCAATACAATATGTATTGCTATAATTAAAATACTCAACATTTTTGCCAGAACTAAGATATAGCCTATTTATTCCTGTCAATTAGCATTCATGATTATATTTAATGTGATTTACAGTGTTTGCAAAACCAGTGCCCATTAAGTGACCTAGAGGCTTATGCTGTTCATACTATCTAGCATGTCACACCACAGAAAGCTGCACAAAAAACCCAGAAAGATATCCAAACAAGTTCTCATTTCCTCAGGAGATGTAGAAATGATATCCCCAAAATGCCTTGAAAGACTGTCATTAAGAAATGGCAGAAAGCCTCTTTACTGCCTACCAGCTATTCTGGATAAGACAGAGTATGCAGTTATAATCTGAAGCCAGTTTTGCTGAGCTGCCTTAGCCCTTCCAGTCACCAGTTGTTGCTCATTCTCTAAAAGACACTCCTCACAGTTATCTTGCAGCTGTTTAGCAGAATCAGAACAGTTGTTGCCCAAGTTTCACATGTTCAATAAAATAGTTTATCACTCATGATAGTAAGGGCAAGTGCAGTCTCCTGAAATACTATAACTGGCACCATTAATTCCATCCAGGCCAGTTGTGCTTACTGATCCCTCTTCTTTTTCCTTAGAGGAAACAGCTGAATGTCTCTGCAAATGCTCATTCCCAGGCCAGAGGAATACAACAGCTGATTTACTGATATCATAGTCATTAGTAATTGACTGATAACAACGAAGTGCTGCAAATTTCCATCCCATTCACATACTGAATGGATGAGAAGCTTTCTACTATTATCCAGCAGCTCTGGAACAAGCACTACACAAAGCTCCAAAAATATGCCTGTGGTTGTCTTGAGACTTTGCAAATCTACATAGTCCTTTTTGACAAACCAGTATTTGCTTTTCAGAAATAGCACTGCAGGAACATGATGCTAGTGCAAGAAAAGTTCCTTCAGAAGCAGCTTCCTCCTCGTTAATTTTCCTCCTTGTTTACGTCTACCTTTATTCTCCTTTCATCAGCTTTCATCTTTGTGTACACCCCAAATGTGTTTTTCCACAGTTAGTTTGAAAACCCACAACACGGATTTTTTTCAATTCTATTTGATAAAGTATTAGCATACCAAGGAGTCTTACAAGGAAGTTACACCACATATATTATGTATGACTTCCCACAGACCGTTACACATCCCTCATATGAACAATTTTTTTCTGATTCAAGAAGACCCCTTTCTTTTTGTGCTTCTATAAGCCATTAGCATTACTTATTCTAGCATTAGGGTGCATTAATTAAAAATACAGAGCAGTTTTCCAATTAATTTGAATTTCAGTTATGAAAAAGAATAGAACTACTATGAAGTAACCTGTTAATATTAGGATTTCACAATGCAGCACAGTCTGTCATCCACTGCTGCCTCTTGCTCTGATGCAGCAATCAGTAGCATTTTCAACAAATGGTGCTCATATTTTTTCTTTCCTTGATTCAGACAGAAACACTTGTCTTGACCATTTGCTGCCAGCAATTTTAAACTGAAGAAACATATCTTAGCACAGTTCAAGTTTAATTGTACAAGGATCATTTTGTGTTCTGAGTAAGTCATTTGAGCTTTTGTGACCACATTTCTTCCTTCACCACATTTTTTCAGGATGGTTAGTATCTTGGAATCTCACAAAATGCAGCTTAGTTTACAACAAACTCAGTTCTTTCTAAATGACAAATTTAGTTTTCTTTGCACTAAATGTTGCAAATTTCCATGCACATAGATTGTGAAACAAATAAAAATAAGGGATAATTTGCATTTAAGAACTTTTTTTTCAAACCTTGCAGTACATTTTAGACAAACTGGAAAAGCCAGCAGTAAGAAGAAATACTTTCAAGGTTATCAGTATTCTTAATTTAAAAACCATTCAATCTTTCCTGTTTTGAATTACAATTTTGCACTACGAAGCATATAAAACAACTATAGGCCACAACAACATTTTAATTTTAACTTTTTGGTGGTGATGCTTTACATTACATTGGGAAAATTCAAGGTCTTTTTGTTGTGAAACAGACATATCTGAATCTTAGAGTATGACAGAAAAATCATACTTATATTAATACTTCACTTGTTGCAGATTTCAGAAAGAGTACTAGTAGAACCTTTTTTTTTTATGCGCTGGGAGGTATCATTAAATGGAAATGGCACACAAGGCAATAAAGAAAGAAACCTCCCACACAGACGTAGGATGCTTATCTTGCAGCGTGGTTCTAAAATAGAAATTCTTAATTTCCCCAAATGTGCTGCAGTAAAAAATAAAAGATGTGATCCTGACATTATACTGCACAGCAACAAGATCGTTTTCATCTACAATATGCTCAGGTAATTTATAAACATTAAATAAGTGGTTATACCAAGATGGATTTAAGACACTGTCACTAAAATAAATACAACAGGAAGATCATTCTCTGCAACAAACACTTCAGTATTTTGTTTCTTCTCTTAAGGATGAAGAAAAGGTACAGACAGATAAGGAACTGAAATAATGAATAAAAGTTTATGATGATCAAACAGTAATAATCAGTACCAGATTAAACTGATAACATATTGTGTTCACTTTTTATGGTATTATAAGGTTTTAAAAAATACCAAATGGTTAAAGATCAGGCCCAACATTTATGGGAAAAACTTTTGAGCCTGTATTTTCCTTACAGAAATCACATATCAAGGTACGTTATTGTCATATTATATTTTTCTTTATTTACAAAAGAAGTTTATTATCTTAAAATGAATGTGATTCTTCAAGATGGGTCCTACTGATAGTCGTCTGTGTAAACCTATATCAAAATCAGTAGTTTTGACTAGCAAAGTACGTTTATAGAGCAAAGCTTCCTTACTGTCACAAAAATTGTTAACGACAGAGCAAATCCAAATCCTACCTATGCCTTTTGGCCTGTCAGAACCCAGATGAAGGTTTTGAAATGATGACAAAGAAAGATGGATTGAGACATTCCCAAGCATGATATGTGCTTGGGAATGCATCAGAAAGACAAGTTACCATTAAAAGTAGCAATAGTTTCTTATCTGTATACTTACCTGTACAGATGAAGCTCACTTTGTGATTAGACAGCAATTAGCATCAGAAGGCGTTAGTCTCATACGACTGCTTAGTGTCACCTGCAAGACTTTCCCACAAATATCCCTTCCTCAAGCTAATGCTCAGTCCATAAGGGATACATTGAGGGGTTTGTCTCTTTTTACAAAAGAGGACCTGCATGAATAAAAATTGCAAAAGCAAAATCAACTCAGAAGTGGATGGCATAACTTGAGTTGGATGATAACTTGCTTTCCACAGCTGTCTACCCTTTCTAAAATCTTCAGCCAAGAGGGAGTTGAGCTGCTCACAAATCACATTTAAACTGGCTCCACAGCATGGAATGTCACTATGACATGAAGTCAGCTGAATAGTTCAGTTCAACCTCAGCAGCTGTCTCAAGCTAAATTTTTTCTATCCATATATTGCATCACTTACATTGATGCAAAGAGTCATTGCCAACAGCTGTAATGATCTAAGGTGTTCCTGTCCTCTGCTGACGTTACTGCATCCACAGCTTTGCTGCCAGAACAAATCATCTGCAAACTCCTACGATAGTTCAGGCAAACATACGTGGATTACCTCAAATTACACTCAACAGCACCTCATGCTGTTGGCTGATATTGCATCGAGCGAACAAGGGTGGTTTCTCATTGTCTGATCTGGCTCAGCAACAAGGGCAAGAAACTTAACTGAAGTCTAGTAAACTAATAGTTTAGAAAACCAGAAACATCAAATCTACCAGAGATGACTTTGCAATAATTTTTCTTACTGCAGCCCAAAACAGTGTTTTAGAATTTGTAGGATGAGTGAACTGGTTTTATTACCCAAGAACATGGTGTTCACAAAGTTCTTCCACAAGGCCTCTTTATCAGTGGAGAAACATACCTTTTCTCAAGATCTCTCACTTCTCTGCAATTTGAATAGATTTTAAATGTTTCTCTAACTTTCTGTGCCCTTAGAAAAATGCTTCCCCACAGCAGAAAATGGCATCTTATTTTCCTACCATACAAGAGACATACTACATCAAAAATAAATATTTAAATTGTGCTGGATTTGAGTAATCTAACTGAGCATTTCTCTTCACAGATCCATGAAGGATGTTTCTTGAGAGACATCAAGGACCACTTTGCTCCCTACACACACAGGCTAAAGAATCTGCTGTCACTTTGAGCTCATGCATACCCCAGGGAATTTTTATGGCCAAAACGCACCTGCACTTCAGTTACACAAGCAACATATGTATTATTCATCTAGATAGATTTAAAGACTACTTATTATAGTGACATTAATTAAAAATAATAAAGAAAAAGCACATATCTGCCAAGAATGAGCTACCTATGAACATGGCAATGTGTAAAAGGTGAATTATTATGTCATACACACATAAATATGACCCATGAACCCAGCAAATCTTCAGATTTGGATTACTTTGTACTTTAGAAACATCTAAGCCTCACAGTGTTGGCAGAATATGTAAGTTTGTTGCTTCTATATTAAGAGCAGGTAAATAGGAACAAAAAAGTGATTTGGAGATAGTTAGTCAGTTAAATCTTAAAGGAGGAGGCAAAAAAAGAGCCTTCAGATTCTGATTTTTGAGTTCTAGTTTAACTATCGGTTTTGGCTTCACTGAAGTTGAGGGCAATATGATTTTAACCACTCTTAACAAGACAGCTGTTTCACTTTTACACTTTGTCCAAGATTACACATGATTTTGGAGCTAATGACTTTTTATCCACAAGCCTCTTTTTTTTCCCCTCTTTGTTCTAAAAAGATCAAATGGGAACCTTTTTTATCCCACCATGTGGTTAAGAAATGTTTTTTCTTTCTCAAATTTTTCTGAAGTCAGTCAGAGGATACCTTGAGGATCTGTTCAGTGAAGTAAGGCTCCATTGAATGACATTTCCTATTTGGGTAGGCAGCAATGGTTTGTTGTCCATGACCACAACCATCTTCCAGCTCAAACCCATCCTCCATTTCATTTCTCCCCCATCACTGACTGACTTTAAAATTACCACATCAATGTTCATTTAGACTTGTTTATAAATGGTACCAGCCCTTAATATCTGCTCTGTAACAACTATTCCACCATGGCCTTCTTGCATACACAGTTTTATTTCACGTGTGGGGTGACTTTGTGTGGTTACTTCAGTATGAGGTGAGTCAAGCTAAACCGCAAAAAAGCATTTTTAGAGTAGAAGAAGCATCCACAAGACAAGACAGTAGAGAATAACTACTGCACTTTAAATTTACACCTAAGTTTATTTCATAATAACTTCACTTAACAAGTACTTAACAAAAGAGAAAAGGGGAGATGTGTGTGTGCATGACCATAAATGTTAAACAGCAAACTACAGTTGATTGCTGCAACTATCTCCCAGGATAAGCTTGTTTGTGGAGGAAACACAGATACCCTGTGCCAGGCAAGAGAAAATGGGGTTGTACAGACATTTTGAAATACTATTTTATGTGTTTGGGTTAAGGGTCTTGTTTGAGGTTTTTTGTGGGTTTTGTTTGTTTGTTTTTTGATTGTTGTTGTTTGGTTTGTTCTGGGTTTTTTGGGTTGTTTTGGTTGGTTTTTTGTTGTTGTTTGTTTGGGGGTTTTTTGTCCTGGTTTTGTTTGGTTTTGGGGTTTTTTCTGGTACTTTTATCAAACACCAGAAGTTGTATTGCCATTGTATTATATAATACGGGGGTAAAAATATATGTGCATGAGCCAATATACAACATACCTTTTGTCTTTCCTCATTTTCCTTTCAATTATTACTAGTCATTGAGATACACCACTTCTAAACAAACAGGGAGCTCTCCAGTAATACATTTCATAATACTTTCCTATTTGCTCATGTAGTGACCTGTGACATTGTTTTCTCAAATAATTATTTTTGTAATTTTGCTGCTCTTTTCTTGCAAAAGTAGGAGGCAAATCAGTGCTCATTCATTTGCACACAGGCCTCCTACTCACAAGATGTGCTCATTTGAAACTCTGAAGATAATTTCAACCCTGAAGACTTGCTTTCAGAACATTACTTGCAATAAGTGCACCTGTCATGACATCAGCTGACAGAAGTTGAGCAAAAAAATGTATGGAAGAATAAATCTCCTTATTAAGATATTCCATTTTCCCCCTCTAGACCATTGTGGTTCCAATGACGGCATTTCAACTAATGTGAAGTGCGGAGTTTTGTGTATTACGGTGGAACAAATATAAATAATTCACTTAAGCCTATATTACAGTGCTATGGGTCAAGCTACAATAGAAAGGCTTTGCCTGCCTTTATGTGAGAGGCAGAGTACAAAGTCATCAGAATCATTAGTCTGGAAGAGTTTTTCCAGGCTGAAGCAGTCACTTCAGGCTCCACAGCAATTGCCACCAGCTCAGTGGCCACTTCACAGATCTGTTTGTCCTTACAGCACAGGGAGTCACTACAGCATAGGGCGAATACACAGACTAATCTTGTCAGGCAACACCAGGACCTAAGCCTCATCCCAGGAAAGCTCTGGGTCTTTCTACAACATGTTTTTTAAGAAAGAAACATCTTCATCTGTTTTCAAGCAGGGAAACACCATATATATATATATATAGTAAACACATTATATTGCGCACAATGGCAACTTTAGTGGGATTTTAGGAATAGCTATCAAACAGCCCCATATTGCAGCAATGAACAAAATCTCATCCACTGGAACATGCAAGGAGCAAACATCTCCCAGTGTTACACAAAGAAACCGTGCCCCCATAAACTGTAAACCCTTTCTCCCAGTGCCTCAGTTTAATAAGGCCAAGTGCCAAATCCTGCACTTGGGTTATGGCAACTCCATGCAGCACTTTGGGCCTGGGGAAGAGTGGCTAGAAATCTGCCTGGAGGAAAAGGACCTCGGGATGCTGGTTGACAGTGGAAGGAACATCAGCCAATGTGTGTCCAGGTGGCCATGGAGGCCAAAGGAATCCTGGCCTGTATCAGCAATAGTGTGGCCAGCAGGACCAGGGCAGTGATTGCCCCCTGTACTTGACACTGGCGAGGCTGCACCTTGAGTGCTGTGCCCAGTTTTGGGCCCCTCACGACAAAAAAGACTTTGAGGTGCTGGAGCAGATCCGGAGAAGAGCAAAGGAGGTGGTGAAGGGTCTGAAGCAGAAGTGTGATGAGGAGCTGAGGGACCTGGGAGTGTTTATCCTGGAGAAAAGAAGACTTGGTGAGGGGGAGCCCTATTGGTCTCTACACCTACCTGGAAGGAGATTGTAGCCAGGTGAGGGTTGGTCTCTTCTCCCAGGCAGCCAGCAACAGGCCAAGAGGAAATGGCCTGAAGCTGTGCCAGAGAAGGTTCAGGTTGGACATTATGAAGAATTTCTTCACTGAATGGTTTATTAAGCATTAACTGGAATCCGGCTGCCTAGGGAAAAGGTGGAATTGCCATTCCCTGGAGGAGTTCAATGAACCATATGTATCATTTAGTGCCCTGTCTAGTTGGCAACGTGGTGTTCAGTGAGAGGTTGGTCTCGATGCTCTTGGAGGCCTTTTCCAACCTTAATGATTATGCGATTCAGGGGATGTTCCGCCACAGCCCCTCACACCAGCGAGGTCGGGCTCGGGGCATCGCCGCTTTAAGGACGGGTCGCCCCAGGGTTTCCTTGTTTAAGGAGCCCGAGCGTGCGCGCGAGGCTGGGGCGGGGCCGGGCCGGGCCAGGCGGGGCGTTCTCTGGGGCGCTCGAGGCCGGATCAAGGTGAGCGGGAGCTTCGGGGTCTGGGGGGACAGAGCGGTGCCGGGGGCGAACCGGGGTTCGGCCTGGGCGGGGTGCTTGGTAGAGCTCGTACTCTCCTTCCCAGGAGTCGTATCCTCAGGGATTAGCACCTCCTCGCTGTAGGGCAGGCGGGGGCACAGGTGCGGAAAAGGTTGGAAGAGGTTGTTGGCATTGCCCGGTCCCTGGACCTGAGGCCCCTGATCAAAGCGCGTCCCGGGGCGGAGGAAGGAAGGAGCGGAGCCCACCACAGCCCCGGACCAGCCTGTAGGGCTGAGCCCCCTGCGCTGCCTCTGCCTCTCCCGTGTTCTCTCTCCTGGGCTGCTCTGTCTGCGGCTTCCGAAACTGGCAACGACCCGTCTGCAAGGCTCTCTCCAGAGGCTCTTCCACCCTTGGCAGCACTGTTTCCTAACTTGGTCTTTGGGCATACCTGGGAAAGTGGGTAGTCAGTAGGCTCTCTGAGACGGCTCTCGCGTGGGAGCCTGCAAATTGTATCATAGACTTCTGAAAAAACCCGTCAGGTGATGCTCCTGCCCTCCTGGGAGCAATCTGCATTCCTTACGTGAAATTCTGCTAAGTAGAAATAGGCTTTATGTATATATACCATATACATATATGGTGTTTTAAACAATTTTCAGCAATTCCAGTACAATGCAACTACTTATATATATTAAAAAAAGTTCAAGATGTGGTACCTGAAAGCTTTTAGATATTTTTTTTTTGGCACCTAAATCTGCAAAAGTGAACTTTATACAGTCCTATTGTATGTAGATGTGAATGTGTATACTTACTGGAACTTTTGCTCTGTAGGTCAGTGAAATCTGATAAAAAGTGAAAAATATTAGGCTTCTTAGGAATATAAAAAGAGATGACTGGATCAAGATCCTACTGCTATTGTCTTTTGTTTTCATCTGCTTCTTCCTTGGAGGAAAGACTGGAGCCTGCCCTCGTGTGTTGTAGTGTGTCAGAAAATCCACATGAAGAAAACACTGTGGGAGGAACTTCTCATCGGTGTATTCAGTGATGAAACGTGGAACATTCGGAAATCTAAATTTATTGGTTCAGTTCATGAAAGTACTTAGCTTTTTATGGCATGCGTTTTTCTCCATTCATGACAGTCAGTATTGATTCTGGTTTGCCATTAATTAACATTCATCAAGTGTAGAGCTCCTTAGTGGAGCTGGCAGAAACTTTGGTGCTTAATCCATGACATTTGCTTTTCCATTTCGATTTATCTTACCTTGCTAATTACAGTTGTCTCTTTTTTTTTTTTTTTTTTCACCAGTCATTTCCATCTCAGTTTGCTTGGTTGTCTCATTCATTGTTCCCAGTTTCTTGAGTCCTCTCTCCTCATTCTGTTTCTCTCTTCCCTGCTTTACTGGCCATTAAGTTGCTATTCTTGCCATGTTTCTCTTTTCTTACTGATTCCTAGTCCTAGTTCTTCCCATCTTTCCTTCCTGCATGTTCCTCATTCAGAGCCATTCTTGAAATTTCTTTCCTTGAGTTTCTTCTGAGGATCCTTTCTCCAGCCATTTTGGCATCAGAGTTTCAGAAGACTTCCAGATCTTGTTCTCTGTTTGGATTGCCTGCCTTCTTCCTGCTTGGTGCCTGGGCCTGATACAGGACTACCTGTTCTTCCATTTGTTTTTTAACTAGGCTGCTTCTAGCATGGGCTTTAATGACTTGAAAGCAGATGACTCGTTTTGGCAAGAGTATATGCAATTGAAAACTCTGCCTTATGGGCAGTCTCAGAAACAAGACGTTCTGGGAACCAAGCCCAGGGCAAACAAACTGGAGCATTTTAACACTGAGGAATTTATTTAACGTTTTTAGAAAGAGTTGTCACGTGTCTCTGAAACAGTGGGGAAAGAAAGGCAAGGGAAGAAAGAGATGAGAGTAAAACTGTGCTAAAACATGCTTGAGACTCCCCTGAAGATGCTGCTGTTGTGCTACTTAATGCTCCTGATGTACTCATAGGGTGGATCAGGTGATTGGCATAGCATGATGATGTTAAAACCTGCAATTTTTACTCTGTTTGATTTAAAGAGTAAAACCAACTCAGATTGGTTTTATTTGGAAAAGCTAAAAAATAATAATTGTGTCATCTTTTAAAAAAAAAAATCAAAAACATCCTGCACACTGGCACTATGCATGTATTGAAAAGAATTGTGTATATGATACAAATGCTCTTTATTTCACCTTAAAAAAAAATCTGTTGTCTTTTTCCTAAAGCTTGCCTCAGTTTACAGTGCTAAAAGATGGTGCCTCTACTTATTTTCTTTAGTCACTTCTGTATTGTTTGTAATGGGAGGAAAGTTTGATTCTTATTGTGTTATTGTGTTACTATGACCATTTGCTGTGTAATGGTGTTGCTGACTTCCACTGTAGGTGCAGTCCTGTTTAGAAGTAAATGTCCATCTGCAGTGTTGTATTTGCTGTGGCAGCTGTCACAGAATGAGTGACAATTCAGTTGCCAGTTTTACTTTTTGTCCACCCACTTACAGTATTTGGGAGATCTTAAAATTGAATCAGTACACAGGCTCCTCAAACAAAAGCTGTGAAAACAAACTGGTAAATAAACAGTGGTTTTGTTTTTTCAAAATGTCAGGCTTTCAAAGAAGCAGTCTAAACTTACATTGGATCATTTTTCTACTCACATCTTTTTACCCAGCTCTCTATTGCTTTGTTTTCCTTCTAGTATATTAATATCTTTGATTTTTTTTCTTTATGTAACTGAGGTTTTTTTGCTCTGTACAATCATAGAAAGCAGATGTTTCAGGAGTATGTTAGTCACAATAAAAAATATCTTCATCCTCTCTTGTTCCAATTGGGATTTTGTGTTTGCATAATACACATACACAGTTTGAGGCTAACAAAAGTGAAGTCAGCAGTTTTAACGGTGCACCACTCTGTAAGGCATGAGCTGTACAGCAATTCTGCCTGCTCTGTGTGTTTTATAAAGCCCTCAGCTATCGGTATGGATAGTATATATCAAGGAGTGACTTACCCAGATTTCATGTGAGCTGTCAGATGCTGTTGGTTTATATTCACTACATTCTTAACTCATTATTTCTGCACAGAGCAGTTTGATTAGTGGTTATAGACTTCATTTGAGTTGTGAATGTGTGCAAATCATTTACTAGAGTAGGCTTATCCTTTTAAACTGCACTGGACACATCTGACAGTTTATAAAATGCTCATTGTATTAGCAGAAATTCTCAGATGCTAAATCAATTGCTCTGAGGATGACAGTTGTTGTACTGGAATGTAATTTTGTTGGTAAGATGTTATCAGGAAGAATTTAGAGCTTTGTTCTGAAAAATAGTCTGTAAAATAAATACAGAGTGATGTGCCCATGACCACACAGGAAGTCTATAGCTGAATATGGTGCTGAACCTAACATGAGCCAAACTTTATCTTAGGCCATCCTTCCTGTTACGGTTTTACATTATTTATGTTCTAGAGATTGTATCAGCTGTATGGATATAAAGATGGATTTTTATTTTGCTTTTCAATTGTTAAGTCCTTAATTTCCAATGCTTATTTTTGTTTATAAACAGAAACTAGTAATTTCATTGAAGTGTAGGTTTTTTCCTTTTGTTGTAGACTGTTGTTCTACATTGTTTTGTCCAAAGAGCTCTGCAGGTCACTTGTTTTTCAGTTATGTGATTCTGTAAAGACACATTTGAGATTCATTCCTTGTAGCTTACCTTGTAGCATCCTTAGGAGTTTAAATACTGGAAAGAAATTAACTTTTGAATAACTTTTCCCAAATAACTTTTCAAGAGCAAACACAATAAGATGTTAAATCTTGATCTGTTTCTTTAACAAGATACTTGTGTTTTGAGTCAGATGTGTGTTTTAAAGCGGAGGGATGGCCAGGGATGTGCACCCTTTTCTCCTAATAACTTTTTAATTATGTTTTTCAGCATTCCAGTCTATAGTTCTTGATGGTTTGTGAATGCTGTTATGTAAGCACTGTAGCAGTACAGACAGAAGGTTCTGTATTTTGCAATGTTCAAAGAATAAAGGTGTTGGATAAGTGGTGATGATGTACTTTTTTTAGCCTCATCTTTTAGATTTGCTCCAATTTGCTGTTCTTGTCAGCAAAATAAACATTATGACAAAGATGTCAGCTTTGTCATGTTTCATCCCTTAATGTCCTTTGTTCATGTGGAGATTGGTTATTTATGGCTGTTGGCTGAGAATAGTAGTCACAAATTTTATTTTGTATTAGATTTGAAAGCATGTAAGATCATGGTTTTTTTCCTGTTAAATCAGGGTCATTTCCTCTTAATAACTTTGGGTCTCACAGGTGCAAAATCACAGATTTACAATCCTCTTTGAAACTGTTGAAATTCAAGGAGAACTTTTTCTGTAGAACAGATTAAGTGATGGTCTAATTCTTTCTCATCTCTGGGCACTGCCAATAGAAAGAATTGCTTTTTCTTACAAAACATCTGACATAACAATATCTTTTTATCATGTACCTGCAGACTGCTATTCTGGTGTGCCTGCCTGCCTTTTATTGAGTGGCACCTGACTTTGTGTGCAAAGCTGCCTCTGTGTCTGTGTGGTGGGAACAGGGTGTTCTCAGTCAGCATGGGAAAGCAAATCAGACACCTCTTCCTCTGCCTGGTATGGGGCGGTGATGTTCTTACAAGGAGCGTGGTACATTAATTACAATTTTCCATCTTTCCAGTAGGTACTACTGTGGCATTGTATAAAATCAGGGCTTTAATAAGATAAACAGGGAAACCCCTTATTCACACATTTGCTTATTTTATGCTTGAGTTTGGTTTATATGATTCTTTATATCTTCCTTGGGTGTGGATGATGAAGTTGGGGAGGTCTGTATTTCATCCCTGGTTTCCAAATTACTGAATACTTTGCCCGATATTTTTTTTTCAAGAAAATTTATGTTTCAAGCCTTCAAACAACATTTTCTTTTGTAGAAATCCAGTGTGAAATTGCTGCAAAGGCAGAGATGATTATAGAAAGAGTAGTGCTGAATTCACGGCCTGGTATGTATTTCTCTCCACTAAAAAAACAATGTGTTTGTTCTGATCGCCTAATGGTCCAAAATGGTGAGGGTAGGAACAGACACTAACTTGAGATAATTAGGATATTTTTATATCCTAATATTGTGTACAGCAACAAACTTTAAATAAAGTGCATTTATTTACACATAAATGTATTAATTTCCATTAATATAAATAATTTATAATAAGTATGTCTGCATTTATTAATATAAGTAAATGTTTTTAATATAAATACATTTGTATTAAATATATAACATATATTCAAACTGCATTTGTTTAATCTGTATATGCAGATTTCTAAACTGTTGGGTGAGAAAAAAGGGTTAACACATAATATATGAGAAAAATCTAAGTGTAGGGGATGAAAGTGAAGAAAGATTAGTGAACATGACTTTTTAGTTCTCACATTTGTTCTTTTTGCATTATAAGAGATGTCTAAAATATTTTGTTACCATTAGTTTTTGTTTCTTTGTTGTAAATATTGAATGTTTTGTTCCTTTCATGTTTCAAAGGGGTTTTTTTTTTAAGTCTGCAGTGTTGAGGTTTTGTTTACTTTCTTGTTTACACATTTGCCTTGCTATGAATCAGCACAGCATTTTGAATAGTGAGTTCATAAATCGTCTGGTGAAGAAAACATTAAGTTTTGGAGGGAATATTGTATGCTGCTTAATGCTAAAATAGTTTTAAGAGTTAAGAACTATTGTGTGACCTGCTATTAAGTCTTTCAAATGCTACAGCAGGAGCCTGCTGTAGTAGTGCAGTGACTCTGACTTAAAATAGGCAAGGCTGTCTGGCTGTCTCAGTGCTAGTGGTTCCAGCTGTCTGATTGATCTGCTGCATGTGGTACCAACCTCAGGATGAAGCCTCCCGTTCTGGGGTTCTTGCCACAGTTTCATTGGCATTTCTGGGAAGCTTTAATGTAAGGAAGTCTCTGTGAAGGGATGTCCTTGCAGCGTGTGTATGTGCAGTGGCTGTGGTCTGTATTCCCTCAGTCTCACTTGAGTCAGAAGAGGCAGAAAGGTGAGAGTAGTTGGTTGTAGTTTTATACCTGAGTAAATATATAACCTAATTTATTCTAAAAAGGACTACCTTAAAGAAAGGCCTTCCCACATTGATTAAGGGAAGCGCTATATTGATTCATTTATTTGTTTAATTCTAATATAACTCTAGGTAAGAATGGAGTGCCAGTGGCTGAAAACTTCAGACTGGAGCAAAGTACAATAGCAGATACGGTCCAAGCGAGACAAGTGCGTGTTAAAACTCTCTACCTCTCAGTGGACCCCTACATGGTAGGTGATGGACTTAGAGCCAAACCAGAATTTGTTTTTTAAAGTACCTTCAAGTCTGTACCTGTCATGATGTTTAACACCAAAGTTATCAATTACAGAACAAATATGTGTCTAATATAACTTAGTAATTGTATTCATACTGATGGAGTTATATTGGGAAGGAATTTGGCATTAATATGCCTGTGATATATATATAGGAATATGACTTTATAGAACCAGGAAGAGACTGTGAGCCCTGGTATGCCATTACAGATTTGTTTGTATCAGCTTTTTCTGAACTTGGCCTTTTTTATATTCTTTTGTTTTCCAGTCATGCAAAATTATAGCAATAATGTGGTTGGGAGAATTGTGAGTTGAAATGGAAGTGAAGGTAGAAGAAGAACCAGATAGACACAGTCTGTAAAAGTTTGCTATAAAGAGAATTCCAATCATTTATTCCCTCCATAGATGGCGGTTGTAGGAAAAAAACAGTCTAAATTCCAAGAAAGTACATTTAGCTTGGGAAAAGTTTAAGAATCCTGAAATACTAGCTGTAGCTACAGGGGATGTTGCAAAAGAAAAAATGTCACATTTCAAGATATTTCATTATACAAATCTCTGTCAGGGATGGTCTACATATATTTGGCTGCTCTTCAGTGCACAGGCATGGACTAAATGACTGGTGGGCATTTTTTTCAATCCTGCATTTCTAGGATTCCTTCACTTAAGGAATGGCATTTGTAGGATTCTCATCACACCTGAGCCAGTCATCCTCAGTTGCACTGGTGCCTCTGAGCATTCCGTAGAATGCCTTGGCTTTGGTAACACTGCTGGAGGAGATCAGGATGGTCCATCCTCCTTTTGTACCGAACAAACAATGGGAAAGAGGGGTCTGAGAAAAGGTGATGAATTCTTGGGGCTTATCGAGAGATTTTTGAGTAGCCCTTTGTGTTTGAAGTTCTAAACACATCTTCATCCCCCACTCAATATGAACTGATGAACAGATTGTGTTCCACCAGAGCCTTTCATTGAAGCCTTGTCTTTCAGCGCTGCCGAATGAATGAGGACACGGGCTCAGATTACCTGCGGCCCTGGCAGCTGGCTGAAGTTGCTGACGGTGGGGGCATCGGGGTTGTGGAGGAGAGCAGGCACGATAATTTCACTAAAGGAGACTTTGTAACTTCCTTCACTTGGCCCTGGCAGACAGTGGCAATTCTCGATGGGAGCTTGCTACAAAAGGTACTACAAATACTAAGCCCAGGTTGTGACTGTTTTTTTCCTTAAGCTTTTTTTTCCCCAAACCTCTGGGGTTTTTTCCCCTAAATAGCTGCTATTGACACTATTTTTTGGTCAAAAACAAGCATACCTTATTGAAACAATCAGTTCTGAAAAGGCAGATCAACTCATAGGTGCCAAAATTTGTATAAATTTCTTTTTTTTGGTAACAAAAAATGTAAATGCTTTTGCTGGTTAACAGACAGGCCTGTATTATTTTAATTGTTGGTTTTAAAATTAATTTCCCTGAAGCAGCTTCAGCTACTTAATTCTCTTAATTATTTTAATTCTAATAGAACTCCTTGTTCATGAGAGTATAATTGTAAGACATGAAAGGCTTTAGGTATATTTAATTTATTTTTCTAACTGATGTTAGTACAAGCTTTTACTTGAAATTTTACATTCACATAAGAAACGGTATTCAATATTAAGTTGAAAGTGGAGAGGTTTCAATGCATTAGGGATATTGTGTTGATTGTTCCCTTGTAACAGAAAATTAGTGTAGCTTGAGATTTATACTTTCCAATGAACGCCTTCCTTTAGGACTTTTTGTCACTGATCTGCTAACACCATATTTGTTAAAATGGTGCATTTTTATCTTTTATGCTAGCATAGGCATAGTTCACCATTGCTGGAAACTTCTGATCTCCCAACTGCTTTTTAACGCTTTCATTATTTAAATTTTTGTGAGTTACTTTGTTTAAAAACTTTTTCTAAAACCACAGAGACATCTAATTTTTGTACAAACTTGTTATTAGAATAGAGCTAGAGATTACTTGTCCCTACCAATTGTGCTTTGCCTGGTAAGTATCCTAAGTTAGTCTTCTACCCTCAGGCCATCAAAGAGGTAAACCTTAGAAACAAATGACCTCCAGCACGCGTTTCTCCTTCCGTAGCTGGTTCCACAACTTGTAAATGGACGCCTTTCCTACTTTCTGGGTGCAGCTGGCATCACGGGACTGACGGCCCTGTTGGGAGTAAGGGAGAAAGGACACGTGGCCGCGGGTGCAAATCAGACCATGGTGGTGAGCGGGGCAGCCGGTGCCTGCGGCTCTTTGGCCGGCCAGGTGGGTGTGGGCTTAGGGCGTACAAACATACTCTGTTACCAAGTTTTGTCTTCTGAAACATGGGGGTTATTAAACATACAGATAAAATCATTGTAAACATGAGCAGGTATAACCCTGTGGGAAGGGCAGGTTTCACAGATTTGGCACACACTCTTACTTTGAAAGCCTTTACATGTGAAGCTCAAGTTTCAAGAAATAGGGAGAGGAGAAAACAGATGGTGGTGATTACTTGTTGCTAGCACAAGTAAAATAGATAGTGTATATACATGTATTTATTATACATTTTAATGGTAGCCTGCCATTCCAACACTGTATTGACTGGAGACTTTATTTTTTTTTTCTCTATCAGAAAATAGTAAAAATTGTGGTAAACTCTTTGTGCTGTGTTCCATGACATCCTTTGTTTTGAGATTTACAGTCCTTTTATCCTCCTCTGCTTTGTGGAACCTATTTGCAGTGTGTGTGCATATCTACAAATATCTCTCTAGATATATATATATATACACAAACAAAATAGATATTAAGAAAACTTTAGACCTGCTAATAAAGAGAAGCTATGAAGAAACAATGCATGAGCAAATCTATGAAGATTGTATTTATATCAATTATTGCCTGATTCTTTTTCCTTTTACTAGTTATGTTATGGTACTTGGCAGATGGCAGTTTCCTGGTATATTTGGTTCTCCAGTACTGGCAGTCATTGGTGATTCCACAAACATAGTCTTCTGCAGTCAGTGAATTTGAGAAGATGGCAAATTGTGATTGTATCTGCCCTGTATGTAGTTGTGAGGAGGGAGTGACAAGAGGCAGTCGTGCCACATGAGATGGGAATGTTTGCTGCCTGGGGTTTAGTGGGATAGGAATAATTGTAACACCCCTTAGGATACCCTTTCTTCCACTGGTAGTTTTATGCAGATGAGTGATCTAATTTGTCTTTATTGTCTGGGGTTTTTAGTTGGTTTGTTCGGTTTTTTTTTTTTTAACTGTGTGCCTGCAGATTGGCCATCTGGAGGGCTGCTCTAGAGTGGTGGGGATCGCTGGCACAGATGAAAAGTGCTCCATTTTGGTCCAAGAAATGGGGTTTGATGCTGCTATCAATTACAAGAAGGGGGATGTGGCAAAACAGCTACGTGAACTCTGCCCAGGTGGTGTGGATGTTTACTTTGACAATGTTGGTGGAGACATCAGTGATACAGTTATAAGTCAGGTGATTATTCCATGTCAGGTTTATTCTCGTCATTCTCCAGTGTCTGCATGCCCAGCTTTCAATTAATTCATACTGGAGTCCAGCCTGTAATACAGCACAGCAGGCTTTTCACTTCAGTGATTTACTGCAGGTGCTGATCCTGGGGGCCCACAGTACGATAACAATTTCCTACATTCCTTCTATTCAGTGCCTTTTAAAATTATACCAGGCTGTATAGCAGTTATTTTCTCACTATTGCCTTGCATTTACCTATTTGAATTTTGTCATAGATTGAATGAGACTGCATGCAATTCTCCCACTCTTCTATAAGAAATGTGGCTAGTGAAAATTTTGCAATATCATCTATTGCAACTCTGAAAAATCTAGTTTCGGAGACCGAGGAATTTTTTTTCTCACTTTGTGCTGTCCCAAACAGATGAATCAGAACAGCCATATCATCCTTTGTGGACAGATTTCTCAGTATAACAAAGATGTGCCTTATCCCCCTCCACTGCCTCCTGACATAGAAAAAATACAGAAAGAAAGGAACATCACAAGGTACATTTCTCCTCCAGAACTTGTAACCAGGTTCCAGGTAGATTGTTCATATGATGTTTGGAAGGTAGTCTGTAATCTGCTCTAGCTACTTGTAATCGGAACAGAATGTTGCCATGCCTGAAAAGGAAATTATAATCATGATATTAGTAGATCCTTTCCCTTACATTTGTCTTTATCAGCATAAAAAATGGGAAAGGACATTGTTATATAGAATCATAGATGTCAGTTGTTACATTTTGTTTGAGGTAGCTTGATTTAGTCCTGGAATCCCTGATAATTCTTTAGTTCAAGGGGAGGTATTACTATAGGTCTGTTCTCAGATGTTTTGCAAAGTGCCTTCTCTCAAAATGTTGTAGTTCAGGCAGAGAGAAAATCAAATCCTTTTAAAGTAAGGATGCAGCTGATGCAGTGATTTTCTTGAAATTACATTTTTAGTATTGGGGTGTTTATTAGATAATGGAACTGTAGGTGTGACAGATCTGTATATGGGTAAAACATTTTTATTTTGTTCTGACTCTGGGAATTGCTGAATCTCCTCTTAGGATTCAGATGGAGCTAAGGCAGAGATTAGGAGGAGAGTGTTAGACTTTTCAGTCATTGCATTGCAGGACATTTGAGAGACCTAATTTTTGTGCAAATCAATTGATCTCTTCTAATTAAAATCTTTCCTTGTCCCTGTTACTGTTGTCTGCCCTTTTTAAAAAAGGATAAAAATAGTAAAATATGCCATGCATAGTGGAATGCAGTGGAGAATTTAGTTAGTATGTTCCTACAAGTAATTATTATTTTTGATGTTCATTTCAGTTTCTCAATTGCTGTAGAAAGCTGTGACAGCAGGATGTGCAAATTGTGGGGAGCCTGAAAGTTAAGTTATTCTTGCCATCTAGTTGCAGGTCTACTAATTACTTTCCCTGCCACTTAAAAAAAAAATAAAAAATTAAGGCTGATGTTACTGTCAAGCTCCCACTGCTGGAAGCTGTCACAACAAGCTGGCAAAGCCCTGAGCTACATTTCATTATAATTCATGCTCATAACCCTTCAGTTTCAGCAAGGCTGTTTCCTGAAAAGTTTTGTAAAGATTTCCAAGTACGTTGACCAAGTTTTCTTAAATCAAAGCTCATTCTTTTCTTTCACAGGGAAAGATTCTTGGTGTTGAACTACATGGACAAACAAGAAGCTAGCGTCTTACAACTCTGCCAGTGGATCCAAGAGGGTAAACTGAAGGTGAGAACTTCTAGGTTTAATCTGTACCCTTTGGTACTCTCTCCTACTACAATATGACTTATTTCTTTGTCTCTGGTTCTCTTACTGTGCCTCAGGATTGAACAGACCTTTTAAAAAATGTGTAAGTATAATTGAAAGCTTATTAGGTAGCACTGTTTTAAAAGGTACCTCCTGAGGATGGTCTGCCTGTAGTATGACAGACTTCTCTGATTACATGCTGCTTGTGTCTGTATTCTTTATTTCAACATAGGGTGCAAATGCTTTTTTACTTGAAGATTCAGACTTTCAAAAATACATATTTTCAAATACCTGATCAGTTAAGTGTACTGATTGCTTTTGAACATCTTGTCTGAAATTTTGCTTCAAGCTTTATAACCACCATTTATTACTTTGTAATGGGTATATGCTTAACCATGCCTTCCCTGTGAGGTCTGTCTGAATTAGTTTTTGTTTCTTCAAGTAATCAGTATATCTTCCTGAAACATTAAATTTTGACAAGGGCAGGGGTCTCATTGAAGAATTAAATCAGCTGCAAATTTATCAGTAAATATTCACACCTCTCTTGATGAAAGAATCTGATCCAAACAGACCCCTGTCCGTTGTAGTGAGAGAAGTCTAGGTTTTGGTGGTTTCTATGGCAGTTTCTTGGCATGTTTGTAATAAATGTGAAATGCTACTCTTGTTTGAGGAAAACTGAAAGGGCTTGTTTGCATTGACAGGTCAGAGAGACCGTGGTAGAAGGCTTAGCAAACATCGGTGGTAAGATCTTTACATCATTTTTGAAGAATAATAACCTGAATAAATACAATGACTTTAGAGGTTAACTACCTACTTTGTTTCATTTGCCAATTTAGATTTTTGTATTTTATCAAAAACATTATTTTTGTTATAGTAAGTTTTTTCACAAATTATTAAAATGTTCTGTAAGAAAATTATTGTATATTTTAAAAATCATTGCATATAAATTTAGATTTTTTTGTTGTTCTTGTTTTAGTACTGAGGGGAATTTATTCTTTGGCTGCTATCTTAGCAGCTGGTGATAGATCCTAAGGTCATCCTGATCTTAGAGATTTAAACTGCTGCGCCTTTTTTAGAATTTTGTGAAGGAAGTGCTTTTTTCAAATCCTTGAACTTATACTTTAAAAACGCAATATCCAACAGAGGTTGTTATTGGATTTGCTAACAAAAATTTAGAAGTATACACAAGAAAGGGCAAAGCGTATTCCTAAAGAAAGTAAAAATTAATTTATTTTAATAGAACAAAATGTCCTGTAATCTGTTCAAAGTATCTGTAACAAAGGAAATATAAAAATGAGGGAGGTCTGGTAACATGAGCCATGTGATCCAAGATGTGTTGTAAGAATGTTTTCTTTTCAAGAGGGAAGAGTATGATTTAGTCCATTTAGTCGTTAGTCCCACAAGATTGAAAACTAGTAGAATTAAGTGATAACTAAATCTTACAGATTTCAACTTATTCTAGTCATTGCTAATTCCTCCTTACTGGTATACATATGTATTTTGAAGTAACTTGGTCAAATATATCAGGCATATATCATACTTTCATACTTCGTTTACTCAAAGGTATATTCTTTTGCAGCAGATTCTCACACTATTGTGCAATATTCACAAACCTTTTTTTAACAAATGTTTGTGTGGCCCAGAGCATTTGTGGGCTGTCCAATCATGGCTCGTCTCTCTTTGCTGTTTGCATGACATATCACAAAAGCAATAAATGCAGTCATTAACTTGTATAGGGTCAAACAGTTGCTTACAGATAATTTTTTTGAATTATTACACAAAGCTGCCCTTAGCAGTTTATTTCAGGCTAGCTTTTTTTTTTTTTTTCTATCCCCTTCTTAATTTAGCACATCATTAAGGATAAACATGATTAGGTCCAAAGTGGTGTATCTCCTTTTTGGGGAGCTGCTTAATACATTTGCTTCTACCATTTTTGGTTTCTTTTTTAGAAGCTACTTGGCTTGTTTTGCTTGGCACTAACTTATTTCATTATTTCTCTTGAAGCTGCTTTCCAGTCCATGATGAATGGAGGCAATGTTGGAAAACAGATCGTCTCAGTTTCAAAGTAAAAATCATTGGTTCAAGAAAAATAATTGCATTCTGTCTCTAACAGTGGGCAAGTTTTTGCTTATACTAATTTCCATTTCTGAAATAAACCAATAAGTTATTCTGTATGTACTGAAAGCAGAGATTTTGGGATGCTAATAAACTAAATTGAACTGGTAACAGCAATGCAATCATTTATACTCGAAATGAGTAACACATTCTTGACATGATTTTGACAGTTGCCACCTACAACACTTGCAAATATTTAATGGGTGTGGTTTGAAGGTTAGAACATCCTGTGTTGTCCCAAGCAGGGCTCATCACCTGGTTGGTATGTGACAGCGCTTCATACACCAAGGCAATGAATTCCTATTTCTTTATTGTATTCTGTGCAAAGTAGGAAATTAGGGGGCAACCCACAAAGTCTGACTCACCATCATCAAAACTTTATACTGTTTACACATTTTAGCAAACAAAGCCATCAGCACTCACTGGTAACAATTGATACAGCTTTTTCATTAATTGATACTCAGACCCTTATTTGCTAGTTACATCTCTTGCTGCTCATGCTAATTATTCCACAGGTGCACTTCTCCCCCCCGTTCCATTTGGCGATCTGTTTTAACTTGTGGTCAGGGGGTTGGTGGTTGCGTTCTGCCCCGCCAGGATTACCCCAGTTACTGCTCAGTCCTGCTGACTTCACTCCAGAGGTTTTCATCCAGACAGCCCATTTATTTTGGGATTGTGTTTCTTTTCCTTAAAACACAGGATTAGCCATGACTACAAGTTTCACTGTGCAATTGCTTAATCACAACTAGCTACTGATTAACAACAAAAAAACCTGCAAAGTTTGATTCAAATCTTGAGGGACTAAATATCACAGTGTGTGCTGAAGAGCTACTCCAGAGTGAGCTCACCTCTGGCACCATGACTTGACACACCTTCCAGGAGTAATTGTCCTCTGGACAGTTATTCTTCACAACTGAAACAAAATATGATAAAATTATAACATTCCCAGCACTATTATTTTTATAGGAATTGCTTAGTAATCCACACAAGTCAGGAGTCTATTAAGAGCTATGATGTGAGGGGTGATCCAGAGTGAGATCATGCTGAGATACTGATTCCTTACCATAATAAAGGCAGCTTGGTTGCAGTAGCATTCCGGTAGTTAGGTAAGATATGGAGGGCAGTACAGGTTCCAGCAGCATTAGTCAAATGGCTTCAAGAAAAAAAAGATAGGGACAGTCAAAGTAAACCTCACCCTGATATCCCCAGTGTTTACTATTCCCACAGAAGTATTTCTTTACTTGTGAATCCTGGTTCATGTCATGTCTTAAGAATAAACAAAAGCCTAGGGGAGATGATTCTTTAAATCAAGTGCCATCAGTTATAAAAAACACTGGGTTTTTTTCATCTTGTCCTAATTTTTAATATTTGTAATAGTGTGGCTCTTCAGCATCATATATTTTGTACTGTGAGAGGTGTCATATTTAACAAAGGGTGACAAATACTGGTAACAAAAATCCAGTATGCTTTGGATGTCACTTCTCATGGTAATTAGTCCACATGCTCAGTCTTTCTCATCTTTTGGGTTGGTGGCTTTCCTGAGTCAGTGGGTGTGATCTCCCCATGTCAGAATTACCTTTATCCAGTCAGAGGCAATTTGAGCACAGTTGCTGAGTTGTCTTTATTAGTTTCTTCCTTATCTTGGGAGTTCTGCTAGATGTCCTTGTGGCCTGCATTCTTTGTGTCCTCTATCAGTAGTACATTCTCCCCAAGCTTTGCTAACCTCCTGCTATGCCTGAGATCAAGCATGGCAAGCCCTAAACTTTAAGGAGGCCAACAAGTATTTTGTCTTTCTAACACCTGGGCATCACTTAGAGCTTGCTTGTTAGCTGCTACCTGTTTTATGGATAAAATCTTCTTTCTTGTTGATTAGGCTTGAAAATATATAAATATCAAATATCAAAGAACCTTTCTTAAGAAAATTTTTACATATTTCACACTTTCCAACAATAAGGCAGGACCCTGTTTCATAACCTGATTCCCTGTAACTCTCTGGGCAAATTGTTAATTATTTCTGTCTCTTGAGATGTCAGCATCGTAATCAGTCTCTTCAATCTCATTGTTTTAGTTTCTCTTCATTGCATTCTATGTTTTTTAGGTCAAGCTGTTCTCCTTTTCCCAGAAACAGACCCGTACTTCTGTTTCCTATCTCCATCAACACAGCTGGTGGTGTTCTTCAAACAGGGTTCAGTACCTGGTGTGCAAAGCCAGTGTCATACCCAGAGCCAAGATATTTGGTTTATTTCATGTTTGCACAAAGATGGGTGCTAAGTGGTAATTCCACATAGCCAGCTTGGAACACATGAATATTTATACGTTTCAGATTTGCCTCTTTCTCTCTCTGTCTAATATATATTCATTTTTACTCATAATTGACTGGCATAATCTTTGCTAATTAGGTCTGCATGTGCATAAATGCTCATCTTTTGAGTCAGTGGGTTTCTTGCGTCAGTGGGCCTTGAGTCCATGGTCATGATCTCCCTCTGCCAGAATTACTTTTCCTCTAAAGACACCATTTCTGAGCCAAAGCAGTTCATCACCTTGTTTGCTTTCTTGATTTAAGTTGGGCCCCTTAGAACCCATTGGCTGGAGTCCTTGTTTCTTTGTTCCTTTACTGATCTCTTTAGGTCATCTTGACTTTCTGGCATAAACCAGCAATTTTTCCATGTACACTCAACAGCAGCTCTTGTAACTCTTACAGCACTGGCACTTCTAGGAAATAAGTACAGCCTTTTATACAAAAAGGTGTCAAGGAAAGAGTCATACATACACTGACAAACAGTCACTCATGCTTAATCACTGATGCCTATGACAAAATTCCTAATGCACATGTGTAAATCTTGGTCCAGTTCATTAGATTATCATTTACACAGAAAAATTTTCCTGGGGGGGGGAATGTCTTAGAGTATTACAGTAATCTAAGGTAATTCTAAGTTACATTTTCATTCTATCAGCTATGAAGTTACTATTTAACCTTATATTGTATTACAGTTTCTGCTTGAGCCTCTTTAAAAATTGGTTTTTAACTAAATAAGGATTTATAGTATTCTGTTCCTGGGGCCTCTTCAGATAGCATTCCATTCCCGAGGACTCTTCACTGCTCCATTACTCCAGCCCCCATTGTTATGGTTTCAAAACTGACCTACAGCTGCTAGGGGCTTTTTGTGAACTTTTATACATTTCTAGTTTCATGTGACATCATGAAACTAAAGGGTCATCAGTTCAGCTAAAATGTTTATAAATAAACATTTGCAAAGGGTAATAAAATGTAAATAGTATTGGGTAGAGACATCTTTTTTTCTTATTTCTGGTTAAGCCAATCTTCTGCTTTGTATCTATTAGTCTTTTGCATTCCCGTTTCTATCACATCTCCATTTGTGCCTTGAAGTCTTGCTGTTGTCTGCCCTATATTTAATTTTCTTCCCTTCTTCCCTTCTGCTTTCTTCCCTTCCATTTTCATCACTTTCCTGGTTTTGGTTTGTTTGTTTTTTGTTGTTTGTTTTGTGATTTTTTGTTTGGTTGGTTTGGTTGTTTTTTGGTGGTTTTTTTAGTTCATATTGTTTCTTGTCCTCCTTCTCTTTGGTTTCTTCATTGACAATGAGAAAAACATGGTGTTTTTCATAAGAGTACCTATTAGTGTTTAGTGCTACGCTGTGTAGTTTAATGTCAGGATTTCATGCCAAATATCACCAACACCATGAAAAGACCTTGCCAGCCCTGACATACAGGTTTCTTACTGCAGTTTATAGCAGCTGTTGTTACAAAAGTGAAGAGACCTGAGGCAGATGCCTTTTAAAGAGCTTAATCTCTTTATTCAGTATTTTAATGCATTGATTGTGGAAGAAGAAAGTGCAGGATTGCTTAGTCCTGTTTCTAACGTTGCTCTTCTCTTTTTGCTAGACTACCTTTCTCTTTACAGGCTTCTCTTCACAGTGGGAAATGTTTATATGATCCATAAATAGACTGCCAGGGGAGAAAAGATTCTCACAGTCAGATGGCATTATCCTATAATAAGAAATGGTAGTAGCAGCTGGAATAAGCTTCAAACCCAGAAAATACTTTGTAAGACAACTCAGAACTCTTTAGGAAAAGCACAGAAAGAAGCAGAAATGAGACACGATGCTTTAGCCTCACTAACACAGAATTTTGCAACCAGAAGTATAGATGCAAAGTAGTGAGATAAACAGTAGTGAAATTAGTTTTGCTACAGAACTCTGGTCTGGGTAGAGTGTTGTATGTGCAACAGACCCTATTCTCTGCAAGATAGCCAGCAGGAACCAAGAAACAAGGCTCCAGTGAGGAGAAGTGAAAAAAAGATGACTCCATAAATTCGCAAAATAAGTGCGAAGCATAGGAGGATGGCTCTATAAATCCAGTAAACAAGGCGATAACACAGGAACAACTGCCTGATAAGGCCAAAGTTTGCTTGAGGTTTGCTAACCTTAGTCATTAACATAGTGAAATATAATCCCATCAGCCACTTCCCCCTAGAGCATGGGTGGCAAAATGAATGAGTAGTGTGCCTGTAAACGATGGCAAGAAAGTGTATAGCCAATGACTGCGGGGGGGAATGCTGCTGTTCCAGGGGTTGGGGTGTATAAAAGTGGATACTGGCACTGCAGGCATGCTGGCTCTGTGGATCCACCACCCAGCACCCGCTCTGCACACACAGGAAAGGCACCTCTCAACTCTGTGTTCATCGGCTTCTTGCACACCTGGTGAGAGAACCCATGGCTGGGACAACAGGAGTTTTGGTGACACAGCTGCAGAACTGGATCATCCTGCTCTCTCAACAATAGTGAATCAGCTGGGACAGGTCTCCAGCGTGTCCCCTTGATCAGGGACCTCACCGAATCTTCTCCAGAGTTGGGGTGCTGCAACACCCCAGAGAGGTATTTGAGGAAGCCAAAGGGGGTTGTGTGTCAGCTTTCCTGGACCCCCAGAATTTTCTAGATTGGTAAGAGCACTTTTGTTCCTCTTCCTTCTTAAAAAAAAAAAAAAAATTCAGCCTCCACATAAGCCACGCATGAATGCTCAGTGTGGGTTTAATCAGTCAGTGGGTTCAGGTGGTGTACAATGCAGAGACTATTGGAGATGCCAGCCTAAGGGTAAAAGTATTGGGTAGCATTATATTTAACAATGGGAACATGTCAATAGATATAAAGTATTTTATTGCCACTTCTTATTCTCTTTAATCACATAAAAGTAATTTCATTGTGAAATGTCATTTTATTATCAATTTTTCAGTAGTGTATCTCACGAATAAATTTTGCATCCTGCCTCTGATTTTTTAACAGCTTTGCAAAACAAACTTATGTCGCAACAAATGACATTCTTTATTCTCTTAGCAGTGTATTTAACTCATATAAATGGGTGCTCTTTCTCTCTTTTTCCTATTACATCATTAATAATTGAAGAACAGAAATTAAGGAATAGGAAAACTGTCACCTGTTAGAAATAACAAAAGTCCTTGTTCTAGTCGGTATTTTCTTCCAATTTATTTTTCTATGTGTTCTATTACAGTCACTGCTGTTTTTTTCCAAAGGGACCATAAATAAATTAGCTTTTTATTCTTGAGGAGCCATAAATAAGTTACTGTAAAACTACCTAAAGTATTTTAAATGTTCCACTCACAGCAGGTCTTTTGTGAAGCAATGCAGTGTTCTTTACAGATCAAGGCACCTCAGCTTTCTTGGCTCTGGATCATGGCATTCTTCATTAATGTAACTAACTGTTCTATCATTTTTGGACTTAAGAAAAAAATGAAAACAAAGAAATGAGTTTTCTTAGGTCACTCTCTGGTGCAGTTGGCTGAGACCCAGAAACACAGAAATTACAGACTTTATAGGCATCAGACCATATTATTCCTTCAGCCTCTCCCATCCTGAGGACATTATCTCCATTCTTTGCTTTGAAGCAGAAAACCCCAGCACCACTGATAACTCACTGTCCTTCACCAGTAATGTGTGGGAGAACTGACAGCCTCAGTAGTGGAAAATGAAACTCCTTCCTTCCAGAGAGCAAGCTTGTTAGTTAGCCAGCACTCCCAGGGCAAGAGCTATAGGCCACAGCTCAGTAGACATGAACACATATATATATATACACACCTAACAACCTATAATCTGCTTGTATCCAGCATTATGAACTGAAAATGTGTATGGCCATAGGACTCTGACTGTGAAGGCCACTACAGCACCTTTGCAATCACTATTACTTCATAAAGACATCTGGTCTAGTCTTCTAAAAACACATGTCAACCCTGAAATAAAAACCAAATTAAGCACAAATCCAGAAGCTCATCAAGTTCTATGCTCATTTTTCCCAGCATTATAAAAATGAAGAATTTAATTAATTAGAAGTATTTTTCCATTCACAGTAGTAATAGGCAAACATTTCCATTTGTGAGCCATATGGACACATCTATCGCTATATCACTAAAAAAACCTCATTGATGAGATCACACAGTTTACTGTATTGATGTATAATGCATAACTGTATTATAGAACATGTATTACACAGTATGTTGTATAATACAAGGAAAGTGTGTATAATATATTGTACATGTACTATTTAATACAGTTCTGTAGCAGTGCAGTTGCAGCTTTGGGTCTTACCACCTAATGGTTGGGGGGTATGGAATTCCAGCATCATAAAATGATAAGGTTGTACCTTGACAGTTTTTAAGACAGAACTTGGAGTACTTATATTGTACTTCAGGAACTTTGAGAGTTTTTCATCTCTATTATGTAAGTTCTGAGCTCTGCTGATTTCAGTGTCCAGGTTTTATAAATGAGAGCTGCAGTCAGTGCCACCAGCCACGTTCTCATTGGGGAGAGGACGAATGCCAAGGTGCCGTATGTTCGCTGCAGGAAATAGCAGGAATAGACCTGCCAGGCCAGGAGCAGGGCCATTGCCAGGTGAACAAGCACAGCCATGAGGCGTCGGACGTGACGGACGTGGGAACGGAAGCTGTGGCCCTGGCATCGCAGCAGCAGGCACCAGCACAGATAGGCCATCAATGGCAGGTTGAAAAACATCATCTAAAAGGAAGAGCAGAGAAAAATAAGACAACGAGCAAGCCAAGGGTTCTGGGTAACATCTATGAAGGCTTAAAAACATATGCACAGATAAAGCTGTCCCATTCTAAGGGCTGAGTACAGTTCCTAGAGATAGAATTTCAGGATGTACCTCCACGACTCTGCGACTGATAGAGGTGTGACTGCCTGTGCCTCAGTCCTAGGCCAAGCATTCCTGCCCATTCCCTTGCAGTAAGAGGCACTAACACTCACCTGACATTTCCTGGAGCTGATTCAAGAAGCCAGACTTAGTAAAAAATTAGCATGGCAAAAACAGAATGTCTGTATGTCAGCTCAACTCTGACCCAGCCCACTGTGGTGTCACACTGGTACAAGGAGGCAACGCTGGTTTGGTCTTCTATCTTGAATGCCAAGGAATGACACCTTGTCTTTCAGATTAATGGGGAAACCATTCCTGGGAAAACTGGACTCCTGTGCTTGGAGAGTGACACCTACTGATCTGAAGTGTTATTAAGGGTGCAAGGGCTGCCCTGGCCACTCAGTTTTTTGCTTAATCACTGTGTGTGAGCCAAGGGCAAAACCAGAAAATTTATAGAAAATTTAGAGTTGTAAATCTGTAGAGACAGCCTCTAATCCCAATATCCAGGGAGTCCAAAGCAACATCATTTTATTAGAGAAAAAGAGAAGTTTGTGAAAATAATGCACAACCTCCTTCCTTTCTTCCCTTTAAATCTGCAGAAAGGTAAGAAAGACCTCTTGTAGTCAGGCATTGTCACTAGTCTCTCTACTTCCAAGATTCCTTTCTTTATAAAACTATTAAAAAAAAAAAAATTGGAAAAAAGTCCCAGAGAAAAAGGCAGCTTTTCAGCCTTTATTTTATAAGCACGTACCTGTAAAATCCCAACCACAAATGTCATACTGCCCTGTAAGAAGGAACCACCAACAAACACCCCAAAGGAAAAGCAGGCCCCCATCTGGCCATCAATCAGTTCACCTACAAACCATGGTCCTGCAAGAGAGGAAACCAAACATCACAGGAAACACAACAGAGACACAGCCCTTTCCCACATGGCCCTTTGTGCCCTGAGACTTCTCTATTGTCCATAGTAATAAGCTCATGTTTTCATATTCAGCAAAAAGCAGTCTGGTGTGAAAATACTGCAGTATGACAGGGGGTTGTGGCACACAATGAAAATACTTTTGAATCAGTTACATCTCTGTGACAATTTTCAACACCACATATAATCTCTTCCTTATGAGAAAGGCAAAAAGGGGGATCCTTTCTAAGGGTAGCTTTTTCCCAGAATTACAGTAAGATATATAAAAATGTCACAAACACAAGCCTGGCTCAGTATAGAAATTAAAATAGGCAGGCTGCTCTACGTAATGCATACCACACTGACTAACAAGAAAATAGCTATTTCAGTAACATGTTATCAGAGGAGAATAAGCTCAGACTGTTAGCACTGATGTTAACAATCAAAAAATAAGTGAAAACCAAACTGAATTTAAAAATACTTCGCTTTCAGTGTAAAATAACAATCTAAGTGTTTAATTAATTCAGGGCTTTTAAGTTAGGCTATTACAAATAAACCTTTAGTCCCTTTGGACATTAATTTTTAAAGTTCCACGTAGATTTTGTAACTTAAGTAGGTTTTGCCCATTTTCCCATATGTTAGAATTCTTAATTTTCATCAGGATCTAATGTGTAATTTTGAAATACTAATTTATGTCCTCCAGTATTCTAGGCTACTTACCCAGAATGGTGTATAAATTCAGAACCAGAATTGAGTAATAGAAGGTGTTTGTTTTACTGAAGACATGAAGGGAATACGAAGTCAGAGTAAGTAATCCTGGCTTCTCTAAACAAAGACAACATTTAAGAAAAATGTACTTAATTCAGTTTGCAACACCTCCCCAGATATATATGTATGTAAAATACTGGTCTTTCTGAAACAAATCTGCACATTATTTACTCATTCTTTTAAATAAGAAATATAAAAATCATATTTGGTATGTCTACAGAAAAATGCAAAGGAATGCATTACTATTACTGTGATAATTGAAAGTAAAGAACCAATAAATATAAAAGTCTATATTAAAAACAGCAGAGGAATCTGCCATTCTAAAGGAATACACTTACTGTATGTAAATAAAACTGAACGACCATTCTATACCCAGAAAATGAAGTTAGCTAGAATGAAAAACATGGAGAAAGTATGTATTAAATGAAAAGTAAGAGAATCAAAACAGTAACTCTGCAAACCCAGAAAGGTGGGTCAGCATGGACTAGATTCACAGATTAAATCTGCTTTAGTGAGATCTGATAGCAACTCAAAATTAAGGCTAGGCATTGAAATAACATTATTCTGACAAGTGTGTGGTGTTAGCAGAAAAAAAGCAATATTAGCTCTCTAACTGAAGCAGACAATTCAGAGATCAAGAGAGCCTTCCTATAAAAGTTAGCTTGTAGACTTACACCTATTATGTGGTCTTCTTACAAAGAATTAACCCCTAGAGGGCAAGCCTCACCTTTGGAAATCAACAGCTCTAACAAATTTGTTCACTAATTTGTCAAATATTTGTCATGGTCCACATGGACCTAGCTGACCACAGAGTCAGCTCTTTTAATATTTAGCTGCTGAGTTCCATAAAGGCAACTGAAAATCTGATCTAACTACTACTAATGCTGTAGTTACCTCAGGATGCTACATAATTAGGAGTATAAAGGAAGGGACAAACACTGACATGAATAGGAAGGGAGGTGGCTTCCAGAAAAATCTCATTGGTGAGGTGTGGTGCAAACAATTGTTTAAAGGATAAATGCCATGAGCTTAATAGTAATAATTTTCATTTACTAGATCTATCACTAATGAAGTATCAAGTTATGACAGAAAGGGCCTTAATAGTATTTTGAGAAAGACCCAATCCTGCTCATGTTCTTTGCAAAAATTAACACATATTGTCTTTGCAGCCGGAAATGTTTCTCCATTCAGGCGAGAGAGAATTCTCTAACAACTGTAGTGAAACAAGCACATATACAGAACTAATACAAAACAAAATACTCCTTTCCCTATGCATTGGATTTTTCAGCAAGAAAATTAAAATGAAACCTTGGACTTCAATCAACTCTAATTTTTGTTTAAACAAAGATACCTTCTCAAGTTTCTAGTTTATTTTACTTGATATATTGGAGGTTTTCCAGGTTCCTTTAAAAGCAAAACAGCAGCTTCTGAGAAACCAATCAAACCCCACAGTAGCAGATGTAAAATGCGTATGGTGATTAACAGCACAATTACTTACATATTGTTAGCAGACAGGTCAACAGTAAAAAGTTTATGGGAGAAAAGATCCACTAAAAACCACAGACAAACATTAGTTCATACCTTTGAGAGCTGGCTTTTGGAGGTGTCGGAAAACAATAAGCAAGGTGATCTGAATCAGCACAATCAGTCCGAAGAGTGCTCGAGCCTGAAAAGACAGTGTTGACTGTAAGCCAGCCCTGGAATAATAGCTGCCTTGGAGTATGCCTTATGGACACTGATAAAATGGTACAAAGATTCTATTTGAAACACATATTCAAAGCTTGTTGGTGTCATTGAAATGAAGAGTAAAAAGGAAAATTAAGAGTTTCTAAGTTGTTGGATTTGTATTGTACTGACTTGAATTCTAATGAATGGCTGAAAGCAAGA
This sequence comes from Picathartes gymnocephalus, assembly GCA_013390045.1. Taxonomy (NCBI): domain Eukaryota; kingdom Metazoa; phylum Chordata; class Aves; order Passeriformes; family Picathartidae; genus Picathartes; species Picathartes gymnocephalus. Next base: position 68,812 of record WEKY01056054.1, read on the forward strand.
GACCTGAATCTTTAAAAAATGGGGTTTGTAAACACATCCATTGAAAAAGTGTAGTTACACTTCCAAGGCACAACATTGTCTGAGCACTGTTCTAAGGAGAAATGCAGTTCAAGACACTCTGTAGGATATGTGACTGATTAACAAAACTAGGATAATAATTTTGAACCAATTATGATAAGAACTACAGCCATGTGGACTTTCTTATGTTGTTCTAGAAGTGCACCTAAACTACTATGACATGACATCCCTCTTTGCACATACTGAGCTGTAACACATGTGGATATGACCTGGAACTTACTAAAGTCGATGGGAATTTCGTCCTCCGCTTCGCTGGAACTAGTCATAATGTTTGCAGCCGACAGTGAGAGTATTTGCAGCACTCTTTCCAGAAAGCATATTGCAACGGATCACAGTGAATTTCTCTTTGGTTTAAAGTTTCCTTTTTCTACTATCTCCAGTAGCTCCTTTTCAATCTCTTGCTTGCACAAAACATGTGTATACTTATGCCCAAAAATGGATAACTGGGACTAAATCCAGGAAGTCAACTGTTTGTATAAACCATTGCTGCACATTTGTGGTTGAAGTGTGCAACTTGAGAAACTTTAAATGTTTTGGAATTTCAACAGTCATATCTGGAAAAAGTAAACTGCATTCAAGTCTACCAGGAATTACGAAAATGCCTACTGCACCTTGGGAAACCAACATGGAGTAACAGTTGTTTTGCTGAAAGTACTTACTAGAACATAGTGGTCAGTGAGAAGAATAACAGATGACCAAAAGTCAAATCTAAGAGAGAGGTTTTCTTCCATACCAAATAAATGGCGCTGTGTGCCAATTCTTCCTGAAGCATCCTAGATTGATATAAAATGAGAGCAATTACATAGCAGTAGTACAAAACACTGTCTAGTTAAATTTCCTAATTATCACTGCAGCTTTTCTGGAAGGACACAGTTGATGCACGCTTCTCTGGCATACTGTTGTATTCAATTCTACCTACAAAGGACTACTTACAGTCAATTCTGCAGTTTCAAGTAAATTGGCGATTATAAAATCATAATCTGAAAGTGCTACATATGAAGAAGAGCCTGTCAGAGATTCAGCAACTTATGGAAGACTGTGAATGTTTACTGCCCCCCTCCCCCAGTTGTTTTCTGGAAATTCAGTTCTAGGTAATAGCCCATATTAAAATATCTTGAAGTTTTGTTGTGCTTAATTTGTGGTGTATTTGCCATAAACTCACATAGATAAACATATTTGTTCATTGTCATTTATTCAACAGTTTGAGGACAGTGTTCCAGGTGTGGCCTGACAAGCACTCAAAGCAGGGTAGTGATTTACCTTGGCTGGTGATGCCCCTGTGGATGCACCCCAGTGTATCTAGTAGGTTTTCTCTGCTGCACCAGCACAGTGTTCATTCACACTGAGCTTGTGGTCCACCAGGACACTGAGGTCCCTTTACACAGAGCTGCTCCCCAGCCAGGCAGATCACAGCCTGTGCTGCACTCCTGGCTTATGTTTTCCTGGGTGCAAGTCCTTACATTTTTCCTTGATGAACTTCATAATGTTCTTCTTGGTCCACAATTTGCCCTTGGTTAATCTGTGTTGGCTCTTCCCAGTCATGTGTTTCATCTGACTTGAGATAGCCCCCCACCAGGATTTCTTTCCTAATTTTCCCAGGGACTGAAGTAAGACTGATAGGTGTATAATTTCCTGGATCCTCCTTTAAGCCCTTCTTTTAGAAAGGATTGTCGTTAGCCTTCTGCCAGTCTTCTGGGATGCCCCCTAATCTCCACAACTTCTCCAAGACTATGGAGAGTGGCCTTGCAAAGATGGCAACCAGGTCTCAACACTCTGGGATGGAAACTGTCAGGGCCCATTGATTTGTAGGATCAAGCTCCTGTGACAGGTCTTACTCCAGCTCTTCCGTCACTGACAGTGGGTCTCTGCATCAGCCTTGATCCTTGTTCCCAAGGCCTGAGGCCCAACACTGCCAGTATGGACAGAGGTGAAGCAAGTGTTGAGAACCTCTGCCTTTTCAGTCTTGTTGGTAACTAATCCACCTCTGCTGTTTAACACTTGGCCAGTATTTTCCTTCTCTTTCTTCTTATTGTTTGCATACTTTAAGAACCCTTTCTTGTAATTTTTGACATCTCTGACCAATTTCAATTCAAGTTTGCACTTCTGTCTATTTTATTTCTTACAAAAAATAGTATTTCTTTCTTTAGCCCACCAGCTTTATGAGTATTTTGGTGCTTAGCAGTCAATGTTTATTCCTTTATTAAATCCTTTGTTTTTGGTAATCAGACAAATATGAAAGTAAGTCTGTTATCATGTATTTTGTTCCTAGTTATGTGAGGCAGGAAGGTGATAGAGAAGCCATGACAAGAAAAAAAAGTTCAATATAAAGAATGCCAACAGGTACCTGACCTGAACAGTCACATCTATGTGATGGAACCCTTCACTGTAGTTTTGTGGGCTCCACTTCAGCACGTAGAGAGGGCCAGACACCTGATGTGCATTTCCCAGGTGAACTCCATCTATGTAGACTTTGACATAGATAATGACAGAAGGAGAGAATGCCAGAATTCTAAGAAGTAAATAAAGAACAAAATAAACAGATTTGTTACAGGACTTGCAGGCATGTCAGTACTTCCTTAAGAGAAAGTCCCTAAAGGTTAAGCTGCCTTGTAGTAAAGAGTTTAAAAGATTTTGAAACTAAACAATGAAATATCTGTAGGCTAATGGTAATATGGTAGCTCTTTTCTACAGTTAAAAAAAAAAAAGTAGTTCTGTATGGCACTACACAAAAGAACAGGATAGAAAACTGGCTGTGGAACAGACAAAAAGGTAGCAGGGTGTAAGGCCCTGGCAGAAGTAATTTTAGAACTCTTGCTTCAAAGCATTTGCTAACACAAGTGGGATGCATCCTCCAGCACATATAACCAGACACTTGTAGATGGCTTCATAAAAAATTGCCAGGCTCTCTCTCTCTAAAGTCCTTTGTTGTTTGGAGTGGGTTTTTCTCCTTTTTTTCCCTTTTTTGCTAGTCAGAATATAACTTCTCAGAGTTTGTAACTGCATTTAGGAGAAATGGAGTGGAATGCAAGACTGATATTACAGATCTCAGATACCAACAAATGTATTGTCACTTGGCAGTGCTTATATTCATAGAAACAGTGATACTAATACAGACTCAAAATATTGCACATACAATTCCTTTCATTTCTGGTAACACAAAAGGCATTCTGGAGCATGTTTTAGTCAAATGAAGGAGTTTTATACAGTTATGGTGAACAATTCTACCAGTTCATATATTTAATATAATCATAAGGATGTTCAGATAAGATTCTGAATAGGAAACTGGAAGGTAATTAGGTCACTTGGTAGGATACTGCTTCCTAACTGAAAAGTATGACAAACTTCTTTTGATTGTAACTGTATGTATGCAGTAATTCAAGCAGATTGGTCAAACAGGAAATACAAAATGTTGAAAAGGGCCTAAAAATTTGAAATATAAATGTAACAATTAAATAGATAAAGTAGAAATGGTAAGATGGAGAGACTTAAAACTAATATGAAAATTGGCAGGGGCTTCTCATGTTTTAGTATATAAAGGATGTAGAATTCACAAGACAAGAAGTTAAGAAGTCTGAAGCGAATAGAGAAAACATTTAGAAAAACTCCTAGACAAAATCCTGAAATCAGCGAAATCGATGTGAACAGGTGAGATAAATAACACAGATTACATATTAATCTCTGCATATTGATTGCATATTAATTTATTTTTATATATATGAATCAATCAGCTTTCACTACATAAAGTTCAATTTACTTTAGGGGAAATAATTGCATAAATAAACCAAACATGAATTACTACTATACAATCTTTTTATCACAGATAGGACACAAAGAGAGCTCTCTGGAACAATCTCCCAGAGAAAATTAGAATTCTGAGAACAGTAGACATACATTTTAAAAAAAGGTTTTGTGTATATACATATAAATATAGTTAAATATTGTGAAATCAAGATATTACAGGGTACCTGATATGACTGGAATAACGAATTCTGACTAGTGGTTCATGAGTAGAACTGCTGTAAAGGAAGGATTTGGGATTGGTGATGAGAACTACAGGCCACTCTTCAAAGTTAAGATCTGCAAAGCTGAAGAGGTCATGATCAAACGCGAGGATCCGGTACCTATAACGAAAGGAAGAAAATTTTGTTATTACAAAGTGCTGTGTGAACAGCTGATTCCCACGCTCCTCAAGTTCCTAAACAGAACCTGGCTTTATTTTCCATTTATTCTCTTCTGTAGTTGATCTTATATTTTCCAGCTCTTCTGTATTGACTGTACAGTTGCTTAACCTCTGATGAGGTTAATTTTATTATAAAACATGGAAGCAACACTCAAAAGTTCCAAGTGTGAAGATCTATGGAATTTTGAACATGAATCAGATAGATGAACATTATATTAAAGAATTCAAATACAATGTACATTTCCACAGTGTCTGTGTAGGTACTCTAGTTAAGGACAAGGACCCCAGTGTGCTCTTTCGCTGTATGCATACAGGAGTACTGCAGCATAAAAGCTAATATACTACTATACACTCCACATAGCATCAGACACTTATTGATATGCTATTAAGGTAACATTCCTCAGGTAGACTAATTGTGTGTGAAGAATTCTAACAGCTAGTGCAGAGCATGTATATTTTGAAGTAGTGATGCTGAATTTTATTACAATTTATTTATCTACATTTGAATTCTAAAGGGACATTTAGATGTCCCCTTTATAATTTCTAAACATAAAGAATTAATAAAAAATTATTTAATCTATTAGCACACTGTTGGTATGGGGAAAAATCCCAAACATACACACAAAGGCTTTTTTTCAAAGGCATTAATAGTAATACCCAGTCAGGCTGATCTTCTTTCAAATTCACCACACACAGCATAAAAGGGAATCACAGTACAGCAAGGTGGGTTTCATACAATAATTTGCTCATATAGACTTTACTTACCTCCTATTATCCATCCAGTCTCCCAGTTCAAGCTCCAGAGTGCCACCACGGTGTTGAGTGTGCAAGACTGGCATCAGCCCACCCATTGTATGGAGATGTCCACATAAATAGGCTATAGCAGAACTAAAAAAAACCCATAAGAATTGTGATTATTTGGGTGGGAAGGAAATACCACTCTAGAAAAGCTGAAAAGTGAGAGATAAGCATGTGAAGAGAGGCAAGAAATGTACTTCATGCTCAAAACATACAGGATAAAAAGATCTTACCTCATTACTGTTCGTATTCCAGGGGATGAGGAGATGATTGTTGAGGTGGGATAATGGCCAAACCAGATAGTATGGTTGCTGTGTAGACTTTCTGTTGCCATCAAAGACAGCTCTGCCATTTGATTCTGAAACAGGCAGGTGACAAATCCATTTTGCTAAATACATGTCTCACATGTGTTTTAACTTAAAAATGTAAACACTCATATAGATGACAAACAGTTTTTCTGTATTAAAAAAAACCTGAACCTCCAAACAAACCACTACAAAAATAAAATAGCCAGCAAAATGGAATGCAAAGACTTATACAATACCGTGTTTAAAATCCCAAAAAAATTATAGGGTCTCTTAGGGCCTGGGCTGAGTGTGGCATCCACGCAGATGAATGAATAGTTTCCAAAAGAGGTAGTGTGGATGTAATGGAAAGAGCCATCTTTATGCCAGGCAGAGTATTTTCTAACAAAAGAAAATGGAAATACTGCTGTTAGGAAAGATTGTAGCCATGACAAACATATATTGCTTTCTCTTCTTCCATTGACAATAGGTAATTTCACTATTTCCGACTTATAAAATTGAAGTGCTTTTGATATTTTATGCTACATGGGAATTGTACATATCTTCCACTGGCAGAGGCATAACATTTCAATTAACAGTACCACCTAAGTTGCTCTGTTAAGGATTAAATTCTGTAACTGGAATGATTGCGAGTTAATCTAAGAATCACTAAAATTCATTAAGTTTAATTTTTTTGTTTTTTTATTTTGGGCTTTTGGGTTGGGCTTTTTTGCGTGTGTTTGGTTTTTTCAAGTTGTTTTCGTTTTTACTCCATGCATGATATGCATGGAGCTAAAACATTCCTGAGTCCAGATGATGATTACAGTTTGAACACAGCAATCCAGAAATCAGTTCATATTCCTGTTCCTCCACCAATTAGAACAATAAAATTGCCAGAAAAGTTGACCTAAATAGAATACAAGCCAATATATTAAAAACAAGTTTTCAATACTTCTAATGCCATAAAAACTCTTTCACAATATTTTTTTAAAATTAACAGTATCTTTATGAACATCATCAATTTCAGTAAAATTTCTTCCTCTAGTCTCACTTTGAATATGTGTAACAGTGGAATCATCTTCTGCTAAGGCTGTGAACATATAATAGGAACCTATTTTTTTGTGTAAAAATACTTTATTTCAACACAGTCCACTGCCTTCTTTAATTTTATTGCATAATGAATACCAGGATGTGGTGCTGAATAACTGTTTTCCCTAGCCTCTCTTTTTATTTCTGTAGACAATTTTTATAATTCTAATATTTTTTATATTATTTATATTTTTATATATTAAAAAAAAGAACTCAATTTCACTCTTCCATCTTCTTTCTCCTAGACTGGGACTAAAAATTTTGTAGACATTGACAGATTTAACATACTCAATTACAAAACACAGAAGGATAAGAGATAAGAAATCTGCGTAAAGAATTCTCTATTTTCTCAATCAATTCTGCTCTACTAGCTGACAATGCAAAAGACAGAGGGAATAGTAGATACACTCCTGGACTATAGGAAAGTCAGTGAAAAAGCATATATGTGATAACTGTAAACAGAATATTGTTTTGTGAATTTGACCTTGAACATAGCAGCATCTGTATGGTAAATAAAAGTACCTGTAATAATTCTGAACACTATCCAGGCGTGGAATATTGAATGAATCTGTTAGGGAGAAAAAAAAGAAATGAGGAAACTTTCAGATCAAATTGATCATTGGCCCCTCTATCTAACTAGGTAATGTTGCGATAAAGCAGTCTCAGCAGGTGCTGAAGAGCTAATTTTTTTTTTAAAGAAGTGTGATTGACAAGCAGACTGTCTAACTGTGCAGAGGAGACATTATATACTCAATGCAGTTAAATGGCAATAGTTTTCTCATTTAAGTTTCAATTAAAAGATAAAGGCATTGTGGGAATATAAATTGTTATTTAGCAGCTAAAAGCTAAACCTGTCTCCATTTTGACCACAGAGCTTTTCAGAAGCTTTTTTAGGACTGGGTGCATGCTCTGTAAGTAAGAACTCATTCATGGAAAATAAAGTAGCCATAGCACCACAGAATAGCTGTGTAGAACAGACATCAGCTTAGGGGGTCTGTACTGCAACAGTTCCACCTCTCCATTAATGCTGGTAACAGAAGCCTGATAGGAAAATGGGTATATATGACAAAGCATGCACTTTGTTCCCCCCAGTTCAGCTTCCTGTAACAGCTTGTTTATACAGCCTACACGACTACCAGCTTGTGTCTGAATGCTTAGCATATGGCGACAACAAGGATATAAACTCCCGTGAGTTTATATCCATCAAAACAAACCAATTCAAAAGAAAGCAAATTTCCTTTAGCTGCTGGACATGTGACACCTTTTAAACTTAAACCTGTAAGGGGGAAGTCAATGAAAAGTAAATTGAAACCATTTCTTCAGTATGGTCAGGTTACAGTTTGCCCCTCCATTAAATGATGTGGTATATAATATAATGACACGGAAACTAACATCTGAAGTCATGTTCTACCACTTGCCAGGTAAAAGACTCTTACTTCTCTGGTACTAAAACTCTAGTAAGGGCTTGTAAACCAAGTGTGTCCTCAGTAGACATGCGGATGGCAAGCCCTTCTCCTGATTCATGACTACTAACACACTAGTGAGTACTAACACTTTACCTCTATATTCTGTGATCTGCAATCACAGGAGAGACAGAAATGTTTCATTTTCTTCTTACCATGATTCCCTTTGATGTCTATCCACTTGGTTTTTTCCATGACCCTTGATCTCTTCAGGATTGACTGGTAAGTTTTCCACTCATCTTCTACCTGCTCAGATCCCAGTTTATCTCTTGTCTTAGCATCTGTCAGATCACCTGGAAGTGTACAAAGGTAAGATATAACTAGAGGCCTACACAGCTTATACAAATACTGTAACTAGACAAGCATGCCATCCTTGCCTCCAAGTGTAAGTGGCTGCAGGCCTGGGTGCAATCTGGATGTTCCTGTATCTGGTCCACAAGGTCAGGGTAAATGCCTAATAATGCAGATGCAGCAGCCTTATCAGACATCTATCAACCACATCACTGTGGTACTGCCACTAATTAGATAAGTAACTCTCTGTAGAAACAATACTCCAGGTCTACCATTAAGATTCTAAAGCCTTGCACACAGTAATGGCTCAAAGTCTTTTTGATTTTCTTGTCAAAACTTAATCTATTTCAATAGCAAGCTGTCAAATGAAGTGGTGAGGCTTATTTCACCTCTCTTGGTATGATATGTTCAAATGGAAACCAGCAATAAAATTTTACATTAGTTCACAGGTGAATTTCATACAAATGAGCAGGGACTGTTATGAGAGAGGAACTGTCTCCTAATGACTAACCACAGACATTGCTCACTTTTGTAATTTCAAACACAAAGAATGTAGAATCATTACCAGGAGGACAAGAGGGAAGGTAGCTGCTAGCAAGGACTAAGATGCAGCAAGACCTGTTGGGAAAACAATAGCTATCTTGCATGATTGTGTCTCTTACATTTAAAACACACTAAACTCACTGAAGAAACTGAACACTGAAAAAAAACCTTGTTCCCTTGTTGAGAAATTACTCTTTTCAGCTTCTAGCAGTCTCTCTTCAATTCCATTTCCATTGCTTAAGATACGTTAAGGTTTAAAGCTCTCTCTTGAGATCTTAGAATTTTGCCTATTTGCTGTTCCTTTTACAGTACACTCAACAGGAAATTCACACTTTTCAATTGCTTACCTGTTGCTAGAACAAGTGCTGGCTGAATTACATCAATTGTTTCAGAACAGAATATTTCAAAGTCAGGAGCTCGTTTGGGATCCCGAAATTTGCTGATATGAATGTCTGACACCTGCAAAAGAGAAGAGTTATTGCTACCCAGGTTGTTCTGCAAAGCCAAGTATACATAGGAATGCAACGTAAGAGCAGTCAGAGTGATTCATATCAGTGTAAGGGATACAGGGAGAAACAGAAGTGGGTGACAAGGAGGGAAGGAAAAACAGAACAAGCAAATGATATTGCAACTCTAACCCCTGAAATCACATTTACATCAAGAAATTTTCCTTAAAACTACATACAATAATATGAGGAAATACTTAGCTATCCACAGTAAGTTGTGATGACTGCAAGTGGCCTGTTGCCTTTCAAATACTGCAAGTTTCTGTGCAACACAGTGGTTTTTCTACAAGTAAGAATACAAAGTAGTTCTGCAAAGCAATAGGTTAAAGCTACCTAGAACTTGAAATATAGTGAAAATTTATTTTGCACCTGCTGTGACATTTCCAGTAGCGGAGTGGAAGGATTTTTAACATTCTATCCAAGCCTTTTAATGGCTCTAACGAATGTGTTTAGATCCCATTCCATGTGCCTTAAGAAGGTAAAGATTGCCCAAGAAATGATGATATGACTTGTACGTAACTGTAAAAGATGTTCATTTCTGAATCAGTCAAAGCCCTCACATCAGAAGAGCCATTTGGGGAGAATAAGAAAAGTAAGATTTTTCTATTTTTTTACATTGTGGCTTTTCAGTATTGTACAAAAACCCCCTTGTGTAATGGTTTCAATTCCACTTTCCATTCTACTTCAGTGAATCAATTAATTAATTGTCCTCCTTGGTTTAAACAAATGGTATTTGATGCTCAAAAAACAGTAAGCACATGCTCATGACCATCTGACAATATCACTTGGAAAGAAAAACATTAATTTTTACAGTTTAATAAACCTGTTCTTGTAAAGCCTGTAGTTTTTGAAAAATCCAGATAAAATATCTTAGAGAAAAAAATATTACCTGAATACATTTTTTAATTCTGCTTTGGAAAATTCCCCATTTGGAATTACACAGAATTTTTGCCTAGATCAGAACTGCATGCTGAAAAAGGCAAACACTTTTAGATATAACTTTATCCTCACTTTCATCAATACATTCAAACTAGTGTGAAGTAAAGAGCACAGCAAAACTACCTTGATACATCAAACCCCATTTAATCATTGACAAGGATACAACTTGTTTTGCTTCTTTTCAGCCTGTGAATTTGCAATTAATGTATCTCAGCAATCACACAGAGAAAGTAAGAACTTCTACAGTTTTAATTCTTGAGAAAAAACAGTCTTACAAAAACCTTACTTCTGCTCTACCAGTAACTACAGCAAATGTAAATTTCCAACCTTACCAGCAGAGTGGTTCGGAAGCCTGATTTCCTACAGTGACCTTCCCATTTTTCTTCCCCATACTATGATATGAGTTTAAGATTTAAAAAAAGGTTCAACTTGTCGTTTCTGAGAGTTACAGTGTCCTGGGACTTCTGAGAGCTGGGACTAAGATCTCAAGAGTGGAGCTTCTTCCTTTTCTTTACTTTTTTAAATTTTTAATTCACTTCAGATGGTATCCCAATAAAAGGAAAGACAGTGGGCAACATGAAAAAGCTTGTAATGTTCTTATTCACTTTCCAAAATGTAGGTGAAAGTCCACTTGCTGCTCTTTCCTGTCCCTCTGACTGATGTGGATACTTGGCCTCTCATTGCATCACAGGCAATTACTTTCATTAAAATGGGTTGGAAGAGATTTAGGGATGAGGAGAAACCACCATCAAAATTCCTTATCTAGCAAAGATGTGGCTCAGGAGAGGCAGGCATTAACAAGGGAGAATTACAGGATCTACAGCAACAGCAGAATGCATTCAGCTGACAGAAACTGGAGAAATAATTATAAGCGTGTCAAATATTGAACTACACTGTCTATTTGGCACTGGGAAAGAAAGGAAATTCTGCTACAAATAAAGGCGGACTGTCGCTGTTCTCCCTGGGGACAGAAGGGAAACGCAGCATATAAGAGTCTGATACTCAGTTTCAGCTTCAACTTCTTCAACAACTTTATTCAAAATCCCGTGTCTTTTATAATACACAGACTCAAGTATCATATTATTGGTTAATAAGAGTAACACCTCTTAAAGCTATTGGATAGCTAAGAATAGTATGTGTTTACATTCTTGTGTTGGTCAATTCCCACAACAATCTCTGCAGAACCGTGAGAGAGTTTTCTCTACGCACCAAAGACTGCAGCAAATATGCCTGAGCTTTCTCTGTCAGGCTTCTGACAGTACCCATAGTGGACGAGCTATTAACAGAAGATTAGAGGAGAAAGACTGTGATTTAGTTCAGTTTAAGAAGAGATAGTCCGGTGTATGAGAAGAAAAACATGGCAGGAACTGCTGGGAGCAGAACTGACCATCTTGAGCTCTATTCAGTGACCTAGGCTAGACCTATAGAGTCACCAGGGAGCCTGAAGCCTGTTTCCCACAACATCATCAGGCACAAGGCTGGATTTGGAGCTTAACTTCCAAGTTAGGTCAATGATAAAGCAGTTGTTAAAGGGCATGTCTGAAAGAGAACATAACCACTTGACAGTAAAGCCAAGTCTCAAATTTGCTGTGCTGTGACCTATCCTTGGGAGAACTCCACTTGAAGTGACACAACCAGAGAGAACATGGCAAGATAAGCATGGGTCTGTGCATGCTGCTTGCCAGTGTAGCTCTGCAGCTGCTATATGCTGCTGTATCTACCTCTTCACAACATAGCAGCTCAGGATAGGGGCTTTCCTTACATTAATTCAAGCATATCTCTTGAAATCTACTCTGTAGTAAAAATAAGCCTTAAGTAACTTAAGGAAAAATTACTGAAAAAAATGACACCTCAGCTGGAGAGAACCAAAGGACTAATATATGCCAGCTCACTCACTAAGAGCACTGCCTGCAGCTAATACAGTCAGGCAAAGTGTTCTTGAGATCGAGAATGAAAACAAAAGAGTAAAAGCAGCTATTGGTTAGAAGGAAATGCACAGCAATCCCCGTGACATCTTAGCCATAGATTAACTACAAATATGTAAACACTTCTGTGGCTAGTTCTACACTAAGTGCTTCGGGAATGATCTGGGGAGAAGAGTCACAGAATCACAAGGTTGGAAGGGACCTCCAAGATCATCAAGTCCAACCCAACCCTAATACCTCAACTAAACCATGGCACCAAGTGCTACATCCAGTCTTTTCTTAAACACATCCAGAGATGGTGAAACCACCACCCCCCCAGGCAGACCATTCCAATACTTTATCACCCTTTCTGTAAAAAACTTTTTCCTAATATCCAGCCTATATTTCAGAAGAGGCCACAGAAGCACTAAGCTGTGACAAATTGCCAGGTCAGCTTGGATTTTGTGTTTAAGCATTTAACCTGTGTACATTTAACCTTCCGAATACTGGCCCAGTACCTTCTATTGCTATAAATCAGTAAAGCTATCTTCTCAGCCACATAACTTTTCTGAGGTTTTGGAGGGGGAAGGGACAGGCAGAGCCTGCATTTTCCCCCAGGATATTAGATAATACCACATCAGGTACTGATGCAATATATAGGGTAGTGTAATAATTAGGTTATTTTTAATTACCCACTTCCACTACACACATCATATCTGATAAGGAAACTTCTCTGTCCAACCATCCAGGAACCACTCTGGCAGTCACACTCGCACCACCTGAGCTGGGACCGAGGTCCCTGCACAAATACACCCCTCACACTCACAGTCAGACCAGGTTTCCTTATCACCTCAGGCCCAGGTTTCCCATAGCAGGGTCTTAGATGTCGGGATCCTTAAAATAATTTAATCTTGGCGCAGTAACTAACAAAATAACAGTTCGAGTTGGGCACCTCTGAGAAGGGGTCCCAAAGAAAGGAATACCCGGGCTTCTATAACCTCGCAGTCTGAGAGCAGGAAAGTCGGGGTTATGGGGTCCTGCTGTCTCTGAGTGTCCAGTCCCCTGGCCGGGCCTCAGGTTCCCGTGCCCTGTGCCCTTCTCTGTGTAAAGGGTTGACAGGTCCCGGCCTTTCGCCTCGGGCTCCCGCCCCGCAGAGCTCAGCCTGCAGCTCGCCCTGCAGCTGCACATCGAGCTGCCGGCACTGAACATACTCCTCAACGCGACCTTTCGGGCAGCCAGGCAAAACACCTGTAACCCGGGCTTGACCGCACGCCTCCGCTGTGCCCGCTGTGCCCGCGGCTCGGCCGCCCCTCGCCCGCCCGGCCCCGCTCACCTGCACGACCCAGAGCAGGCTGGCGGCGGCCGCCCCGGGCGCGGGCT
>WEKY01056054.1:85485-98545 GCA_013390045.1 Picathartes gymnocephalus
CGCGCCGGCGGCCGGCGGGGCTGCGCACCCGCTCCCGGCGGCCTGCGCTGGCTGCGGCTCCGGGGCTCGCCGCCTGTGCCCCGGGAGCGGACAGCCAGCCCTGCCCTGGGGCCGGCAAGCCGCTGTCAGGGGCTCACGGGGAAGCGGTTTGTCTCAGTTCCCCGCAGTATCTTTCAGCCCCTGTCCCGTGTCTTCAGTTGACACTTAATGACTGAATTAAATGACATCAAACTTTAGAAAGCTTCAGAGACTGTCCTTTAAACATTGTAGTGTATATGTGCATCCTTTAACCATAGTCCTTTGCCTTTCTTAATTAAAATTGACTTTACTGTGGAACAAAAAAGGGCTGAGTAACACATTATTGTTCTGCAGAGTGGGTGAAGCAACAAATAGTGTTATTTAGTACGTAGATGGAAACAGTTGATTGTTGAACAGAAATACTGTTTCTTTTTTCCTTGCGCAAGATAATAGTCTATGGATTTAATATTCTGTTATTGAACACAATTTGGTGTTGACCCTGTCTAGTGGTAGCATGTAAGTGCCTTCTGTGGCTTCCTCCACAACCTTGTGTAGTGATTACTGTGTTTGAAACACTTTGTCTAGAACAGTTTAAAACCCAAAGGCTGACAACTTAAGAAAGGAAAGCAGACGGATGTGTGTCAGGAACCTTACATTTTATGTTCTATTTTCTGTAACATTCTGCACACATAGTATAGTTTTGAAACTGTTGACCTTGGGTGTTTAAAAGTTGGTTGCTGGCAAGGCTGTAGAATAGCTAGTTTTTATGTGATGCTACATACAACTAATAAAAGTAGGAAGATGTTTACTCATGGAACTTGTCTTGAGTGTAACAGCACTGAGCCAACAACCCTTATATTCTTCTCAGAATTGTAACTATCTGCAGATCGTTAGAAATGGCCCTTTAGTCACAGACTGCATTCTTAAGTATATTTCTATGGTTGAATCAGGCCTATGTATAGATTTTTTTTGTATTAGAAATGAACTAGGAAAAATGCAATTTGATTGCATAGTATCAAAAATTGCACCCCAAGACAGGCGATTTCTTAAGCTTGTGAGCTATCGTTATTCCAAGGAAGGTGGTTAGCCATCCAGACCGTGTTGCCTGCCGTACATCCAAGCAAACTACAGGGATTTTGACAGGGAGTAAGGGCTGAGGGTATGTTATGATAAGGGAGAAGAGGGGCCTGGGCTATGTATTTAGGTTGTGTCTGACAGCGTTTGTGATGTTAGATAGCAAACCTGGCTCTAGTGATGCCAGAGACAGCTGTTATCTGGAAGCAGTACACCCAATTTACTGCTGTCCTAAGGATGGTACTAGGTAGGTGTAATTAATGTATCCTGCCTGACTTGTGCTTTCACCATGCACAGCTGTTCTGAGAGTCACTGTGGTGCTGGAACTGCAAAGTTGTGTGGAGCTGAAAGAACTGGTTAAAAAGGGTGAGCTTTGGTGTCGCTGAACTTGTCAAATCTGTCTCAATGTCAGAGCAGTCACACAGACTCTTGTTCCTCTGTTCTTCTCTGGCTTTGGGTGCCATTGGTTGCAGTGCAGCACCACATCTGGCTGCAAACCTTCCCAGAGTGCTGGGTGCATGGTGCAGGATAACCTGAATGATTCTGCAGGAGCCAGCCTGATTCTGGAATGGATGGTGGTGACTCAGGTAATAAACTCTTCTGCACCCAACCCGAGTCAGTGGTGTCTTCTCTGCACTTATCTCCGGCTCTTTGGGTGGCATGACTGTGGTTGAACATACTTGACTTGGTGTTTCACTGCATTAGCTGAAGTCCGGTCCTGTCTTTTCCCCTGCTTCTCCATAGTGGCTGTATTGCTTTCTGAGCTGCCCTGGCAGAGAGTGGTGAATTTGGATGTTGATTAAGTAGTAAACCCTGCCTACCAAACTCGTGTTTACTTTCTTTGCCTTCCCAATAGCATCCACAGTTACTTGGCTGACTGATGGGCTGGATTTGGCCTGTATAGTGATTAGCTAGCTGGCATTGCTGGTGGCCTGACAAAAGCCTGCTTTGCAGGCTGGATCCAGCCCTTGGTTGGTTGTCCATTTGTATTCTAAACAAATTCCAGTTTGACTCCTGCCTGCTTTTCTGTCTGCTACTAGGAGCAGGGCTTAGATATTAAGCTATTTCAAGGATTTTAAATCTGCACTAAATCTTCAAGTTGTCATGTATGTGTATGTTCTCAGTAATATTTGTGAAGAAAAGGGATTTTTTTTTTAAGGTTCTGTCTTTTGCCATCAGTCAGAGCTCCTAACAAAAGCTGAGATGTAAGTTATGTACAACAAGAGAAAAGCTTGTATTATTAGGATATTTCCTTTAAAGACAGGAAAATTCTAAATTTCAGTTTCAGTGTAAAACATGATACAAGCACTTGTGCATTTTAAGGTATTTCAGATCTTTTGTGTCATTCAGTGCTGTTACGTAGTTGAGAAAATGTATATGAGGAGTCCTGCTACTGTAGATGTGTTGTAATCAAGTAGTAATATGGAGGAAATATTCATATTCATGTGCAGGTTCTTTCTTGAAATTAGTGAAATCTGAGTCAGGCATCTTACTTGTAGTTGCAGTGTCTTCTAAACTGAATTGACCTGCTTAGACCAGATGACATGTCCATATAATTTTACTTTGTTAAGCTAAATTTGTTTAAAACTTCATTTTAGGTAAGCCATCATATCCTTTAGTGTAACTAAGCCCTGAAATGCACATGGTCAAAGCCACTGTATTTAGAATGGTGCAGCATATTGGCAGAACGGTATTTACTGTACACTTGTGTCAGTGTCCAAGAAATGGAGCTGTGAAAGTTGCAGCAGGTAACTGAAGCATGGCCCAGGTCCTGTTTGCATCCCTGTGTATTTACTAAAGTGCTTTCACATTGTTATGTCATGGAGTAGTGACGTGGTTTTTTCTTCCCTGTCAGCTTTCACGTTTACTCATACTTATTGGTAATTTTTGTGGCTTTTGTTAGTGCAAGGGTGACCTGATGGTATCTGTTATCTTTGCTCGAGTCTACATGAAATGCACAACGTATGGTTGCTGTAGTCATATTATAGTATTACAGTTGTGAGACGTATGCGGCTCCAGGAGAAAGTAGTGGATATTCCTGATAACACCTCCTAGATGCCACAGCAGTAGAGAAGTTAGGGATAAACAGGTTGAGTTTGGTGTATAAGGGAAAGTGTTTGAGGGATGGTGAGTGAGTGCTAAATATGGATAGTCACCTGAATTTTTCTGCATATTCATTCACTGCAGAATTAGACTATACAGTGGATCTTAACATTCATGATAATTGGAAAATTGGGTGAGTACACAGGAAATTTAAAAAAATAGCAGTGGTGGTGTTTTCTCTCCCACTGCACCCCCCACCCTTCCATTAATGAATTATTTCTTTGTAAATATTCACTGTACTTGTGTGAATATTTTGAAGCGCAGCCTGGTGCTTGCTAAGACATTTCATAGATGTCCTGTTCCTTCGAATGTAGGAGACCACAGCATGGGTGTTAAGGATCAAAACACAGAAAGAATCAATGTATTTCCTTTGTTTTTCTAGAAACAAAATAAAAATGATCTGTCAAATGAATAGTCAGAACTTTGAAATTGAATTTCAAAGTCTCATGGAATATTACAAGTAACTCTGCAAAGATGATTTTGCTATTTTTATAGGGAGTTCTAGAACTCCTGACTGTTTTGCCTGTTGAACCTACTTAGTAGTAGTATCCTGCTAATTTTGCAGCATATTTAGACTGGAGTGCCCACTTGGTAGGGAGTTACAACAGAGATACCTACAGCATGGCAGAGGGAACTACAGGCCATGGTTTGACTCCAGTTGTCTCCTTGGGCACCAGTTCGCTTTCAGGTGCTTACTCCCATGAGCTGCAGCTGTGCTCTTGTGGTTTTGGAGGTGCCTGTGATTTAAAAGTGACCTGCAGTTTCCAAGAGGTTGAGCAGCTTAGGTCTGTGCATTGTTTACCCTGAAGAAAACAGTAGTTTTAGCTGTCCAGCAGCTGAAACAGTAACAGATGGTGCTGGTGGTTATTTGTCCTTCCACGGTGGTCACCTATTTGGTCTGGTTCAGCTAAACTGGCGGTTATTGACGACTACTGGAATTGAGGTAGATTGTGCTGTAGACAAAGCTTTAGTAGTCTGTGCTGGTTTTGAGTCTCATTCCCAGTGGGCAAACACCTGCATCATTAAAGCATCTTTTGACATGAATTGGCACCCTGCTTTGGTTCAGGGGCCAAAGTTAAATGACTATAGAGATCAAAAAGTTCTTTTATGTCTTCAAGTCAAAGTTGATGTTTTGTTAGGACAGTGTTAGACAGTTTTGAATGTTACCCATGTTATGCCAAGGGAAAACAACTTTTGAAAACTAACTTGCTTCTTTTAGTGTAACTACTGATAACCAGTGCAGACTGGATGCTAAAGTTTTGTACTATGGTTTGGTTTTTTTAGCTATGTTATCTAAAGGAGCTGACTGATGCATCAGAAAACAGATATTTTGTATTTGAGTTCTAAACAGTCATTTTTAAAGCTTAGATTCTCTAATAAAACATTGGCTGTGCTTTGTTGGAGAATGTGAAACAGCATAATTCTTGCTATGAATGTGACAAAACAAATAGAGCAAGTTTCCGTTTTAACTCCCTGAACTGCGCCCTTCCAGAGATAGAATTTATGCTTCTAAAATAAAAGTTCAGTTTGATTTAAGGCAGGGAAGAAGAAATATGTTAATTAATTTCTAGTGTTTATTTTTTAAGCCTCTTCTTTGTAGAATATATATCTTTGAGGCTGAAATAGATTGCCTTGTCTCCTTGTTGTTTTTACCAGAAATAATTCCTAGGTGTTTGGTACTCTAGTTGGATCATATTTTCAGTGCATTAGTAAACTGGTAATTTTAAACCAAAATAATAAGAAGGAAAAATGGAACTAAAACTCTGAAAGCAGAACCTTATGTGAAAATGTTAGTGCAAGAATCCTTTGAACTTTCCTTTCCAAAGAAATTTTAAGTATTCTGGATACTTATCAAAGAACTTGAGCATATTTATCCTTTTAAAATGTCTTATGTTTCTCAATTGCTTATACAATATCAGAAGAAAAGTTTTCTGGGATGTTGTCCTGCTAATCTCTGTTTAACTTGTAACAACTGTTCTATGCGTTAAAGTAAAGCTGCCTTTGGTATTTATGTTGAGTAGCACCTGCTTGAAATCAGTATGTCCCCAGCATTTTAAATATTTACTTTTAAAATGCTGTTTCTTCTAGCTGCTTTGACAGGTGGCTGGTATTGTCATCTTGTGCCTGACAGATTTTTGCTATGCATAACAAAGCATTTTACTATTCCTTTTAACTGGAATGCAGGACCAGGTAGAGGTTTTAGTTCATGCTGCTGGTAGTGTCTGTTTCTTCATAATTTGTTGTTTGATGTTCATAAATATTAATATTCCTTCTTTTCACTGATTAGATTAATGTATAGATCTAAAAATAGTCTTGAAATTTAGGCAATCACTTTTGCACTAAAAGATCAGCTTGTCAGTCAGTGCAGTTAAAGTGCAGCTGCTTTTTATAATATTGCCTCGTGCAACCTGTTAGTTTGAAAAGACTTCAGAATTCCAAGAGAACTGTGCTTAGAAGGTAGATCAAAAATTGTCATGGAAGCAACAGCTACTGAATTAATGTACATAATAAACCTCTGCAATGATAAAGAAATTCTGTCATAGTGGTGAGAAATTTCATTTGATGTTTGGTCTGCAGGTGAAAAGTGAATTGAGAGTTGTGAACTTTTTTTCCCCTTTTTTTCTTATACACTTCCTTCTCTCTCATTCCTGTTATTATTTTTAGTATTCATAAATGGAATGTGTTTGTGAAAGACAAAATTGGATATGAATATATCCAATATATGCAGATATTTTGCGTATTTTATAGCAGTATTTGTAGGCAAATATAATTTCTCAATCTCTGACCTTTTGGCATGATGCTTTTTTAAAGGGTTTGGAAAAAGCTGCAAACTGCCCTTTTACATGTAGGATAAATCTGCATGTTTGGTTGAAATTGACATTTGGGAAAATCTCTATATGGTTACACTTGGGAAGAAATATTAGTCTGATCCCACAAGGAGGAGATGTTTCCAATGCAAGACAAGAAATTGTGTCCTAACAGTTTGCTCTCAAGTGGTATTGTGAAGCAGTGCTTCTGTCACAGTATTCTTCTGAAGAGTTAATAAGGATGACAAGTTACTGCTTTTGTTATACAGCACAAATCAAATGTGGTGGACAAAATGGTTTCTGCGTCTACTCTTCTGACAAAACTGCTAGCTTGAGAAACACAGCTTTGCAACTCTTCTTGCCTCCCTTTTTCTTCCTCTTTTATGCAGTTTGAGAATTATCCTAATCTTAAAAGGTGAATGTGACAGGAATGTGATAGAAGTAGGAAAAGAGATGGGTCTGGAGCAGGTTGGAGATAAAAAGTATGAAAGAAGAGATAGGAGACAATGTGTATCTTTGACATACACTCTTCACTAGCGTCAGGTTCTTGAGTGCCACCTTTGCCTGCTGTTTCCAACACCTGTGAATGCCCGCCAACATGGTGTGGATGTTACTCTCCTTCTGCAGGAAAGGTTGTGGTGTGCTGCTGCAATAAGAACTCCCTTAGCTCGTTCTGGTCACGATTTGCGGGGATTTATTTCAGGGCCACGTGTATGGCATGGCTGTTTCTTTGGCAAACTTTAATTGATGAGAAAATGACCAAGAAACCCATTGAAAGAACTCTACTAAGGTCACTAAAATAAATGTTTAAAAGCTGAGCAATTTCAGAATTCAGATTTGAGATGAAGCTTCAATTTGGTCCAAATATGAAGGTAGTTCTTATTCCTAAATCAGTAGTTTTAAATTTTGCAATCCAAAAATATTTTCCAGTGGGATAATGTCAGTTGGAGTAGAGTGTATTCAGGCCTGCTTCCTCTGGGCTTTCCTCTGTTAGCTTACAGTATGGGGGCCCCTGTGAGTAAGGTGTGAGTGCCTGGGGGGCTGTGGAGAGCTGACTGATAGTAGTATTTTGGTTACATGGTAATGTTTCTTCCTTAATTGTGTTGTCTCAGTGCCTCTGCCTCTTTCAGTACTGTATTTCAAATTTACTCTTAAGTGGAATAAAATCTGGAAAACTGCTTGTCTGTAGAGCTTTGTAGTAGCAGAAATTAGAAGGTTAATAGAGATTGACAAAGAAATAAGGTTTTTCCTTACAAAGCGTTTGAATCACATAATGATTGAGGCACCTCTTCAGGTCATTCCATTCAAACTCCTGGCTCCAGTAGGGTCAGCTAGAACAGGTTTCCTGGGGCCATGTCCAGCTGGCTTTTGAATATGTCAAAGGATGTTATTTCCACAGCCTCTCAGGGCTGCCTATGCCAAGGGCTGGGCAGAAAGTTGCAGTATGAGCCCCATCTTGGCTTGCAGCTGCCTTGCACATCAGTTTGGCTTTTCTAGACTTCTGGCTCATCCTGTCAATAAAAATAAAAAGGCTATCAATTTATCAATTCATGTTTTTTTTTTATATCTGTAGCAATTGAGCACTTTGACAGATATGAGCTCAGGTAAGGGAGTGAGTGAACAGAGGGAAAGTGGGACTTCTCAAACTGGTGAGGTATTCAAACCTGAGTTTCAATATGGGTGCACAAGGGGACCAAGCAATTTTAACCTGGGGGGTGCTTTATTTGGCAGATTTTGTATTGTTGATAGTTTTGTGTGTAATTTTATTCTTTTGAATATAATGTACTATGATGACAGGAATAAATTACTTCTCATAGGAGGCACAGAGGGTGTGGGATAGGTCTGAAGTTTAGCAGCTTTTAGAAATAAGAAAAATAATGTTCTTGTTTCTCTTGTGAGTATAATGGGTGTTTCCTGGGTACAGGCTGAGCATATATTTAAGTGTGCTTACCAGAAGGCAGACAGCCTGCTTGAGAAAGTTCTCTTGCTTCCCTTGTTCCCTCTCCTTTCCTACTTCCTGTCCTCTCTTCTCAGAACAACATTTAAATAGAATTAAAAGCTTTGCACAAGAATGCTTGAAATGCTTGTGAGTTTGGCTGTGTGAGAACCCATTTTACACTTCTGGCAGATTTTCAGGGAAGCTTAGCCCTGTGTTTCTTGAAGCTATGACGTGCTCTGGACCAACAATGCGGAAGCTAAACTTGCACCATCTCTTGGGAACATGGGTTATTAAGATAGGGTACAGACTGGGATTCTCTTGTGCTCTGCAAACAGAGTGTGTCAAGGGACCACATCCCACCCTCCCACATTGAAAAAATACAGTAACCAAATTAGGAGGGGAATTTGATGAAGCCATAATGCAGGATAGTAAGATAAAACAAAAACAAGTTACAGGAGGGAACATGTTTAAGCAGAAACACTAAATTGTGAAGTTTAATTATGATAAGAATAATTCACTTCCACTCATCTTAAATCAGACGCGTAAAAAATAAACACATGACCAAGCAATTCAGTTTTCAGCTACCTTTTACAATTTAACATCTTTCTCAGATCCATCAGATATGTGTGATATTTTTCTTTTTTCAGTGTTGATATGCAAGTATCTGATAAATTTGGATTTAATTTTCAGTTCTTTTTTACAATTTAATGCCTTTATGCCCTAGGTAAGCATCACTTTTATTTAATATAAAAATGTTGCTAGGTAGTTGAAAAATTTGATTAAGTTAATTAAAATAAAAAGGCAGGCATTTAATTTGTTTCCTTTCCTTTTTGTTCCTTAGATCTGAGTATGTGAAAATATATACATACCTTTATATTTGAGTGCATGTATGTATATGTATACAGATTGCATATATATTACATATGTGTGTATGCTATAGCATTTATGACCAATACAGTAATTTCGGTGGTGCTTACCGCTTAGGTGAAATTCTGGAACTAAACCAGATTTATTTGTTAGCGTTGGAATTTAAATAACTGGTTCCTTTCACTTCATGGATGGGTCTCCATTTTCAGGTAATCATGGATAGGCTTGAATGCCTTGTGATTCAAGAAATCTGATTACACTGGTCAAGCTGCTGCACTTACAAAATAAGAATATTCTAATATGATGGTGGACAAGTCTGCTGTCCTGCTTGACCACATTATCCATGGCATGTCTTTTCCATCAACTTCTGCCATGCATTTTCACCATGATAAATGAAGTAATGGGCTACCTAAGGGTAATGCTGATGAAGATTGATGGCCAAAATACCAGTAGAAGCCTCAGGCTAAAGCTAAACCTATTAGAAATGTAGTATGTCTTATTAAAGCTATAAAAAAAAAGTGTTTTAAGTGACTACAATGTGAAACAAGCCTCATTTAACAGATTGGGTTTGGATGATGGATGTTATTATTACTCTAGGCTGTGTTAAATGACCTCTCATTTCTGTTTCTTCCCTTTAGATTTTCTTTGTAGTTTTTGTACTTTTTTTATAAGGTAGACATGCAGTTTTTCAGAAAACAAAGGCAAAACTTCTACATAATGTTTACAGATCTGGTTTTCAGAGTACTGGGGTTTCAGCACTTCTGCATGGGTGCTTGGATTAATTTCTTCTTTTGGAGAACTCTTCTAATGTAGGTAGCTGGAGCATTATAGTTCTACTATTTATTATTATTTATTCTGTTGTAGTTCTATTATGTAATCAGTTATCACTGGAACAGGTTGACAGGAGAAGTTGTGGATGCCCTATCCCTAAAAATGTTTAAGGCCAGGTGGGGCAAGGCTTTGAGCAGGCTGGTCTAGTGGAAGGTGTCCCTGCCTATGGCAGGAGGTTGGAACTAGATAATGCTCTCAGGCACATGGTGTGGTTCTTGAGGCTGTCCTGTTTTGGACTGAATGATCCTTGAGTCCCTTCCAGCTTAGGATATTCTATGATATTTGGATATTAACCAAGGTTGTGTTTGAAAGGATGTTGTCTTTAGGAGCCTTGTCTGATTTACAATGAGGAAAAACAAAAGGTATTTCTAAATCATGTGAAAGAATATTCAAACTCGAAAGACAGAAGTAGGACAATTGGAGAGAACTGTTTGGAAAAGGTAAAGAAGTTGGAAGTAAGATTATGGACTAAGACCCTCAAGTCAAAACACAGGTACTTTCATTAATTGTCTTACAAAAATGAAATTGCGTTTTAGTCTGGTTTCCCAATGACAGTAAGCTTATATATGATCATTTGGGCTTCTTTCTCCCTCAGTAGCTGTTGACCTCTGATGACCAGTTCAGCAAGACTTTCTTAAGACCATTAAGTTGGTACATGTTTTGTGACTGTCAGCAGGCAAATGAATGAATCCCAAACTTTTCCCAGCTGTGACAATTCTTTCCATTTGTCAGCAACTGAACGGACATCAAGGTTTTGTGTACTGGTTGGCCTGTTGGGAAGAGCGTAGTTGAAAATCAATTAGTGCATGGGCTACTCTACAGTAACAGCACTTGCCAACTCTTGTCTTAGAGTGATTTAATAGAAGACTTCAAAGGAGCAGAGGTTATGGAAAATAGGAAAATAGCAAAGAAATAATTGGAAATCCATGGTTTCTTGGACTTTATTGCTCAAAGAACTGACTTCTGATGTAGGAAAGACTTCTGAATTCACAGTAGAAGTGTGTAATCCTGTTTTCTTTGTTTGTTTATCCGTGGGTGTACTTTTTGTTGCAGTGGTGTGATGAAAGATTCGACTTCCAAGCTACATTTTTACAGTGCTTGGCAAAACATGTGCCAAATATTTACTCAGCTGAAATGGACCCCTTGGTGGAGAAACAAGAAGAAATGGTCCAGGCAGCAATATTATACCCCCTGGAATGTTATTTGTTTGGGGAGGACCCAGATATATTCCTGGAGAAACTACAACAGAGTGGAACCTCCCAGCTCTGTGGAAAGGTGTTCAAAGGAGGGGAGACAACATACTCTTGCAGGTAAGAATGAAGGTGTGTTGTCATTGATGTTCCCATCTGAGATAATGCAGCAAAGTCCTTTAAGCAGTTGTGCTGCTAACTAGTCATTGCTTGTGTCATGGCACTTCTTTACTTAACTGATGCTGGCATTTGTTTCCCATTTCAAACCACTTTAGAGGGAGGAAAATTGCATATGAAAAGAAGGCTCTGGCAGAGGAATGGGGAAGGAAATGGAAAGGATGCTAAAAGTACTGAAAGCCGTTGGTTAAAAATGTTGGATGACAGGGTATGAGTATGGGATCTGTAGCTGAATTGAGGGGTACTGTACTCACCCTTTTGAAGTCTAAAACACAATCCAGCATTTCTGAGCATCATCAGTCCTTTGTTTAGGCTATTGCTGTGTGACCAATGGTCATTTTTTTCATTTTTTTTTTCTCATCCTGGAGTATATTAAAGGTGACAGCTCACTGATTTGATATAATTAATTGTATTAATTCCTCTTAATACAAATACAGTAATGAGTATTATGAATAAAAATGTATTAATATTAATATTAACAAGCCAGCAGTCTGTGTGGTGAATGTAAAGATTGCAACTGTTCTGGCAATTCATGAGCATTAATATGATGCTATTGCCATAGTTTATTCTATTTTTCAGTTTATTATAAAAGCCTAGAAAATTAAATTAGAAATACTGAAAGAATATTATTAAGGATGAAAAGCACTATGAGTAAAAAAATCCATCTGCTATAATTCAGGAAATGTCAAAATGAAAGCTCTCTATAAATGTTGTTTATGAATTACACTGTGAGGTTTTAATCAATCACATGCTCTTGAGCCTTTTCTAGGAATCAGTTAGTGTTGTGTATGAAACGAGAGTGGTCTTTGAATAAGTCCTTCTGTGTGTACTAGAAAGTGTATGATGAGTGGGACAGTTGTACGCAGGAAAAAGCTGGACAAGGCAGTTTAATGCTGCTGGAATGGCAATAATTCTCTTCCTACCTCTACAGAGTTCATGTATGGTAGCAGGCAAAAAGACAAAGCTGAATATCTCACTGTTGGTGTCTTTCTTATTCCGTTGAGTTCCAGTCTTGCATAAATGTGGTAGTATTTGTATGAGATACTGTACGTACTACTGCAACTGAAGCTAGATATCTGTTTGCTTTAGGCTTATAAAATGCTAAAAATAAAAGGTACTCTGAAATTTTGAGCTCTGAATGTCTTGAATTGGCTAATCAAATCTAGCAGGCACTTCTAACTTCATTTTTCTTTAATTCATCTTTCAGTAGATTTATGATAAAAAATGAATGTTACTAGAGTATTAAATTATTGTAATGATTATTATAATATGAAGATTTGAAGGGAAGTTATTTCTGTAATCAGAATTACCATGATAGTTGTAAAAGAGGCTTGAAGTAAATGTTGAACAATGGTATAAAGTAAAAAATGTGATATGTTGTCTTTTAACACCTGTCATCCACATTTTGCATAGAGTAAAACGGCGTTTAAAGAAAGAAGTGACCATGCTTTAAGGAAAAAGGCAATATAAAAAAATATTTATGTGAAACATAGGATAAAATGGAATTAGTTTGCCCATGAGTGTAATTCCATATTTTCAGATATTTAAGTACATGAGTGAAACTGTACAAGTTACATTTCAAAGTATATATTCCGAGCTCATTTAGAAAGGAATTATTTTCAGATTTTAAGTTCTGTTTTAAAAGTTAGAAACATAACCTAGTAGAAGTGTAGCAGAAGTTTAACTGGCAAACCAACTACAGATATTGGAAACAATAATAAAGGTTAATTCAGAGTCCTCATTGGTTTTAATATATGCTTATTCTTAGCAAAATCAGAGAAGGTTAACAGCAAGTTTTGAAAGTGGAAATTGAACATGGTTTTGACAGAATTTGGTATAACAGATTTGAGTACATGGTTCAAACTTAACAAGACTGGTTACTCCATGTCACAGAAAGATAATAAAAGTCAATGTTTTTGTAATTTGGATCTGTTGTTAATCTCAATTTTTCTTTTTTTCAGAGCACCATTTTCTTTTGTGCATGAAATTTTCAGGCGTTTGTTTTAGAAAGTTTTTCTCTTACCATTTTTGTTGCAGAGACTGTGCAGTTGATC
>WEKY01056055.1:0-24582 GCA_013390045.1 Picathartes gymnocephalus
TCCAGGGATCCTACTTCCGTACTGTGTAAAGCCAGCTCACACTGAAGAGTGTACTGCATGTAAAAATGATCTGGAGAGCACAGGGCTACATCTTCCCTCTGAAGAGAAACAGTATTTCAATTATCTCAAAATATTTTGAGAATGTCTCTAAGTAATAAGAAAAATAAAGCTGATGACAATGAGATATTGGAAACATTCTTTAGGGTTTTTTTTTACAGACACCAGAGTTCTAGAGGAAATTGGAAATGCAGAGAACAAGATTGTATTTACCTATTCTTATTTGTTCTTTCTTTTTTTTCAAATGCACTTGTAGTGACCTTGAAGATACTTTCTCTGAACACATACAACAAAATCTGATCCACAGAACTGAAATATTTAAACAGCTGATTTTGAATGTGAAATTTCTAGATGACTAGGACAGGTGGGTTATAATAAAAATATGCTCCATTCTGTATGCATCCTCCTAATTGCTGTGGAACGCATCTGACCATTTCCATGAAGAGCCAATACATTCAATTCCAAGCACTCCAACCATTTCATATAAGACACAGACAATCTCAGATTTACTTAATTTTACGTGCTGTGAACATCTTGATTGACTTTGCAGAACTATTCCCAGTGCATAAAGTGAGACGTGCACAAAAACTTGGCAGAATTAGTGCTTAAGGCATTCAGTTTCCATTGTACTCTGTAAAAGACTGATGGAGGAGGTAATTTGACTGATGCCAGCATCCTTTTTGCTAAAGGTATGCACCCTAATGACAGGAAAACATGATGTGACTATTCCAGAAATCTTGAAAATACATTGGAGGAGTGAGAACAGCAGATTTCTCATTTACATACTGTATATGTTCTGCAGTGGGTAGCTACCGATGGCTTTTTGCTAGCCTTTTCAATATGTAAAATGTAGAATATGGGTGAACTGGCATTTCCTGCTTTAATTGGCACACAGATAGACTGTTTCTCTCTAGTAGTTTCAGAGTATTGCTATGGGTCTGAGCTGAGTAAAATGGGTGCAGATATTTAACTAAATGCAGAAATTGCTAGCACCATCTATTGGTAAAAATGTAAAAAATTAAAACTATTTTCACAAAACATGCATGTACTCAAATTAGAGACTGATTGAATAAATGAGTGCTCTTGTTTTAATTATTTTAAATGCCATTAAAATATATGTAAATATATCTTTTTATAGCTAGACATTTTGTCTAGGGTTTGCATCTCACTGAAGACACTTATTAGTTTAAAAATATTCACTGTTTAATATAGAGTTTGCTGAGTCTCTGAAAACATCTGTCTTTCCCTTTCCTGGGAAAGACTAACCAAGCTAGGAAATTGGGCAGAATCTTGGGTATAATATGGGTTTAAAAAAGTAATTAAATCACAGTGTTACTCTACAGAGAGCTTAGTGGACCTGACTAATATTTATGTTTTATTATTCAAACGTGTTCATTTTCTGCAACAAAGACAACGGCGAGCACCAAGCATGGAAGAAGCCTATTACCTCTAGGAACCAAGGAAAGAATTTTTGAGGAATAGTTGTCTTTAAGCTGAAGAAAGCATTGTCACAGCATAACCATCTAGCCCACACATGAACGAACCCATGCTCTTCCTGTTTTCACACATTGACTCAACAGCAGCCCTAATAAAACTGAATGAAGGACTTGACAGGACTGGCAGGTAAGACACACTGTGCTCTTTATATGATGGTTTATTGACTTCTATGGGATATTTGAGAATGGCAGACACACAAAGCATGACGTTTCAAATGAGATTTCCAATGAATAAAGCAGAATTTCAGAAAAATACCTTAAGACCATTTATAATGTTGTATGTCTGAGCATTTCTTCATGTACTGCTTCCTCTGGTTCATGACCTCAGACCCTTTTATTTTAAAATCAAGCCTGACTGCTCCAAAAATTTAGTAATGTGAAAATTAAAAATAAATATGGTGGAATATCCACAGCTAGTGTGGTGTGTTTTTTTGTTGGTGTTTTTTGGTTTTGGTTTTTTTTTTTTATGCTTATGTTTTACACAACAGTATACAGAGGTCAAACGCAAGCTGATGACTAATAGTAATATTGTGAGGGATTTGATGGCAGTGAACTTTTTCTTTCTGCTGCATGTTCTACCTCAACATGAACTGTTCTATGTTTCCCTATTTTGGCCACTTTTAAATTCACCCTGGTAAAGTCACTTTCAGAAAGCAATTCTTCCCTTATGGGATGGCCAAAACAACTGATAAGGCCCCAAGCTGAGGTGCAAGATAATATTTGAACTGTTTTTATGACACATTTAATCATGTCTGAAATTCTGATTGAAGGTCAAGATGCATGGAAGCATAGAAGTGCTCAGGCTAAGTTTTTAATATATTGCCGGTTATAGTAATCACCAGGCAAGTCAAGGCAAGAAGATATTCTGATTCCAAGCAGAGTAATGAGTGGAATGCGTTAATTTCTTCACCTTGAACCAAATGTATCTCAGCAGTTCTTTCCTCAAGAAAATAATTCAAAAGACTCTAACTTAGAAGTTATTAGGTGAAAAGTTTCAGAAGATTTGGTGCATTCCATTATGGAAGATATCCAAGGGGTCTTAAAGGATGTATTGAATAAAGGAGTAAGGAAGGCTCTGGGTAGTGTCTCAGTTCCTGTTCCCTTCCGTGGAAGACCTGCAGCAGCTTTCCTCACTTCTGCATGGAGTACAGCCTATGGGGGCTAGGCCATCTTAATCAGCCCCTGCCTTTACATCCTCATTCACTCCTTCCCACATGCTAGCTGGTTTTCTGGCAGTGTTGTGATGGGGATCATTGGAATGAAATAGATTAAAAACTATCCTAGAAACAATGGGATTACTTTCATTCCATCACCACTTGTGGGATGGACTGTCTTACAGTGTGACCCCGGAAATAGCTCTAGCAGATCAGGTAAAGAGGAACAAATCACAGCTGGAGGAAAGGTACCCTGTGCCTTTTCCATTAAAGTTGGTTTCTTGTGGAGTCACAAGATGATAGTTTATTTTAGAGACAGAAAATTGGGAGTATTTTAAGAGGACTAAAGTTTTTCCAACAGCTAAGCTGTGTCCTGGTTTTTTTTGCTTCAATCCCATATGTTTTGTATATTATTGTAAAATAGAAATCCCCAAATGTGCTTACTTCTGTATGAAATCCTATCTGTATTCTTCATCTCAGAAAAATATACTCCAGATCCAAACGTGTATTTCATCTCCTGAATGACAGTTGGTCTCCACTGAGGTAAGAGTAGACACAATGGACATGGCAAAACATGCTTGAATTCCCAAGACAGATCTCGAAGTAGTAGGATGAGGAGACCCTCATTAGCAAGGTCTAGTCCTTAGTACAGCCAGATAGGTTATATGGGTACTGTGCTACTATGGCTAGAGCATTTATTAATACATTGTACATGTACTGTGAGACAACCAAATTCTGTCAGATGGCACAGCCTTGACAGGGTAAATCAGCTTTAAGTCCACCTGTTGGAATTTCAGCCAGTGCACATGGAAGGACGAAGGAAACTGGCAAACCCTGTGTGATTTCTAACTGGTACTGGCTTAAAAAATCCAGTGTCAAAGCACTTAATGTTATAAAAATAATGCCTCAATTTCCAGAGAAAGCTTTGGGTCAGTTGTCCTGTACTTTTGCCTAAGGTCAGGAAAAGAAACCTGAATGTAATAAAGCCTAGCATAGTTTATATTCATTATGGAAATATTTGTATCATGTTCCCTTGAAGAGAACATTATTTTTCATTTTATTATCACTACGATAGCTTCAGACATGAAGAAAGCTTTACCTAGAGGGGGTCCTCTTTAGAAGACATTTGAAAAATCCTCAAACAAAAATAAACTATGGAAAATAATGAGTTTTTGATCCTGGATCTCAGTAAACCTTATGGGGAAAGTTTTTTTGCAACACTGTAATCAAATGAGAATGCCGTTTTCCCTCCTGAGAATCAATATCTCCTTGTTTATCGCTGGATAAAGCTCAGCAGTTGGTTACAGTCCTCATTGACCTTTTTTTTTGCTGCACCATCTTCCCCCCCTCAAAATTCTGTGCAGCTGCATCATTTGCTAAAAGAATTGTCAACTGAATAAATGAGTTTGAAAAGCTCTTTTTTGCCTCTCAAGTCTTGCTGTGCATAAGCGCTGTCATTGCCCTGCTCTACTTTCCATGTTGCAGGCAAAAGAGGAGTTTCAATTCAAACTGGCTGCTTCCTACTGATACTAGACGACCAAATTTTGTTTTCTTGAAATAAAAGGTTCAGTGATTAGAAATTTTGATTTTTGAACAGACAACAATATTCATAAAATGGAAGAAGCTGGTCCTTCTCAATCAGCTGTACGTGCATCCCAAAATCCAACTGTAGGAAAAATTCAAAATGTTCCATACTATAAGTCTCGCAGAACGGCTTTGATCCTGTTGGGTTCAAGCTAAATCATTAGGATTAAAATGCAAATTTATCTGAGTCACAAAGAAAAAATTATATATTTATATAAATAACAGTCAATTTGTTAGTGTTATATTTTTAATGGGAACTCACAATTTCTTAAAGAACATTAATTAATTGTATAGAGAACAATCTTCAAAAAGGCATGTGTCTGCTCAAGTTGCCATTCCCCCTCCCTTCCCTACCCCCAGTCTGTCATGAAAACATTGCTTGGTTTATTCTGATATGGAATAGGGAAAAGTATAATTTAGTTTTTACAAAACAAGAAATTAGTATTGCACCTAATTCCATTTTTTTCCCTTGCTGAAAGTGAGTGTAGTAACTAGACATTGCCTTCCTAGTACAACAGAAATCTGAAAGTGAACCATTTCATGGTTGCAAAATAATTTCACAATTGTACTGCTAAATCACTAGAAAAGATAGAATCACGTCAGTCTTGCACAGAAAAAATATTAATATAACATATACACTAGATTTATGAGATGAGACATGACAGTAAAGCCTCTTTGGTAGGAGCTCTAATATGGTGGAGGAAATGCTTTCATCTAATTTTCAGGCTCTTATCCATTTGCAGACTGTTGTCTTACGGAGTGAAATTCATCACACTGTCCCTGCATCCAAAAGATGTAGACTATTTAGTGTAAGGAATGTTTGGCAATATTCTCTTTTATTGTTTGTAAGAAGACAGATATTTCTTCATGGTGTTCACATTTTTCAGTCTTTCCCTCCTCATGTGTGCTCTTTTTTTCTCTCTCTCTCCTTTTCTTCATTGTTGATAGTTCAGAAATTATCTTGCTTTTGACAGAACAGAAAACATACTGTTTTCCCAGAACACGAGTTGTGCTTGGCTATGTTACATAAAAACAGAAAAGAAAATGAGGAATAAAGGACATAAAGTACATTATTTTTCAGACTGATATAAGTGGCTGATCCCGTAGTGACTCTGCATGCAGAATATTCATTAAGAGCAAAGCAATACGGGATGCCCATGCAAATGTCCACCCTGTTGGAATAAATATAGTTAGCATATCAACCTGAATGGACTGTTGATCTGGCTGTCATTTCTAGATGACCTTGATCTTAAATCTGTTCCCTTCTGTGGTCACTGCTGTGCCTGACATTTTCCATAATGACACTAGGTAAAGATCTATTGTTTCTCCAGAGCAAGTAGGCTTCATCAACAATAAGGAATAGCTCCACTGGAGGTGACTTTCAAGCTCAGGGTACACACCAGTTTAACAGACTGGGACATAAATCACTTTGTTTTGCACATCAACCCCTGCAAAAGTGTCAGGGAGGGAAGAAGGACTTTTCTTTAACACCTTCTTATCTTCCTATTTTTACTCTCTGAGGTGGCTTGTGTGATGGCCCAACTCCCTCCTGTGGGAGTCTACTCTAGCCCAGGGGCTACCATGCTCTCACAGCACTTTATAGAAAGCCAGACCATTGGAAAAACATAAGTCCAGGAGAGAATTGTAAAGAAATGTGTTGTGAAAGCTCTGGGAAACACATTGCAGAGATAGAGTGATTTGGACCAGGTCTTGGGAAAAGCAATACTGAGATGTCATTTAATGGAAATGCAATTTTACTGGAATAAAAATAAGCACAAGAAAAACTCTTAAACAGATTGCAGAACAAGGCACAGGTGCTTGCACAGCACTGGATATGGATAATTATTCATCTCTCCATGTCTTCAAATCAAAATAAAATTAAATTTGAAGAAGTGTGCTTTGACAAAAAGACCATAACTCACTAGGGAGAGCCTGGCTGACATTCCAGCCTATGTGCATATTCTCAGACAGTAAAGTCTTTATCTACAGCCAGATGTGTGCAATCCTCAAACCCTAAACTTCGGCCCCTCTGGACATAAGTGCACCCCATTCTTGCTCACTCTGCAGTTCACTGGAGGTGGTAGGTGCTGCCTCAGTAGGCCAGATCGGTTGATACAGCAGGCAGTCCTAAAAGGTTTCATTGGTTGCTGAGTCTTATTATCAGAGAAGCTGATAAAAAAAAGTGTGAGTTGTTACAGTACAAACTGAGTATTTAGCTGAAAATTTGGAAACAGGCTAAAAATAAAATACAAAAAGAAAGGAGCAAGTGTATTAAGCACATTAAACAATCAGGTTTCTCATTAGCCACCACAATGTCTCAGTTAACTTGGCCTTTCTTAACTTTGGTATGTGCTGCTCTAGGGAGTTTCTTTTGTTCCTTTCCTTAGTATAGCTGCTCTCTTTTTCTGTGCTCATTTTCTACAGGGACTGTGAGGAGCTCTTTTTTCTTTGTCCGGGTTGCAATGTTAATTTTTTTATTTAATCTGCCCTTCAGGAGAACTTTTTTCCTTATTTTTCTTGCTTAGAAATCTTGTCCATGACTGACATCAATCATCATAGCTTTTATCTCTCCTATTAACCTCTGCAAAGGAATTTGAGGTATCATATGCAAATAGAATTGCAACATTCTGCAATTTTGGGAAGCTGAATTTCCCTTACCCTCTCTCCAGTTTTCCCTGATTTCCATTACTATTGCAATTCTTAATTAATGTGTTTTTTTTACCTCAGGTTAATTTCTCCTGTTTATACAATTTTTCAAAAATGTGGTTGGAATGTACAATTCCTGTGGGCTAAAAATAAACTAATGTACAAACAGGTTATGAATGCCAGAATGATCAGCTAATTGCAGCATTGTACATAAACTTGATGGGAAAAAAAAGAAACAACAGAAATAAACATCAGTGTATGAGTTGTTACCTCTCCAGAGTATCTTCCCATTTGCCACACATAACAGTCATTTCACCCTGGAATTTGTCATGCATTTATTTTATGAAAAGCCAAAATAGATGTTAAAGCGAGAGCTAAGACTAGCTTATGGGTTGACCTGATGGGACAACAGAGCTATATTTCATATTCTCCCCATGCCAGGAGAACATGGACAAATCTTACATTCTGTGTGCCTGTGCCACTAGCCGGCTCTTGTACTCCAATACATCTTTGATAAATTACTTTATTCTTCTACATCTGCCATCTTTGATTTTTTATGAGTGTCTTTTTTTTTTTTTCCTATAAAGTTATATCACAGACCTTCCTCCCAATCCAAAATATACCACTGGCTGTAGAAGTTCCCTAAATCTTCTTGACAAGGTAAATCCTATCTCATCTTGTGAAACTATGCAGTTTTTTTATTGCTGTGACTTCTTAAAATAAATTTAATTGGAAGGGTTTTGTCACCTGTAATACATTCATTTTGGCCCACCTGCATTCTAATCTCTTTGTAAATATTTTCCCTTTACTGACAGCAGTGTGTCTCAGGAGACACTGGGAGCTGTAGTCTCTTAAGAGTTTTCCTCCGCTGTCATCTCAAATGTCATTTCTGAAACATTTATCACAAGACACTGTCACTGGACAAACAAAGGGGCTGCATGATAGTGGCTCAGATATACAGAGCCTCTTTGCTTCAATGACAGGTCCTGCTGGTGGCTACTTGAGATAACAGAAAAGTTCAGATCTGTCAATAGATGCGGAGGGAAGGACACGGGACAGTATCCGAAATGGCACTGCACATGCTCTGTGCAGACAGGAGAGCTGTCCGTGTGGAGTAGGTGCAGATTGCAGCAAAGATAGCACTCCCTGGGAAATGATAACATTTGTAGAAAGGGCAAGGGAGGGATCTGCCCCTAGAACTTGCACATTGTTAGATGTGCACCAGCACAGTTCATGCATGATAACCATTGTGCAGCTTGCTTTCAAGAGAAACTGCCTGCTTCCTTTACAGACTTTGTAAAACTGTTTTACAGTATTTTTCCCAGTTGTGTCTGGGTTTTTTTTGTTTGGTTGTTTTTCTGGGTTTTTTTTTTATAATTGTGAAATTTTCTTGTCAATGTAACTTTGAACTTTAAAGGTAAAAATTATTTTCCGCTTCAGTATTGCTCTTGGTTTTATCCAGTAGACCTTTCCTAAAAAGAAAAAAAACCTAGCAAAGAGTGAAGGGGGGAGAGAGTGGGCTCTGCTTCCAAAACAAATATAAAAATAAGTCAGTTTGGGGAGGTTTTCAAAGACAGTGAAAGGCACTAAGAGGCATAAATAATTCTCCCATGCTTCATTCTCACAGTGATGAAAGGAAGTTAAATTTCTACACCTGAAGCATCTGTCTTGATTTTCATTGAAAGCTGAGCTCCAAAGTCACACAGTCAGCATTAATTTTTGCAGTTTTTAGAAGGATTTTAAGAACACCAAATTTAAAATACAGGGAGTCACTGTCCTATCCTAAAGCAGTACATAGGCTGGACATGTGACAAAGAGAGAAGACTGGCAAAGCAGAAACGATGTCATAAGAAAGCACCACAACCAGAGAAGACAACACATTTCACTTAATTTGAGCACATGGTCATTATCACGAAGTCCCGAGGTGTTACTTTGATTTGGTACAAGCTGCATTGTCAGATACCTCATAGAATAGTGCTTTTCCTTCCTTGCACACAAAGATATATGTTAGATATAGGTACTGTTTATTCATAAAAGAAAAGAAAGAGAATATTAAATGCTGAAAAGGTAGGGAACCTGAAGTGAATAGGGCCAGTAATTAGGAGTCATTACGTCAGTCTTTATGTCTAATGCTGTTTTTCTGTGGTTTTGGGACAATTCTTAAGCCAAAATAATGATACATGGAAGTACCTTTAAGCCAAAGCCTTTAGAAGCAGACGGCTCTTTCCTTTCCTTTAATGTACACAGAACGCTCATGTGCAGCTATGATATTGTGTTAGAAACAGTGTCTTATCTGTGGTATCACCCTGTAAGTCTGCCATTTGGGTTAAAAATTTCAGGCTCAGAAGTGTCCTTTAAGAGCTGAAGTTTTGAAAGCTGTTAATGGAATCACATATCATATTTGAGAAACTTTCACCTTCAATTAATAGTTCATAAGTTGTTTTGAGCTTCTTGGATGAAAAAAATGCTATAGCATGCTTTTGTACTAGTTATTTTGGTAATAAACCAACTGAGAACAGAAACTTTTTTTTTTCCTGTAGGATATTTTTACCATTCTGTCTTGTCAATGTGTCTTTATTTCTTATCTCCTTTGGAAATTCTTTTTCTTCCTCTCCTGTGTACTCTATTAAATTAAGAGTTTAAGCTGTGGGGATAATAGAGCCCTTGTAAGCTCTGTCTGCACTCAGTATTCATTATTTATCCCGTGGCCAGGTACAGTGGAAGCAGGCACAAAGCTAAACGCTATTGGACTATCTTTGATGCAGACAGTTCATTGTCTGAGAAAAAGAAGCATTTAAGCCTCAATGTTCTCAGTTCCATGATTTTCAACACTACCTCTTTCCCCTCCTCCTTTCTCTTTTATTAACTGCTTTACTCCAATGTCCTTTTGACTGCAGTAACTGGCACTGTCTGCAAAATCCAGTACAATGATACTATTCATCCTGGCTGTGCCATTTATAGATTCCATAGCATGCTCCATCCCTATGGTAAGGATCATTCCGCCTCATCACTTTCCTTCTTTTGAGGTAGTGATTGCTGAAGCAAAGGCCAGTAATGGGAATCTGATTATCACATCCGAGATCTGCAAAGCTGAAATGGAGAGAGCAGGGTTGAGAGCTCGTGGGTGCCCGTGCACGGAGGGCATAATGAGGCACAGAGTGTCTCACAACACTGACGTGGTCACGCTCCAGTGGAGGGAGTGCCAGATGCACTGTTCATCAGTGCACCCTGCCTGACTATCCGCTGAGCAGCATCAGTGTCCTCTGCAGGGGTGCTGCTCTCCTGCCTTCGAGCTGGGAAAGTACCACCAAGTCGACAGGAACAGTAGTGAGAGGACTCCAAGGAAAATATTTATACTGACAAAGCGAACTCCAAAATGAACATGTTAATATTCGTTGGTCTCTTAAGCAAATATTTCTGGTTTCTGGTGCTTCCATGTCATGCAGTTATGCTTTGTGCAAGTTTGAATGTTTCATTAAGTTCCTAGAGGCATGATATACAGTCTTGGGTATGGTATTAAATAAATGTTTTCAGTATTCTTTTTGATTTTATTTTTTTTTTAAGAAAAGGGGAGGACAAGTGAGGAGGGGAGATATACCTGTTTAATTCTATTCTTTTATGATATCAGGATCTAAGTATATTTTATGGTAACTCTTATGAAACCCAAACAGTGGCATACATTCAAACACCACACTGCAAACCTAATGTGAAAAACAAATACACACTACATTACACCACTAAAGTTGCCAGACAAAAGGTTGCTGA
The DNA here is from genome assembly GCA_013390045.1 of Picathartes gymnocephalus. Taxonomy (NCBI): domain Eukaryota; kingdom Metazoa; phylum Chordata; class Aves; order Passeriformes; family Picathartidae; genus Picathartes; species Picathartes gymnocephalus. The sequence goes on from WEKY01056055.1 coordinate 10,703, forward strand.
GAGTCTCTCCTTTATAAACTTTTGGGTTATTTGTATTTTTGACCTCTGTTTACTATCACTTTATCTATTCTTTTACTCAAAGTTAGTCATTGCCTAACCATCAATGCTGTCTTCATAGAAATACTCAGTTTATTATTGATCAGTTAATCCATTTTGGGATGCAATCAGAGCCAGATTATGGATGGATACCCCTAGTGCTACCTCATAAATCTACATTTGAAATGGAACAGTTTTTAAAGAAGTTGTTGCTACAAAAAATTCCTTTCAAGGGCATTATTCCTTCTTTAAAGGGCATTATCTAATTTTTAGATCATAGTTTTTGAGAACAGAAGTTAGATTTTTGTAACTTTATTGTCAGTAAACAAACCAAGGATTAAAAACCTTTTTGCAGCCACCAACTTCTACATTTATTTCAAAGTTATCTTCCTGGACACTTAGTTGTTTACCTTTTTTTCACCTAATAGTAAGTAGAAGTGTCTTCACTGTTTCACCTTTCAAATTAGTTAATCCAAATCAAACTCAACCAAACCCTGAATACTTTCAAGAAGGCCATTCTAAAATATTCTAAGTCTATAGACAAGTTAATTTTTCATGTACTAAAAGTCTGTCAGACCAATGATATGAAACATGGCTAATAATGCCTGCTTGATAAATGTGGTGAAAGCTCCAGTGTTCTGTATGATATCCAGTTAAAATTACCTTTTTTCTTAGTCCCTAACCCAACTTGAGTTCTGATATTTCTGAGGAAGCTTGTCAGGTGTGCTGGTTTTCCCTGGGGTAGAGGTAATTTTTTTCACAGTAAGTGAAGTGCTATACTTTGGACTTGTGCTGTAAACAGGACTGGTAGCACAGGGATGTTTTCCTTATTGTTGAGCAGTGCTTACACAGAACCAAGACCTTTCTTGTCTCTCACTCCTACTCTTCCAGTTCTGTCCCCCATTCCACCCAGGCGAGTGAGTAAAGGTCTGCTTGGTCTGGTTGGTGTTAAACCACAGTAGCAGGGGAACTCCAAGCATAGGACATTAGACAGATTCACTTTAAAGAATCAATAGATGGATGAAAGCTTGACATGAAATGAAGGGACAAGCGTGGTGATTCAGAATAATAAGTCAAACTCCTTAAAATAAAAGGTGTCAAATATTTTGACTCCATTGCTCTGCATGTATAAAATAATACTCCAAATATCAGACAAGACTCTGTATCTATAGAATCAAGAGAAAAAGGATGACCAGACTACCAACACAAGAGAAAACAGCTAAGTGTTATTTACACTAACACTGGGATGGCCTGCAATGACCTGAATCTGTGTTAAAATAAATACTTTTTTAATATTTATTTGCTAGAAGGCATTTCAGTCTCACCTTAAGGAAAAACCCCACACTATTACGTAATCATTTTGGCAGCTAGCTGAGTGTGTTACAATGGTTTGACTGGACATTTATGCATATATGACACATTTATGAAATAGAAAAAAGTATTTTTTATTTTTTTCCTGTGACTAGGAGAGAAATCCTTGAAAGGAAAAGTATTGAGTAGTTTTCCCATGAAAGACTCAGAAGTTTCATAATTCAAAAATGGTTTGCATTTTGATTTAATAAACATATAACACCTCTTACTTTAAATCTTGCCCCTTTTACTCAAAAGTGATGTTGTTTGATATTATTTCCTTAAAACTTGTAAACCTTGCAATACAGCTTTACCATTCAATTTAACAAAGAATTTGAACTATGAAAGCATATTTAGAATCAAATTTACTCTCTTACTGTAACTGGAACATATCTTATGAACTACTTACATCTCATTTAGATGACTGGCAAATATAAAGTATAAGAAGTTTTGGCATTTGTGCCATGATGAACAGGTTGTGCATTTGAAAGCACAAGAAAATAGCCTGATTAATCCAAAGCTAAATTTGTCACTGTTGAGATGGAGTTAAACAGTGTTTGCATCATAAGCTTTTTTATCATGACAGCTTTATTTCCAGCACTTAACTCATTATGTCAACTCATGTCTTCTAATTCTATTGTGGGACCTGAAGAGGTAATAAAAGCCTCAGTGTTCTGCAAAGGAGTAATTTTCACTGGGAGAAAGTTTGGCCTAAGCCATATGTTTGGCTCTACAAGAATCCTATTATAATCCAGTTTTATCACAAAGAGAAATCCTTCTGAAATTACTCCTTTCAAAATGTAGATTGTCAGATTTAAGCTCTAATGTGCTCCTTAATGCTGACTCTCAGGAAAATTTAAAAAAGGCTGAATGATTTAGGTAATGAGTTTTACAAAACCCATAGTAGTCCTTAAAATAACTGTTGCTTGACTGATAGAACAGGAGATGGCCAGTATGTACTACATACTTTCACTGTTCTTTTTATGCAAAAGCACTTTTACAGTAAAGAATGCTGAATAAAAACAGTCTGAAAGGTCAACACTTCCATCTATTTCAAAGAAAAACATCAGCGTGTCTATTATTTGTGCTCAGCAAGCTTCCCACTCCCTTTTGTATTTTCTTTAGGTACGAATGCTGTTTAGCAGCAGAGCTGTTCAGCAGACCCAAGGGAGACAAATGTCAGTTTTCCAGATGGCAAACTGCCAGCGTGTTGATGCCAGGCTGAAAGGCACTGAGGGAATTCACTCTGTTGCAGAAGCAAAAGAACACCACTTCCTAACACACCTCGTGTACAAGCTCACTTCTCAACAACTCATGCCGGAGCCACAAAAGCTTCAGTAGCCCTCCTCAAATGGCTTTTTAGATAGTGTCAGGTTTCTACATGTCCCCAACATCTGTTTAAAGTTTTTGCTAATTCTTAAAAAGAAACAGCCATCTTTTGGGAAGCAGGAATTAAAGTCTAAAAGCTATCTCTATCAAAATGACTTTTTTTCAGCTTCAAGTGAGCCACCTTTTGTTTTATAAAACGCTACCTAAAGTTATTAGGTCAGATGTCTATTTAATAATGTTATGCACTTTATGCCTCTAGAGAGCAAAACCTACTGTGCAAATATAAAATCTTGAGTGGAAAATTACTTATCTATTATTATTAATAAATTTTAAGACAGTATCTTTATTAAGATTGTAAGTTATTAGAGTGCCCTTGGGGAGAGCCTGATCTGAAAAACACCCCAAAACAATTTATTAGGTATGCTAATGTAAATTTAAAATGCTGGGATATATCTGATCCATTAGTTCAGGTGTTGAATACAAAGATCTCAAAATTCAATGGACTATCACATGTTGGATGACTTTCTAATTTAAGAAAACAAATGTCTTAAAAACATATAAAAAATTTATTTTGCGTAAAGGGACAAATCATTGATTTTAACAAATCTGAGTAACTCAATACTTTCTGCAGAAAACACAGCTCTGTATGTGCCAATGTCCACTGTCATAAGAGGTAAATGTGTTCTTTTTCTGTCTGAGAGGAGTCTGTCAAAGACTAAAACACTTTCACAGGTAAAAAGTTAACAGAGGTGATAAAGTTTCTTCTTGCACTAGTTATCTGCCCTTTTAATTCTAAGTGCATGGAGAAGACTTATAAAACACCTTAAAATGCCTAACATCCATCTTGTACAGTTAGAGTGTCTTGTCCAAGAAAGACAGGACTCATAGAGGGCAGCCAAGTCTCCTCCTGATTTTTCTTTTACTTTCCTACAAACAGAAGACATTAAGCATGGAGCTGATTTCAGCACTGCTAGCTTGAAGGTTATTTTGAATATATTTAGAGAAGTACAATGTATTTTGTCTTTCAGCAAAAAAATCCTGGAGAAAGTACAGAAACAACACTTGAAGGGAGGCATGAGCCAGTGATGGATGCAAGTGCCTGGCACAACAAAACTGACCTCCTGAGTAACTCTATCCTCAGCCAGTTCCCATTGGATCTCTTTCAATGTGTGCAAAGAGGTTTATACAAGTTATTTTCACAGCAGTGGAAAATGTTCTATTCCATAGTCTCTTACTTTTTAATTTTAATCCATATAATGTCAGAAAGATGTGAAGTTAAAAAATGTAAGGAGGCTTTAATGAAAAGAAAGTAAAATGTAAAATGTAAAAATTTTGTACAACAAGAAATTTGAAAAAAAATTATGTCCACTCATGAATTCCTCCAAAATTTATTTCTCTGTTAAGATGTAATAAGGATATTTTTACTTCAGTCTACTTAATTAATTAATTAATAATTGCATTTCAAATAAAACTCCAAATGAAGCAATAATTTATTGCCTACAAAATTAATTTTGAAGTGAACATAATTCACATGCCAGCAAAAAAAAATATGATATTCAGATGCTTAACACGATATTGTGTTAATGTCTATTTGAATGTGACAGCAATTAATAGTTTGTATTCAGAAAAGATCATTTACACACATTTGTTCGTGTTTGTTCATGCATAAGGTTCATTGCAGCTGTTCCAGCTGTAATTACAATTCTATCTTCCTTTGTCATGTAGGGCCTATTCAGAACGGTATAATTACTCTATGACCTAGTAATGGTCATTTGGGAATTCTCTTTGGTATCCAATCAACATGTCCAAAAAATAGCACAATGTTATTATTTAAAATCAACTTTAATAACATTTCTGATCTAATCAAGGCAAAAATAATTTTTTTGATAAATCCATATCAGTCTCAAAGAACAGTTTTGAACAGTTTTGAAAAGTAGTAATGTTTTGACTAGGGATACTTGAAAAGCTCAACTTAATTTGCTCATCTCTGTTGAGCACATCCTATACAGGTACAATATCACATCTGTTGGTTTATTCTATAGGCAATCAACTGCATTATGTAATGTTAAAATGTACTATTCATTGTTTTTTGCCATCAAGTGATTAATTATTTCTTTCTAGCAGATACATTACCAGCGGAACAACCAACTCCTCACCTGAATAGTAGAACAAAAGCTTTTGTTATTCAATCGAGGAGGGAATAAAATACATGCTTTATTGTTACCTAATTTGCTAGCTTGCTGTTTTGCTGCAAGAAAGCTCTGCTGTTTCAAGCGGTTTCTTGAGATATAAAGGTCCTCTTTTCTAAACTACAGGAGCATTTATCTACCCTTTATATGTTGTTACAGCATGTTGACCACTCTAATATCAGAAAACTCTCAATACTGCTTTGGTCAAGGTGAAGTAGCATCTATCACACATTTGCTCCCTTCATCCACTGGAGGAGAAGTGTTTTGTTATGGACTTTACAAATGCATGCACACCACTTTTGAAAATTAATTTTCATCTTCCTTATGATATAATTTGAATGTCAATTGAAGACATAATCTCACAGATACGACCTTCCCCTCAGATGGCAGTTGGATGACACAGTAATATTTGGTAGTCTGGGAAAGGTGAGTCAAGTTATTTTAAAAAGCAAGAATAGAAGACCTGCTAATGAAATGTGGGCAACAGCCGTGCACTGGTACTTGAACCTCTTTGCAACTGTAGTGATTTCAGTTTGCCTCCTCACACAGGGCATCAATTTAATGTAGTGGGTTGAGCATTTTGGTTTAACACCAGTGCACTCACTAAACTTATTTACTCATTTTCTGCTGAGACAAGGATTAGGAGACATGCAAAGCAGGCTCAAAACTTTAAAGGGTATGAAGATAGTTTTGTTAACAGAACTAAAAGGAAAATAATAAGGACCAGAAACAAAAGTTTTAGATACTTCTCCTCCTGTCATTTCATTCTTCTTTTCTTTACCAACAACATAAAGATACAAAACCTGAGACTTTCAGTCAGTTTACCACCTTTAAAATGGTCTTTTGTCAGTTCAGCTGGGAGAGGAGTCTCTCCTGTCATGCCATGGAGTTTTCCACAAGAAAACAGTTCTCTTGTGCTCCAATATCACAGCAAATCAGCCGCCCGGAAAAGGAAATCTGTTTGCAATGTGAAGGTCCCTTCCCTCGACACACAGCTCTTCCCACAACTGCTTTCGAGGGCTCATCTCTGTCTACTGGGGTGTGATTTTAAGGATGAGCTGTTCTGGTAGAAAAGCAAAGGATTGAGGCCTTCTCTCTCGAGATCTCTAGAAGCAAGGTTTCTCCTATCCCTGGAGCAAGGGTTTTCTTTTATTTCTGGGAGTAAAATTCTCTCTGTGGCAAAGTTACCCACTAGACCACAGTTACTTCAATATCTGCTTGCTTCAGCACCAGTGCCTTTGCTCAGGCTCCAGTTAGAATGTTGCATCCCACAAATTGCATATATGAGTTACAAGGAATAGTCTAATACATGGTAGCCCATTACCATGGCCTTACAGAAGAATTTCAGCTTAAAGCACTTCCTCTTTCTCCCATCCCTGTGGTATGGTTCCCCATTACCACAGAGTTCTCATCTCTCTGGGCTTTTGGTCCCTTCTTCGCTGACCTCGGTGTCTCCATGTTGGTTTCATCTGTGTACTGAGAGAATTGTGATCTCTCCCGGGCTCTGTTGTTGGTCACAGGATCTCTGCTGGGCAGCGGCCGAAGCTGCTGCATTCTTTTCCCAGGGAGGCGGGGGAGGCAGGGGCTGCAGGATCTCAGCAGCCAGGCCAGGATTCAGCTGCGGCAAGATCTCAGCAGCCAGGCCAGGATTAAGTTGCGGCAGGATCTCAGCCGTGCCTGGCCCCGGCCTAGTGGGCCCAGCCCGGCCCGGCCCGGCCCCGCGGGGCTGGTAGGTCCCGACCAAGCAGGCCTGGCCCAGCCCGGGCCCTGCCGGCCCTGCCGGGCTTCTTGGGGCCCCTTGTTACCTCTTCAGAAGCCGGAAGCAAGAGAGCAATTCCCGGGCTTTTCCTTTCTTACAGAGGTGTACTTAGCTTATTAAGTGGTTAAACAGAGTGTCCATCTGAGAACCAGCCAGTTAATTGGCTCTCTCAAACACGCAGGAAGCAGTTAAATTCATTATGGGTTAAAAATTACTTTTTCAACCCACAACAGCAACTTATTTTACTAGAACTCAATAAATATATAAATGTTTTTCATGATTTGTAAAAATATTCTTATTCTCATGTCTTTTCAGGTAACTGCAGGTAGAATTATATTATCACATTAAAGTATGTAGTACTTATTATGCTTTTCTTGGTTGTTTTAAATGAGAAGGGCAACAGGTCAAAAAACTCTAGAACACCAGGAGATCAGAAGTGCTGCCAGCTTATAGTTTCCTTTTATGTATAGTTTTTTTTCTTTCATTATTATTATGTCATTCTTATAAGATGTCCTCTTCTGGTCTAACCTGCTTCTTGCTGGAGTTGGAAAAGGCCCAGTTCACAGGTGAATGTTGCCCCAGCTACTCAAAGTATCCTACTCTCTGCAGTAATCACTTAATGGATATTAAAATCCAGGACAGAATTTGATGGTTCCCAAGAGAATTGTGTTGCTCAGAGCTTGTAAAACCTCAGAAAACAGAACTTTTGCATTTGAATGTAGGTTAAAATGTTAAAGGCAACTTTCCAATTACTGCCAGAAATATAAGGATGTACTGCACTGTGGGATCGTAACCCATGACTTCAACATGTTGGCAAAGTCAGTTCAGAGTATTTTTCAGGCTGTTTAGAAGGGTCTGCCGAATCTAGCACAACTAATGCTTCATGTTAGGCTTGTCTGCAAATTCTCCTGCTAACAGTTTTTCTGGGACCTCTAATAGCTATTCTCTGCCAAATGCAGTTATGCAATATTTGAAGCCTTGCCTAAGTCTTCATGTACTGCTCGAGTGAGGAGTAGTGTGGGGCTATACTATGCTCCTGGGCTTTGCCTGGGCTCTTCATCCTCCCCCAAGGGAAGGAGCAGGGAGGGAAACTCTCTTACACACATTTGTCTTCTTCCCTCTTTCTGGTGGAATTGACACCCTTTCACACAACAAAAAGGGATGATTTGGGTTCAGAAAAGATCTCGCAGTGCCAATCTTCCTGCGAGATATCATCGCTAAAAGGTAAATAGGAATTAAATGCTGGGAGTAAACAGAGACTGGATTTTGTCCTCTCCATCTGTCAAACATCAGCTCCTTAAAAGGGCCAGCACAGGGGAGGTGAGGACTTCTAAACATGGTGATGGATATTTCCTTTTTGGTTTTGGCTCCGACCCCATTGCGCACTGCAGGGTAAGACACCTCTGGAAGGTGGCTGTTGTTTTTCTATCAATTCTCATTTCTCTTGCTTCCAAAGATGGGAATTGGAAAAGCTTCCCTCAGCTTCCCTGTAGTGAGGAACACCTTTTACACACACAGCATGGGGGTATGAGGCTCCACAATTGCTCTGCTGAATAACATTTATGCTCACCAGACATATATGTGCATACATTCACATACTCACACATTTATGCTCACCAGACATATATGTGCATACATTCACATACTCACACATCCATCCATCCCCACTACATAAGAAAAAAAATCACAAGAGCATACTATATAAAAAATTACATCTTTCATTTGAATTCCTTTAAGCTAATTGCCTATTGTGTATAGGTAAAACTTTATAAAATAAAGGCCTTGCTACCCTTGTAAAACCATGGCTCAGGCCTGCTACTTTGACTAAGTAGAAAAGGACTATGGGAAAACGACTCAGCTGAATTGGAGGTAGAAGAACAAGTTATATAACCATTATGTGCTCACACCGTGATGTATGGTGGTTGGTTGGATTATGTTTGTTATGTTTTAAAACTATGTAACTGATAATGGGCTAACTGCTTAAAAATGCCTGGTTTTTGCAACAAAGCGGGTCTCCTTTGCACCTGCCTGGGGGCTCTGCATTGCTCTGCTTTTTACAGTTGCCCTCTTCTTTAGATAGTTTAAATTCTGACTTCAGTGGGATCTGCTGACATGTTTTTTTATGTCCAGTCTATCTTTCTATGACTGTTTGGGAATTTTGAGCTTTCATTTCTTAAATGTGTGTATTATCTGGTTTTTTCAGTATCATGATAGCTACTTCTTTTCTAGATATCTTTTAGTGCAGAAATAGAGGACAGAGAATCTTCCAGTTTATCCTGGGATATGGCTGTGAATGTTCTGCATGTATAATAATCCAACCCTCTCTTTCTACCAGCCACCCCTTCTCCCCACCCCCATCTCACACACTGAATTATTTTCACAGCAACTGTTCTTGATAACACTTAAAAAGTGATTATATCTGTTGTCAGTTTGGGCAAATTATTAACATCAAAGCTAGCAGCAGGCTCCTTGACATTAAGTTTCAAGATTTCCACTAGCGAAGGACAAGCCATGGGAGAGGAGAGTAGGTGGAGGGAAATGTGTGAACTAGGGCTGGTTGGGGGGAGCTGTGACTATAAGATGAAAATTAACTGATAAGAAAATTTCAGCTGGTATTAGAGATTTTTTTTTTTGTTTGTTTGTTTTGTGTCATGTTTCCATTATACAGGTTGTCATTTCAGCAAGGAGCACAGAGAGGGGGAGAGACCCAAAGCCTAGCCTGTGCAGAGGTGCAGAGGGGCTAGGAAAATTAATACCTTTTTAAATCTCTTTTTTCAACTTGTGCCTTAACTGTTACAGTGAGTGAATACAATCACCTCTTGTTTAACAACAGCTTGCTGTTATTATGGGTTATTCAGAAAAGATTTTTATGACTGATTTCATAAAGCAAGAATTCATTGAATTCTAAGAGATGAACGATGAAGATAAATTGGGATGTGTCTAAATGAAATTAGAAATTATTACTTGTACAAAATTTAGAGTGTGCCTGGCTGTACCACCAAATTTGCAGTTAACACTGTTAGGAATTAAAGGTATGTACCTGATAAAGATGGATGTCTCACTTTCTTGGTTCCAACCTGTGCCGTTTAAAATAAATATTATAATAATTGATCTCTGGGAATGATGTGCATGTGCTAAATGACGCTTGATGTATGACACCAACTTCCTGATCTTGGCACTGATGGATGAGCTTATTCTTCCTATAATGAAAAGTTGGTCAAAGTTTCAATTACACCTATCACACCTCCACAGACAAAGCAAGATGAAAATAAATTCTACACTATGCAGTTACCACCAACCTGGTGTTAGCATAGACATATAAAGAGATTTAATCGAAACTCTGTGAGAGTGAAATGGGCACCATTTGATATTAAGTCCTGAATATATTACTCTGTGGCATCAAATGTGAAATGCACATTTCTTTTTATTTCAGAGCATTTGTTGTTACATTACCTCCTCTGGAATCAATTGAACCATAAGTGGGATTCATGCAGAGTCATAAAGCACCCTGGGGAAACCCACAGGAAAAAATTCTACTGCAGAAAAGAAAAAAATCCTTGCTTCCTCATTCACAGCTTGAGGAACAGAAACATAAAATCTACAGTACACAATTTTTTGGTACCAGGAAACACTACTAGACAAGGTTTCACCTATTTTACTCACTTCAGGTTACTAATTATTTATACATATTCAGCGTAATCTTAGAAGACGATGTCATGTTTGTAGCAGTGGAATTTTCCCACCAGAAAAAGTGGAATTTATGGAGGATTTTTTTATAGATGTATCCTTTTTCTTCCCTTCCGGAAGCAATGCAAGAAAAGGAAATTCAAGGAGTGCAACCAAGATATACAATTGAGTAAGGATTTTTTCTAAATGGCTTTAGAAACCAACCTGTGCAAGATATTTTATGGCTATTCCAGGTATTTTCCTTTTATTTGTGATGTAGCTATGGGTATTCCCTTAGATTTCTAGATGTCTAATTCCTTGAGGAATTTTTACAGGAGCTACAAATTACACGTAATTTGAGCTAACCCTTCTCAAGAGACGTATTTGAAGAAGTACTGTCCCCAGGTCTTTCACAGAGCTGGGCAGAATTGGTGGTAGGAAGAAACTGAGTATCAATAACCATCTCACATGGCACAGTTTTTCAGAAATAAATCTCAGTTTGCAATGCAACATTTTTGTCATTAGTGCTTCTTGGGCAGGCATTTCCATTATGATGTCTGCAAGAGTTTCCCCTGATCAGTAAAGACCAATATTTAATTCAGTAATCTAATAAATAGAAACAAAATGTGAAGAGGTTGTTTTCTAAGGTTAGTTTCATCTTAACCCTCTTTTATACCTGAAATGCAAGATGAATACATTCTCTTTGAAGGATTTAAAATGCTTCTCTGGTCTGTATGAAGTACAGTCTGAAGGAAGTCCTCAGACTTTCTGTTCTCTGTACTGAATTCCTAATCAGGCTCAGGGAAATTAATAAGACCCCCCTGGACTTTTACTGAAGTTTCACTTTGCACACACCAAGCCAAGACCTCTTTTTCAATCTATGAATAATAATAATTTGTTGTATTTCATATAACAACATTAATCAAAGAGGCAGTTCATTTGTAATTGATGCAAAATACCTCTACAATTTTTTATGAGTATTAAATCATACAAGGCTAATTTATATATTCAATTACACTCATAGTAGTAAAAAAATTGAATACAGCTCAGAAATCACATCTTCTCCCTAGCATGGCGTAAGAATTCTTCACATACAGTGAATCTATGGAGATTATTTCCAGAAGTTACTCACCAGACCCTAGATATGACTACCCTTAAAAACAGGTGCACCATTTCAGTCAGATGATTCTCCAAAGTTACTAAAAATTAAGTTCTAAAGGGCATGAAGATGAGTTTGACTTGTAACTGAGTGGGTCTTTTTCTCAAGAGTACTGTTCCTTTCTGCCTAATTTAATGTATTTTACATTTTCAATGTGCTGCAAATTTTCTATTTCAAAGATTTTTTTTTATTTTAGTGCCTGCATCTCTCAAAAGATAAAATATTCCATAAGTAAAAACATATTTATTTGAAATAACCAGACTTTAGGTTCATGGTTGGATGCAGTGAATGTTTTGTTCAACTGCATAATGGCTATACAGTCTATATATTTATGTCATATTTAGTAAATCTGTTTTTACAAGAATTGGTAAACAATCACAATCTGCTATTTTCAAGTTATTTTCCAGAAAAAAAAAATTAGCCAGCTCCAAATATATTTAGCACATTTTCAAGTAATTTTTTTTAAGTGACTAATTTTAATCTTGGTAGTTAGTACTCAAAAAATAACACCCCAACAGATGTTCATATCCACAAAACAAGATCATATTAGAAAGGGTTGATGCCCATAGGAGTGAATTCAGCAACGAATTTTTACTAAGACTTTGAAATCTGCCAGATGTAATCAATAATTTCAGTTTTATGTTATCTGACATTTCTATAAAAAATTTAACCTGTCTAATGTAAAGGAAATGTAGTGTATTCAAGAAATGAACCTGCTGAAATATAACTGAGACTTTCACAAAGAGTAATATCTAATAGAAATCTGCTCAACAGTGATACAACTTCAAAGTAGGCATAGAATTACTCATGTTAAGCAAGTATTTATCACCTCAAGAATATTTTAACAAAGACAAAAATCCAATAGGAATGTACATTTGACCTTTTAATGTACTAAATCATTCCTTGATAGTGTTGCATTTCAGCATGGTCCTCTAACCACGGTGCAGCAGTAAAGAATATATCTCTGCCACCCACACAGAGGATTAAGAGGCTAAATATTGAATGACTTATTTGGTGAGATGGTGTTTATAGACACTGTACAAGCAGATGAAAAAATTTGCATGTTTGGCTCTGTGTTTCTTTAACTATGGGCCCAGATTGTAGCAAGACGCTTTACTCTTAAACCATATAGAATATCAGAGGGCATTAATCAAAGTGGCAATATACAGGAAACAAAACATAATCTTCTGATAAAGAATGAATAAAACCCCGAACAAAAGCCAGCAAGAATCCTAGCATAAGCCCTGCTTCTAAATCTAATAATAATGGGATTTAACAGCTAAAAATATCCACTCTCTCATGTAGTCTTCCTACATGTGGACTAACATGCAGGACAACAGAGTGGTTTAGAAGCAAAAGAAAAAAGAGGCAAGTGAATTAGTGTCTCCCATGGAAGGAGTTTTCCTTGTGAAATACATGCAGCATCAGTGTTAGACATTATGCAAGTGGCTGTCAGAAACTGAACTGGAACTGATAGCAGGAACTTACAACTAATATTTGTAAAACATTATTCTATATATAGATACTTTGAGATGAGGACATGCTGTTTTCACAACTTGAGAGGCGAAGGCCTGAAAAATCAAAGTCGAATCTAAAAGATGTAGCCTTAAATGGCTTAAATGCTAAGCCTTGCCAAGGAATTTGAATTCAATCTTAGGACGATGACCTAAGTACAGGACTCTGACTACAGAATCCATTGTATCATTAGCACTGCCCCAGGTTATGTATACAGCCAATTATTATGGGACGAACAGAGCACACCATGCCATGCCATGCCATGCCATGCCATGCCATATTATTTCTTCATTTCTAACCTTTCCTCATCTCAATAATTTGTTTTACACTCACTCTGCCATGTTAAATGAAAGGACTATTCAGTTTGGGTCCTTTTTTGTCACTGCAAATCAGAGGAGGGAGAATATTTTTGTTTCTAGCAAGATGTTAGTAAAAAACCCTTAAGTTTAGAAAATGGGTATTCTCAATATATTTATATATGTACATATATATGTATAAAGAATNAGGATTATGTGAGCTAATTAGGTTAATAGGAGAATCACCTTAGTGTGATGGCAGGCACAGAATCAAAACTTTTTAACAAAGTCTAATAAAAAAAGGTCAGATTTTTCTGAGTACCTAACAGCAGCTCAGTAAAACCCAACAACAACAGCAGCAACAAGAACTTCAAATGAGTTCTTCACATATAAAATTGTCTTCCATCTCAGAAGTATCAGAATAAGAAAAGTAATGTTATTCTCGCTAGAATTTTTTTACAGCACAGAAAATAAATATTAATGATTTGGATTTTTTTTTTCTTTTAAACCTATATTAAATAATAAATAATTCTCTGGTTTAAAATTAACAATAATAAATTATAGAAGCAGAAATAAATTTT
>WEKY01056055.1:32826-55474 GCA_013390045.1 Picathartes gymnocephalus
CTTCCACAGGCTTCATCTCATCTGGGTGGTTTGTAACCTGTCATAATTTAATATGGCAAGGCCAAGATCTCTAGTACATGAAACACTTGTGCGTAGGATGCAAAATAAAACAAACAGTCTCCCTGTGAAGAATTAATGATGCTTTCACAACCAAAATTAAGTGTTTCTGGAGAATAGATTCAGATTTCTTATATTTCTTTGAATAAAGAAACAAAGGCAATAGTCAGGTATTGTTTTCAAGAGGCAGAACTAACTTGCCAGGGCATTTTATAGCAGGTTTTTAAGCAAAAAGGCTTCCTTAGCCTACCCTTTACATAAAGACACACTATATAGGCAACTAGAACTTCTTAGCTGTGGGTTACAGAGAAAGAACAGAGAAATGAGAGGCACATTTAAGAACATAAAAACATGCAAGGCTGAAAAATTATTTGAAGTTAACCAAGAATTTAACTGCTCTTTAACTTCAGGATTATATTCCTATCTTTTTAATTACAGCAAATGTCATTATTGTACCTATGTCTTCTTTCCTTGCTTTTGTTTTTAACTCGGTGGTGCCAGTCAATATTTTCATGTACAATGAAGCCAGTGACTCTATCAGCTTGACCAATTTGATCTGACACGCTATCTGTTATTGTACCAACTCTTGATTTTATTCTGAAAGGGTGAGTATTTTCTCAGACTTACTGATTTGCTTATTGATTCCATAATTACCTGATTTTGTGATTGCCTAGGTTTTCTTGTCTTCTGTGTTTTGCTGTGATCAGTTGTTGCCACTTGTGCTCTTTTGTGCTAGGTCTTGTAAATCAGCATGTGGCTCAAACAGTGAGATTTCCAAGCATGAAAGTACTTTAGCTTGTACCACTGTCATAAGTCTTCAAGGGATTCCAGGCTTCTGGGATGTCTAGACTGTAAGATAGAGCAGTGCATATTTACTTTTCTCTGTCTATAGGAATTGCAATTTCTATTCTTTCCTGGATCCTACTGTGAGACTCTGGGGGAAGACTTTGGGAACACTCTCCTTCTCATGTCAACTGTGCTTCATTCCTACCACTGAAACCACAATTCACTCTCAGCAATTTTCCTGCCATTCCACCCCTAGGGAAAAAAAGACAAGCTGCTCTCAGAAGTACATAATTTCATTTCGAATTTCAGTGAGTAGAATAGTCACAGGAATATTTCCTTCTACAGAAATTTCAGGGTGTCTGTAAAAGGAAATTCTAAACCTTGAAATAAAACGAGAAACCTATTACCATGGGAGTGCATAGCATAAACATAAACATCTGATGTAGGTCTTTCACAAACAACTTGCTGCCTTGTCAAAGGGAGATGAATAAAATCTCACAAAGACTCTAAACTCCTCATGCATTTTCATAGTTGCAGCTGTAGCTTTCAAGGGTTCCATTTCAAAAGGGGAACAAGTCAGAATAGCTTACATACAAAAATATACAATGATCCTACAGCCCAGGAACTCTGATTTTGAGAAATGCTGTTGTATTCATTCACTAGATACCAATGCAAGTAGCTGCATTTCTTATCTGGGAAAAAAATTCCCAGCAATTCTAGTCCAAATAAAGGTTATGCTGTTATTACAAAGTATTAGTAGGGTTTGAAGAGAAAGATGAACGTTTGCTTTTACAGGTCAGAGGCCATAACTGGTAGGGACTAGTAGGTGTAAGCTATCAGACTGAAATTAGAGACAGAGTGAATTAATACCTCTCTACTGATGTCAGTAAATCTAGGAAACATCAATAAATTTGTGTTAATACATTTTAGGTGTATTTTAGATGCCTGTATTAACAAAGGGGGTATCATTACATTTAGCAACCACCAATAAAATGTGACTCACACTAGGACTCTGTTTTATAGAAATTCATGCTACAACACACTAAATGCAGAAGATGCATCAAAGAATTGGACAGATGAACTCAGCAAAATTTCAAAATATTAGGCAAACCACAAGTTGCAAGATTAGCAAATAAGTCTGTCCATATTGGTACTTCTTCAAGAACTGAAACACACAAAGATTTCTTCTTAGGAAAATTTCTTTACTATAAGGATAGTGAGGCACTGAAATAGGTTGCCCAGAAAGGTTGTGAACTCCCCATCCCTGTAAGTGTTCAAGACCAGTCTAGATGGGATTCTGAGTAACCTGGTCTAGTGGAACATTTCCTGTCTATGGCCAGGAGGCTGGAACTAGATGACCTTTAAGGTCCCTTGCAACCCAAGCTATTCTATGATTCTAAGATGTAATACCATATGACTACAAATTCTGACCACCACTGAATTTAAGACTGAAAATATTCTGGGTACCTGTTAATTTCTTCTGGAAAACTTTTCAACATGATGAATGCAAGCAAACATACCCAGATAAATTTACTAAACTAAAATCTGTTACTTTTTCTTCACAAATGCCAAAGCTGATGGACTCAAGGCTAGTGATAGTGGGTGCACTTTGCCTCCCATGATGTGTCAAAACTTGTGCTTTACAAAATAAGTGATGACTTGTAAAAACTACTGATTGATTTGCATCAACGAAATTGAAATTTAGCTATAGAGACTTGTTCACAGGTAATTACATTACTAAACTGCAGCTCTTTCAGGAGTTTTCCAAATAAAATCAAAATCAACACATCTCATCTTAGATAAAACTTTAAATCTTTCATTTCTAGCCACTTGAACAAGAAAACCTGAAAAATTAATATCCCAACATATTGCATGGAAAACAGTCAAAAGACACATAAAATGTTGTAATGCTTTCCATTGAATATAATGTAAAGGATCTACATACTAACAAAGATAAAACTCTCAAAGCATTGGATGAGGTCCTTTCATGATTCCATCCAATATCTTTCACTAACTTTTGAGGCCACAAGTAATTCCAATCATTTATGACTGAATAATTTTGCAGAGTGACCATTTAAACCTACCTTCAAGTTATGAAAAGTATCTACTCAGCAACTGTTCAGTTGTGCAGTGTTGACACACTGCTGGCAGTAGGAACATTTCTTGACTTTTTGATTTTGTAAATGAGATGTGTGAGGGTGTATAAACTTCTTTGAGAAACAGTGGTTCTGCTTTATACTTCTTACTATTTCTGTAACTTCAAAAAAAAAAAGAACACTGAAGGTTACATTATTGTTTTCATAATTTTCCACATATCAACAGATAACATGTAATACAAAATCAGATTACTTGACGCTTTATTCTGATTCTGTGCTCAAGCAAAGCATCATTTTATGCTTCAAAATAAAAAATCCTTGATTTACCTTCATACAGTAACTTCTACTAGCAAAACCAGTTGTAGTAAATTGTGGTTCACACCCCAAAAAACCCAATTATTGCAAAACAAGCTTTATGCAACTGTACAGATGAGCCATTTATAGCAAAAAAAGTCATGATTTATGTTGGTAGGTGGGATATTCAGGACTTTCAGCACTGTCTTTTAGGCGTTATTTTTTATTAGGCTAGGTATTAGGATAGTTATTATGTATTATCTTATGTAAGAGCTATTTTCCTTTCTCGTTCATGACATAATAAGCTGAAAACAGATTATTGACTAAATTTCATTCTTATAAATTAGTATATACCTTCCCATGGTAGCCTTCTAACTTTCCAAATACACTTTGGCTTGACTCTTGGGATTTAATTCAAATTTATTTATTTATGGGCTAGCCTTTTTCAATTTTGTGCAGTGTTAGCAGAGTTGAGATTTTATAACTGCTGGAACTGGACTGAGTATATTAAAAGCAATTTCAGGCCATTAGAAAAGATAATGACCTCAGTAAAGGGACTAAGAGCAAGATGAGACTTTGGATTTTACTGCTTTAAAAATGCAAGATCATCCACTTGTGGTTGTTTTGAATAGGATTTAATTTCTTATTTTTCATGTAGCAGCATTTGAATTCCAAGGATATTCATCTAATGTGCTTCAGCTGTTAGCCTTTAACTAGAGTTTAGCATGGTCATGTGTTCGTCATAAGTACACTAGGGATTATTAAATAATTAAAGTAAGTCAGAGAACAGGTTAAAGAATGATCTAAATAAAAATTATGTGGTTTAGAGAGATAATATCTAATTTCCATGCATTCAGAAAACAAACAGAAAAAAATATCGACATGTTTCACATTTTTAATCATTCCTTGAATTTATAAAGCTTCAAAGTTTTTTCACTTGGGTTCCTTTTCCCTCTTATTTCAGGCTGGTTTTTTACATCCCAGTATAGAGCTGGCATGGCAACACTGCACTGTAGTTTCTAAGGAATTTTATCTGGAGGACTCTGAAACTCTAAGGCAGTTGTGTTATTGCTAAAGAGGTTACATGTCGTTTTATGGAGAGTCAGCATTTTGTCCTCTATGAAGAGAAAAGCTTCTGGGAAGAATATATTCCTTGGGTATTCTGTGTCCTTATAAGCCTGAGAAAGCAACCACGTTACAATAATCTCATTAAATATAGAATAAGACTAAACACATTTTCCTATTAACATATTATTCTCTTTTCTTCCAAAGCCAGCTGGTAACCTTTCATTTCTTGACATCTACTACAGGGCAAACTGTAGAGAGTTGCTCTCTAATTTACACGGAATCCCAAGCTCTGTGTATTCTGTGTATGCCTTCAATAGGTAAGGATCAGAAGAGATTTTCCTGATACCACAAGCTGCTTTGTGAAAGTGACTGTTAGTAGGGGTTCTGATTTTAATCTGTACTGAAGATAGTCATGTCATAAATGCAAATTGCAATAATTTCTGCTCCTTAATTTTTTCCATTCCAAATCCATAACCATTCTTCTCAACCTGAGAAGCACTCTGCAGTTGCTGTGGCAGATCATTTTTTGTGTTAGATGTTCTTTTGTAAGACCTTGACTAGAATTGCAGATGGAATTTCTATTTTATGCAGGACTAGCACTGGATGAAATGTATAACATTTTCTAAAATTATATAAATTTATATATGTGCGTGTTTCTGTGGGTATGCGTGTATTCAAATGTATTACAGCTTCCTGGCTACAAAGTGTTTTTTCAGGGGACTAGGTCTACAACTTTATATAACCTTTTTTTTAAGCATTGGAAAATCAAACAGTAAGTCGAAAAAACTATTAAAGACAGGAAGTAACTGATGTAGAAATAATTTTAAGTATTTATTACTTTTCTGCCTACAACTTATTCTTTTATTTTCCTTTTTGTCTATTTTTTGTTTGAGTAAAAAAAGATCATCAGGATATTGTGAAAACTCTTAAATATAAATATCCTATTGCAAAATAAAAATGTAGTAGAAACTGTTATTGTTTGGTGTACATTGACATGGATTTTTTTAAGCAAATAATAGAAAGATGATTGGGAGATGTTTGAGCTCTGGCAATCTACCACTGATGCAGAGCTGTTGTGGTGCCACTTGACTACGAACGTCCCACAAATCCCAAGAGCAAGGATAAAATAAGGCTGCACATAGAAGGGCTGATCTTCAATGTATTGGTGTTTGCACTATGAAGTTATTCAATAATAAGCCTAAAAGGGCCTAACAAAAGTCAATTTTCTATTTTTTCATCCGTAATGTAAGAATCAGGAGATAAGACATGATATCTGGAATATCCTACCTGTGAGGAAGCTTTCCTTTGACCCATCCAAAGAAGGATGTGACAAGGAAAGAAATAAATCCTTTTGTCTTTCTCTCATCTTTCAAATTCTAAACTGTCAGATGAAGGCCACTTGAATTTTGGGACAATCACCAAACCAAAAGAGTTATCTGAATTTAGCAGGATTAAACACAAACACACAGGCATAGTAGAAGTATTCTAAATCAACCTAGGAGCCGATGTTTGCCTCCTTGTGCCTCTGACAGGTGTGTAAAACAGGCAGTGACAGAATGGTCTGGATGCTGTGAGTTGTGCCATCCATTCTGATGGGGCTGGGGCTTGCATCTGTCTTTTCTCTTCTCCCACCTACACGCTGAGTCCCTGCAGTCTGCTCAAGGCTCCTTACATTCTAATGAGGTGAGCAGGACACAACTTTTTAGGTACATTTTGACCAGTCTTGTGCTGCTACTTGCGTGTAGTAGGACATGCAAATACATCCATTAAGGCAGAATATATTAAAGCTCCTTTTTTTTTTTCTCAAAATATTTAGGCCAGCCTAAACATATTAAAAATTTTTGAAACAGTTGTCAAAGTTCTAGTTTAGTAATTTTTGTTTTCTGAGAAACAAAGATAAATTTTTGATGTTTTATTCCTTGTAAAATAACAGCTTTGGTGATTTATTTCTTCATTTCTTTATTAAGAACTAATTCGTAATAAAAAGTTATCAGTCACTGAACTTTCTTTTCCTGCAAAATTTGTGATTTTCACTAAATTACTTTTTTTTTTCCTCTATAAAGCAGTGTGACAATAGAAGAGGGTATTAAATTATTTTATGGACTGAAAATGTATACATTTCAGGTCATTTGAAAAAAGTGCAGTATTTTTAATTATTTATTATAGCTGAAATTTCACTTTTTGGATCAGTTCCACTACTGTTTGGTTTTCCAGGTGGTTTTGGCAAAGATATAGAGATGTATTCTAGGGGAGAAGTCTGTTATGTTAAAAAAATAATAATTACAATCCTTTCAGCAGGAAAAAATAAAGGTGATTAAGATGATAAACATATCACTACTTCTCAAATTGATTTATGGGAAAAAATGTAGAGATGAAACTTTTAAGCAGCTATGTACAGGAATTAATATCCAGCCTCACCGACACTCTAGAAATTATTCAATTTAACTTACAGTGCAAAAGAGTCATAAAAAGTCAATGTTATTGCTCTTCTGCAAGCTTTTGTATACAAGTATAGTGCAATTCCTTTATAATATATTTTTAATGAGCTATTTGACCATTAGAAGATTTTGTCTATTCAATTGCTCTTGTCTCCGTAACTCGTTACTGCTTGAAAGCATAATGACAATGTAATCTATGAAAACTTGTCTTCATGGAAAAAAAACCACCAGAAATCATACCTACATTAATGTGGTGGTCTGTTGCAATATCTTTTTTATGAATCCCATGTATTTCTTCTTTCTGTTTCCCATTTAAAATTTTAGTATTATGTATCACTGATGTATCTGTTCCTTGGGAGGGAGGTTGTATATCGTTGTATCTTTATACAACACGAAGCACAACAGGCTATTTGTCTAAAGCTCCTAGACACAATAGTAGTGGGAAATAATACTCACCATTGCCTGCTGTCCTATTGAAATACAAGCAAATTTATACATACAATTTTATTTCATTTGTTTCTTCCTAAATAAACGTTCAATACCACTGTAAGTCTATAGTAAATTCTACGTGCCTGGTAAACACACTAAATTTACAATAACATTATTCATAATATCAAAATTACCCAGAGATTTTATGTCACTGTTATTTAAAGATCACTGTCTTGAAGCAGTAATGTAGAATGAGATGCAACAGACTGTATGGATTGTAAATGTAACTGTATATAAATGTTTTATACCACGCATAGACATAGATATTTGATGAGTGAGTATCTCCCATTAAAACTCAAATACAATTATTGACACCGGTGTCTGCAAGGTTGTCATGTAGATTAGGCATTCTGCCAGCATTTTGTTAATAACTTTATACATAATTGGTAGGGGTTTAGGTTTATGGCTTTTCATTTTGCTTAATATAGTATTATATGGTCAGGTATTCAAAATAAATCAGATTCAAGAAGCTATTGTTGTCAAATATCAACTATTCTTTCCAAAAGTGAAAACTGTAGTCTCAATAGTTTACCCAGAACTTAAAAACTATATTTTTCTGAATAAAATTTTCTGATTTTTAAAAGAATGTCTGGCATACTCTGTTTTCTGTATGACCATTGCTTCATATAATCAGACACATATGCAAGTCTTGTTAAAATATGCATTTACATAAAAAATATGGTTTTGTTTCATTTAGTGTTAAATTTCTAAAGATATTTTATCAAGCATCACCATTAGTACATAATTGTGAAGACAGAAAAACTGGTGTTTCCAGAAAGTAAATTTCAAGTGTTAAATATGCACACCAGAGATGAAAATGAAAACATAAAATTGAAGTTCATATAGCTGGATATGTAGCTCACATGAGTTGGCCACTTGTAACAGATTGAGATTTGATGCATAATTATACTCAATGTTTTATCAGCTTTGCCCATCTTTTCTGCTTAATAAGAATATGCCTTCTTAAGTCTACTCAGTTTAAAGTATTTCTCAATACATCTATTATTGTTAGATTTATGTAAAAAATATATTTTTACTTTGCATTTCTTTCTCCCCTTCTTTTTTTTTTTTTTTTTTCTTTTGATAAGGATATCTGGAGTCCTATTTTCCAGAAGAGATTTTCCACCAGTTAACTTTCACAGGGAGGTATTTCTCCAAAGAGTTGGATTTTTTAATCTGATTCTGTAGTAAACTGAATGTCATCATGGGACTTTTGTCCCCGTGCTGCTCCAATCCTCCAACAACTCCCTGGTGATAAACCAATTCTAATACTGGCTTACTGGTGCAACAAGTAGTAGTACTTGCTTAACTAACACTAGGAGAAAGGTGGATTATGCACAGGTTGCAAGTGGGTTTAACCTGCAAAAAACTCAGTTTTCACTTGGCAAGGATCTTTTTCCAGATCTTCCTTTATCTGGTCCAAAGGTTACTGCCAGAAACCATCTGCACATGTGAGGTACAAACCAAATGGTTCATTGAAGCTTCACCCTATGTGGCATCCTGGAAATTTTTAACAGATTGAACCTTTCCAGCAATATGAAATTACATCATTTGAGGGGAATATCATGTTGTTAGTGAGTGCTCTGCCATGCAGTCCTGAAACAGGACTTTTTTAACTTTGCAGGATGATTTAATATAAATTTCTAACACATGCTCATATTGACGCATTTTTTTAGTTGATAGAGATATTAACCTTCATTGTATACGGTCCCATTGTTTCTAATGAGAAGTAGAAATACCCACGCATGCTAACTTTGCAGTCTGCCTTCTAGGATTTTTTTCCTCCCAGAAAAATACCTATGAGCTGAGCAGATTGTGCTACCTTCTGCTAAACACCTGCTGTTGGCTCGACAGCAAGCACTGCCACAGACCCATGCTCATAGCAGACACTGTAACACAGCAAACTTCCTTTGGCACGGGCATCACATGTTCATTGGTTCCCATTGTGAAACCTCGCAGTATCCCTCAGTGATTTAACACCCTAGAGGTCCTTGAGGGGGCTGTGGTGCCTGTTACAGGAGACGGCAGCCCCATGTGAAGGCTGTTACTCGGTCCCAAAGAGCAGTACGGCTGCTGGCAGTGAGACATGAAACCCAGGCATGTTGCTGACACAGGTTTGTGCCACACATCTGCTGTGTAGCAGCAAAAATAACTCTCTTTTCTTCTGCCTTTTTGCTTTTGACATGGAATCATAGAATCAGAAACTTGTTTATGCTGTGAAAGACCTTTGAGATGATTGAGCCTAACTGTTAATGCAGCACTGCCAAGTCCACCATTGTACCATGTCCCTAAGCATAGCATCTACACATACTTTAAATACTTCCAGGTATGGTGACTCCACCACTTTCCTGGAAAGCCTGCTCCAGTGCTCAACAACCTCTTTGGTAAAAACATTTTCCCTATAAATATCACAGAATCACTTAGGTTGGAAAGATGTCCAAGGTGATCAAATCCCACCTTTCATCCATCACCACCTTGTCAGCTAGACCACAACACTAACATCCAGTCATTTCTCAACTAGTTCCAGGAGTGGCTGACGCGGCTCACCTTTTGCTGGTCGAGGCTCAGCCAGGGGCCATGCCAGGGACGTCCTTCTCCGGGTCACCCGATCGCACGGATGACCCCTCGCCAGGGCAGTGGCAGGCAGACCAGTCGCAGTATAAGGCAGTTGGCAGAAGTGTAATGGAGGAAAATTATGAGGGGGGACTGCAGTCTCAGGTAATCCAATCAAATTTATTGAGAAGGGGCTGAGAACTGAAACCCCCAACCACAAGCAGCGACTCTCTGACAGAGCTAACACCAAGTGGCTGAGGAGCAACAGTGACATAGGGTTTTATGGGGCTAGCAACAAAGGAGGGGCATGAGACTGTAACCAATAATAACAGCATAACGGTGGATCTCAGGGAAGATGAAAGTGTACAATATCAAATGAAGGAGTAGAGAGGAGGGGATCCATCTAAGGCAACAAATCATGAATCAAGTTACATAGAGACTACTCGAAGGAGGGGCTAGGCAGATACAAGATTGACGTGGGAGAGAGGGAGAAAACAGAGTAACAGGGGAGGGATTTATGTGACAATCAAACTGGGACAAACCATCTGGAATTGAGATAAGAATCGGAGGGAGCAGGAACATATCAACTTAAGAAACTATATAGAACCGACGGCAAAAAGTGGTGACTCCACTACCTCCTTGGGTAGTCCATTCCAATGTTTCTCAACCAAGCAATTCTTCCTGATCTCCAGACTTTTCACCAGTTTCCTTGCCTTTTGCTGGACACACTCCAACACCTCAATGTCTTTCTTAAAGTGAAGGACCCAGAACTGGACACAGCACAAGAGGTACAGCCTCAATACTGTTCACGTACACTGCCCAGAGGAAAAAACTTCCTTAGTCCTGGCCGCACTGTGTGTGATACAAGCCAGGATTTCATTAGCATCCAATCAAAACATCCCCTAGTGCAACTGGAGGCTGTTTCCTCTTGTGCTATCACTTGCTACTTGGAAGAAGAGACCAATGCCTACCTATTTACAACCTCCTTTCAGGTGGTTCTAGAGACTGATAGGCTCTCTCCTGAGCCTTTTCTCCAGGCTAAACAATCCCAGCTCCCTCAGCTGCTCCTCATAAGCCTCATGCTTCACACCTTTCACCAACTTCATTGCTCTTAGATACACAAATATTTCTATATTCCCTCTTTACATTCTAAAAACTCTCCTTATACCCAAAGCTTTGTGGGGATTTTGCTGTCTGTATGACTACATCTGAACTCATGGTACAAGCTTCTCATGGTAGCTGGGGGGAAAAACAGACATTTCTAGAAAGAAATGTTTTACCCAAAGGCTGATGTCTAGAATGGGTCAGATGTAACATGCTCACAAGAGTTTTTTCTATTGAATATAAGCACATTTGGACACTGTGCTCTAAGCGAAGATGTCTCCATTGTAGATAAATCAAAATTTCCACAAAAGTCCATTCCACCGTATAACCCTGAATTCATTTCTGAACTAGAAAACTTGGATATTTCCTAATATCCTGCTTTTTGTACTTCTCAGCCTCCATAAACACTGCCCAAGTAATAAGAATATGCAAGCACTCTTGCTTTATGAACACTGACTTCCTAGATGCCTTGAAAAGCTGCGTTTGAGGAGATATGGGATACTGAAATAAAGACACAGTCCCTTCTTACTCTGCCCTACATAGACGTTATGTTTAGTAGCAATTATTTGTCAATTGTAGGAATAATAACCCTAAATGGCAGAAAACTGATAGCTTTGGTAAAATATTTGAACTTAAGTGTAGGACCAGGTTTCAGCTTGATTTGAATGAAGATTAGATTTCTGGTCTCTGGTGCTTTTTGTTTGCACATGAAATATTTGTGCTGCAGAAGAAAGATCCCTTTTATTCAGTAATACACTTAAATCACTAAATCACAGCAAGCCTTGACTCATTAAATACTTACATGCTCTATTTATTATACATTGTGTTTTCTGCTGTTAATGCCTCTTTATATTTCTGGGTATTTGTAAATGTTCTCCATTGTGTAACGGTTGCACATATTTTTTAGTTTCCAAAATAGAACATCAGTGGAAATGGCTATTGTTTGCATAATTGGAATGGAAAATTTTATTTTAATGAAATAACTTATAAATAGGAGCCTTTAACTGAGAACTTAATTGTTTAGTGGTACCACCTGGTATGATGATCTGTTGTCGTAGTGCTAATGAGGACTTTTCAGGCTCTAGTGGCAGAAGTGTTAAAGCCAGGATTCGGTGGTTGAATCAGCTACTAAAATACCAGCTTGACAGTCTTTCAAAACATTTAAAGAAATTGATATTTCTCAAAGAAAAAAAGAAACGATGACACTTTTCTGATCTTTGCTTCCCACCTTTTGTTTTGCATTCAGTCGCTGAATTCTTCCATGTTACTTAAGTGGGACATTTTAGAGCAGCCTTTAGGCTGAATAAACAGAACACATCTGTTGCAGTGTTAGGGAAATATAATAATTTATTCTGTAAAAAACACTGCTACTTAAAAACACTTATCTCTTCATACATTCTAGACAAGCAGATGACTCAGGGATAGGATTTTCAAAAAATGTAGGTATTGTAGAAAGCTAGCCTGAATTTTTGATATCTTGAAGTCACTGATTACAGATATTCTTCTTGAGACCTTTCAAATCTATGTCGAAACAGATTGCAGATTTTTAGGCTTAGATTCTTAAGAGATGAGAGATACCTCTACAGGTAAATTAGGAACCATGAAATTATTAGAACTTCCAACTACCGTCCTCTGTCTCCATAAAGCAACTGCAGCTCTGTGGGCCAGCATAACTAATATCACATAATGACTCATCTTGAAAGTTTGTCAAATATCTTATAAGTTTGACAACTATTAACATTCATCACTTTCAAGTACAAATGGGAGGGTTTTTTTCCTGGTGTCTTGTGTTTGTACTTATACCATTGACATTGCAGCAGAAATGTCCATTTCTCTCTCTAATTCACTCTACCGCCACACCTGTATATTGAGTGATACCAGATGTTTCTGAGTTGCTTTGAGTACATGATTTGAGACATTCCAAAGCATTAGACAGTGTTTTGGATGCCAGAAATACCCTGAAATCTGCATGTAAATTCAGGATCTGTAATCTGCCTCTCACCTAACATCTGGAGTATCTGGCGCCTCAAGGTTTTGAAAATCCTGCTTCTGAGATTTAATCTCTCTTCAAAACCATCCTCCATGACTATTTGAGTCCTACTGAACATGAAATTTATGTTTCATGAAGATCCACCCAGTAAAACTGAACAGCATGACCTGAAATGGAAATAATGTGCAGGGAGGTTATCTTTTAGGAATACCCACCATCTTGTATCTTAAAGATATATTATTATGTTTTGATCTTTCAGTCTTCTTTTTGTAACTGTCTGTATCAAAAATCTCAAATTATGCTGTGATAAAATAAAACTATTACAATAAAGAATGTATTTGTTGCTTCTAATGAGTTTCTTTTTTTAAACATTGCTTCTATTGTAAATTTAGCTTTTAAAAATAAAATCGTTATAATACATGTCAATCCTACTTTTTGATGAAAACAGAAAATAATTTAAAAATGTTTTCCCTCTTGGAATAATTTTGCTTAAATTTTGCACTATAGCCACTTTGTCATGCTGAAGCAGTAACTCAGCTGTGAGATATCTTCTTACTTTACAACAATTGCAAAGCTTTCTTCACTGCTTTTAATGTAAAATATTCAGCTTAGAGGATGAATTCAGGAGAATATCAAGGCCAAATCATCTGTTAAGATTTTCATATGCCCATAGTTTATGATAATCTTGCCTTTCGTGTTTAATAAAGAGTTCTGAGGTGCCAACATAAAAATATTAATAAAATAACTAAATCTGAGTATATTCTAATTCTCTCATTTTGTGATCATAGGTATAATATAAACTTGGTGTGGAAGAAAAAGCAGAAAAACACAGTAAAACTTTATTAATTTTCACTTGCAGAGGCATCACATTATCATGCACATGTGAAAAAATGGAATCAGCCAGCTAAAGACTAAAAGTAAATCCTACCCAAGTCCTTGAGAAGCAAGATACCTTTACAGTGTGAGACTCGGTAAGTAAATTCTCTTGAAGTGGAGATAATGTGGATTTTAGATACTTTTCTTATTGATATTGCACATGCTGCCATAGAACATCTTATCAATGGAAAAATATTAAATATATAAATTATATCACCCTGTTCCTTTCAGTTCTGAGGCTGCCTGACAGCACTGGATTGAAGCACTTCTCTTTGCTTGCTCAAGTTTCTATCTCATTTTCTTCTTCTTTTTTTTTTTTTAATCATTTCTTCTATTCTTGGGAACGTAGGACAAATGCCTGGTTTCACACAGACTCCTGCTGAGAAATATCTGAACATTTTTGATTTTTTTTTTTTTGTAATTTATTTTGAACATCCTGTGTTTATTTTTTACAGGCAGTTTCACATCTTCAGAGGACTGTAGATGTGATAAGAGGGTGTTGATTTAAAAGCATTAGAGTGTGTGAGTAAAAGTTCCATTAAATTTCTTTTACCACTTCCAAGGATAACCATATATATGTCAGTATTCCATAAGAATTCTATTCTACAGCACCCAGGCCTGATGATGACTATATCATAAAATCATATTGCTGCAACCCCTGTTCTTAATATCTCCCTCTGGCAGGAGAGTTAAATTTGCTATTTTATGTATGAGAAGATTATCAAAGACAAAAGCACCAGCCTAATTCACAAGAGTTTCCGTCATTCTAAGGAGAATGCAAAGAATAAAGTTTCTGTTCCATCCATAGCAAGAAGTGTTTTCTCCATCTGTAATTGCATGGTTATCCATGCGCTGAGCAAAGTGGGATCGCAAGGCTACGCAGATCACACTGTCAAGTTACCTCCTTGCTAACAGGATAGTGAAGGAAAAATAGATTTAACCATCCTTACTACATTATACCACTCATGTTTAGATTGAAATTCTTTTCAGTGTTGAAAAAGTTAAGTCAAAGATATCTGAAAAGCAGTATCTCTTGTTTTGCTCAATTACTAATTTGAACTAAGTTCTGCCTTGTAGTTTTTGTAGTTTATGAAACGGCTGCAGATATTAATATTGAATAGCAACGTATTAGTATGTATTCAAAGTTATTACCTCATATAATGATTTTTAACACCACAAAACTTCCCATTCATCACATGAATTAGTAGTTCATGTAGAATAAAAGAATATTATGAAAATTACTGTGTTTATTCAAGGCTCATTTTTCAAAAGTACTGTTTAGCTTACAGAAAGGATAGTCAGAAATACTTTAAATGAAGATTGCATACCTAAATAATTAATAGAAGATGAACATAAATTGCTTCTATTCCTTATGAATTATTGATGTTTATTTATTTTGAAATATGTAAAATATAGCTATCCAGAAATCTAAGCATATTCAAAGGTCGTTTTGTTTGCAAAATTTATGTACAGAGTTTCCTATGCCATTCCCTACATATTCCTGAACAGAAATTTTCTGATCTCCAGAGTAAGCTCCTTTTGCTATTGCCTCAATTTCCGATTCCTTTCATTGGTATTACATTCCACAGGAATAAATTAGAAATTTGAATGGAAGGACACTGAGATTGGAACCCAAGTGAACAAGTTCAAAGTGAAAAATTGAAAATTTATTTCTACATTAATGCTAAACTTCCAAGAGTCTTAGCCCACATATTTCAGCTGGTGTGTATTCAGCTGAAATAAAATGCAAACTTATGGAGGATACTTTTCCTTCAGAACTATATAGAGTAATATATGACATATTACTAACAGTATTACCTCTGCAGATTTTATTCCTCATGATTGCATTGGTGATCCTGAGCTTTTCTATCCCTTACCCTACTCTACATTGACTGCTGGAGGAGTCATCCTTGCTAAATAAAGCAGATCTTGTGGTGTTTGCACACTATACCCCACACAGGCTACTCTATACAGGGGAAATATGACATACTCTCATGGGGTATTTTTGGAGCAGACAGACCATGAATCAACAGGAATTGCCCTAGTGGGCATTTCTTAGTCATCAACATGATTTATATGAGCTGCTTCGAAAAGTCTCAGAGAAAAGGCTATGAAAACAAACAAAAATTCAGCATTTCCTCTGCTCCTGATCTTCCTTACATTTTATCAGATAAAGATGTGATACATTCAGTGTCCTGGTACTTGTCTGGAATGTAGGACAGCTGGGATTTACTTCTTCCTCTGTGAGAAAATACCACTCTTTGATCTTGGGCGACTTGTTCTTTGTGTATGTGCCTTCATTTGCTGTTTTGTGCATGATGTGCTCCTATAGAGACCATATATCGTCTTATAGATATACACTGCTTAACACAAGAGAAAACTGAACAATGAAGTGTCTGTGGGATTATAAGTTTCTGACTTTTCTGACCTAGAACAGGAGAAGACTAAAAATCATACCAAAAAAAAAAAAAAAGCGTGCTTTTGACCCATTCAGAAGGCCAATAGATTGAGGAATATTTTCTTTCTTTCCTTCCCTCTTTTGCGCACACACACACACACACACAGGGAATTGTACATGAACCCTAGATATAAAAATAGCCAGTTTCTGTCTTTGATTGAGGGAGAAAGACACAAGCCAGATTTATTGGCTGTCTAGAGACCTTATGTTCAGTTTTCTCTTGTCACATTCACACCAATTAAATGTGAGAGTTTATATGTTGTCCTATCTGTAAAAATGACAGCCAGATCCTTGTCTGGCTCAATTAATTGTCTCTGTGGAATAAGTGCCCCCATCCTGCTATAGAAAAGAGTATTTCCTATGGCTAGTAAAAAACCTCTCTTGCCTGAATACTTTCAAGATAAAAAAGTTATTCAGAAAAAGTGACGTGTAAGACATGATTGTATTCCTTTCTCTCAAGTTAGCACAAGTTTTAAAAATGGAATTGAGAAACACACTAGTAACTTGAAAGTGAAACACCATATATAATGCCTGCTGTACCTGTAAAAACATATATCACAGTTTAGTGTTCAGGCTAGGTGGTGTTGTCAGCATACACAATTAAGGTCCTGTTGCTACCTGGAATGTACAATCAGAAATGGAAGGTCCAGTGAAGTCATCATGCTCCAAAATGAAGTGTAAAAAAAAGGAGGGTAAAAAATATTCGAGGTGAAGTAGCTGATCCTCTCTTCTATATTTTTTTACCCCAGTCTCTTTGCAACACTTCACTCTCCTGTTGCATCTACTTTAGATATCTCTTTTAGGGTATTATCCATCTACACCACAAGAGAGATATTTAGTACATTTCCATATACATGAGAGCCTACAGTGTCTTTTCAATATTTTTTAGCAGGGTTTTGTCAAATCAGGAAAATCAGCTGACAAATTTTAAGTATGGACATTGTTAAATAATTTTTCAGTTTTTTTCTGATCAGAAAGAAAAAAGAAGCTCAGAAATGGTTCTTTGCTATAAAATTGGTTTCATAAGAATCCAGTGGATATGGCAACTAGAATACTCTTTAGAAGTCAGAGTAAATATTAAAATATTTGGAAAAGTGTATAAAACATGATCTTTGCATGAAATGTTTACTACATAATCTTGTAATTTTAATTTCTCTATAGAATATTAGATCCATTTTTTAAAAGTTGAAAAATAATCTGTCTTTTCATTATACGTATCCCTTATCGAGGTCAATGTTTGACTTCTAATATGGTACCTTCTAATTTTTTCTCATGATTTCATCTTTGTTGCTGATTTTCCTCTTCATAATTGTAAATCCAGTCCTTTGTTATTCTGTGACTCTTACTGTGAAGAAAACTGACCTGGCACTCTGTTACTTAGTTACAAGCTACTATAAAATGAAAAGATCTAGATTTGATAATATGCCAAATAGAGATTTTTAAGAAACACTGTGATAGTATGTGCTAATGGTGTCTCTGAAATTAACTGTATTTCCAATATAATTAGAGTCGTATGCAGTAGCTGTTGAAAGTGGTGTATTTTACCTAGGATGGATGTTTTGTGAGATTCATGATAATGTCTTTATATACATTAACTAGTAGTATATTCAATTTCTGTTTCCACCAGCTTCATAAGAACAGATGAAAATAGGTAAAGGTATCAGAATCTATGTTAAAATACAAACATAATGTGATTATTTCATTATTAATTGGAAAATGTTATTTGGAAAATGTCTGCATTTCATCTATTTTGTTGTTGTTATTTGAAGGGAAGAATAGTGAAATTCTGCTCTTTAAAATCACAACTTCTGTGTTGAAAAATATAGGTTTTATTTTAGTATTAACTAGTAAAGTTTTATTGAAAGTCATTGTTTTTAACGTTTTGTCTAGCTTAAAACTTTTCCCATCATTTCTGTTTACACATCTGATACACAGACTAAGGTCTACTCTTATTTTACAAATCCTTTCTGCTTTACTGAAGCAGAGAAGGAGGATGTCATCTCCAACTGCTAAGAATCATCTCTCTGCCAGTTGCAGCCATTGAGATCTGCTTGAAGTTAAAATAGATCTGTTCATTTTCTGACTAACACTCAGTACAGTTCAGTGAACTGCCAAACTGAGAAACAATTATAGAGCTCCTGGAGCAACGCATTACATTTGCATCTTAGATTACTTTGAACATTTTAGCTCATTCTTTGAAGCAGTTTTCTACCAAATCAGCAGTACTCCAGCAGGGAACTTATACCTTTCTAGCACTTTACACTTGTGTTTATAAAGCAAGTTTTTGTTCAGATCATGGACATTTCAGGAGGTAGACATTATCTTGCAGTTTTATCCTAGGATTTATGGGCAGCTTTGACATTGCATAATGATACAATAAATATTTTTTTAAGTGTAGGCATCCTGTTACCAGTAATTTCCTTCTCTTACATGTGGGATGAGTTAAGAAATGACCATATGAAATTTCTTGATTTTTGAGTGACTTTCCCGCATTATTGGTGCTCATCCTTAAGTTCTCTGAAGAACAATACTTCCATATTAGGCTTCTGTGATTTCATTGATGGAAAATAAGTTAAAGCATAGTACCTGCCACAAGGCAGTGCAGGTTTTTGATGGTCGTTATCTAGTAATGAATGATTATCTAGGTAAAAGTGTCAAGTGACCTGCCCCCTAAATTGACTTTTTCTTTAGGTCCTGAAAATGCTCCTCTGAGTTTTGAGGGGATTATTTTTTTCTGCACTAGAAATGTACTGGATTCTACCAGCAAGACAAAATATAATGCAATAGACATTTATGTTAGTGACTGTATTGTCACAGTTAATGATGCATTCCTGATTTATTCCCTTACTGCAGTGAACAGTCATCTCCTTTTTGAAAGTAGTGACTACAGATGTACAAAACTTATTTATAAAACTTAAAATGCAGGCGGAATTGTCCAATTTTCACTTTCTAGGGCCAAAGAAAAAGTTATGTCTTATTCATTACAAAATACTTTGAAAGCAAAGTGCTTGTCCTAATTTCTGTCTTATATTCTGAATTGCTCAAGGTAAAAAATTCAAATATATTCTTTCTCATTGTGGTTTTTTTTGGTTTTTTTTTTTTGAAAGACAAAATTTTTTATGTCTATAAAACACTGAACTAATCTAAAATAATTGATATTGTCCAATATTAGTAAAGGAAGTTGACAAAACCAGACAGTCTAGATTTTGGACTTTATCAATAAAAAAAGCAATCTAGGAGATTGGGTGATTCTTTAAAATCTTTGATAACCCACAATTTGACCATTTTGCAGATAATTAATGTATAGGAAGAAGTGGGCTGTGCCACCATGCCAGCTACATGCCAGAAACTTCTTGCCATCCCACCCTGGCATGGCAACTGTTCTCCCCAAGCACTATGAGCCTCCACCAATATCTAGAAATAAGTTGAAAGGGAACCAAAGGATTATGAAACCTCTACTTGCCTTGGTTAAGCCCTCAGTATAATCCTGGGCATTCTGATTAGAATTATTACTTCACTCTTTTTTATTATTTTTCTAATTTACACCCATTCTAATTTCTTTTTTTCTCTTCTGGATTCAGTTGTTTCTTTCTTATCTAAATCCTTCTTGCTCTTTGAAAACAGCCTGCTTTTGCCAGCCAAGACAGATTTTTGGCAGTACTGCTGTGAGTCTCTGACCAGAAAAGAAGTTGAAAGTGGTACCTTAAATGCTTTGACATTGACACATTTTTGCCAGATCTTGAAGTAGATGATAAAACCACACTCGGTGTATTTTTTTCTTTCTTTTTTTTTTTTTTTCTCTGCAGCAATCATGCAGGTAAGAATCCAAACCCTAAGCTGTTTATCCTTCTCTTCCTCCCCCCATTTATTTTTTTAACCCACCCTTCTCTTTTGTCACTGGTTTCTTTGTTTGTTTTTAGGAAACAGAACTGAATTCCAAGAAGAACAATGACTCAATCCCTTCACAATATATTTCCCTTTCTTTCCAAGAAGGGATAGTAATTACGATACTCATACCATCTATAAGACTGTCAAGCAAGGTAAGGATCTTTTTAGAAAAATATATCAGTGAATGGGAAAAAGGAATAGAGTGAAATCCTTGCTTAATTCTTTAAATCACAGTATAAACACCTTTGATCATTTTTTTTTTGTTGTATTCCTTACAAGTCATTTAAAAATTCCCATGTTCATTGTGGTTTATGGAGTGAAGCAGACTGAAGTCTCTGTACAAATCAGAGTTATTGCTTAGTATTGCAGAGTGACATTATCATATAAAGTACCCTGTCTTTGTAAGACTACTTAGTCCACGCGATTTCATATGTTACATTTCCACACATTTTTTGGATTTTCTGATTTTGTTTTTGAGTTTTGGATTTTTGAGTAAAATTCAGCTGAAGTGAATATCCAAGTACTGAAATAGCAGAGATCTCATTTGCATACCTTAAAAAACAAACAAACAACAACAACAACAAAAACACAACAACAACAAAAGCCCCAAAAAGACATTAACTTTGGTGGTTTTAATACTAATGTCTACCAAGGGAGTGGAAGATCCCTGAAAAAATATAAATTAAATAATTTCTACATA
Source organism: Picathartes gymnocephalus (assembly GCA_013390045.1). Classification (NCBI taxonomy): domain Eukaryota; kingdom Metazoa; phylum Chordata; class Aves; order Passeriformes; family Picathartidae; genus Picathartes; species Picathartes gymnocephalus. The sequence continues at coordinate 53,624 of WEKY01056055.1, forward strand.
TGAATTTAAAGCTAGCTAGATAGGAATTCAACACATGTCCCCAAATTACCCAATCACAAAATAAAACTGAAAGGCTGGAATTCCGCTCAGAATCCACATTAATATCTGGAAGCATTCAGAGTGAGGACCAGGTTCAATCTGCTGTGAAAGACAAGCCCTTAATGAATCTGACTGATATGCTTTGCAAGCACACATTAGTAAGCTGAGGTGCCACTATAAAGAAATAAAATAAAAATAATCTTATATCATTAAATATTTTCAATACATACTCCATTTTCCTAGGCATATATGAAATAAGGATTTTCATAAAAAAGAATGACTTGAAATATGTTTTTAGATATTAAACAGCAGCATAGACTAAACATTAATTTGAAATGATATCTACCTTTAGATATGAAAAAGTAACTAGAAGAGATTTTAAAAAATGAAATAAGGTTATTATTGAAATTCAGAGGTGGCTGAAGAAAGATCTGAAGATGACTGGTAGAGATTTTTTTTTTTTAAACAGATTTTCTGGCACAAGTTTTAGCATCCTGAATGATATTAAACTCAATTTTTTCAGGCATCAGTTGGATTTAGAACAGAAAAGTGTGCTAACTGTAATTCTTTACTCATGAATTTTGGTTAAAGATCAAGGAGGTGTTGATAAAAATTTTTATCACCGCAGAAAATTATTAGAAAAAATAGCATTTTTAAATAAACTGGATAAGCTGCTTCCAGATCATAACCGGGCACTGTGTTTGAGCAAACTGTCTGGCATGTACCAAAACTTTCTCAGGGGATTTTTTTCTAATCATTTCTATATAATGATAACTCCCCACTGCTTGTACCTCTGGCCTGACCCTGTCTGTTCTACCAGTTTGGGTCTATCCATACTGACAACAAAACCAAGCAGCTTGTAAAATGTCCAAACAAAAAAGAAACCCTTTGTTTATGTATCTTCAAACTGCGGATAATTAATTATTGTAATCAGGTACTGAATCAGGTATTTTAATTTAATCAGGTATCAAAAAAGAAGCATTAAGGGCACAGGCAAACCATCTCACAACCTGAAGACTGCAGCTGCTGAACAACGCTCCTCTTCAGAAGGAAAACTCGAGAGAAAAGGCTGTCCCAGATAAGGATGTGGGCACAGGTAACAGCTAGCACCATTAATACGTACCATCCCTTCTGTCTTTGTCCGTAAAAATGCCACTAGGAAAGTGCAGAGAATCTGACCTGGATGAATGGATCTGTTCTGTCCTGCAGATATTTTTGTGTTAATAGTCCCATGACACGGCCAGCCAATCTGCCACAACATTTAACTTATTTCAAGGAAGATGGGAAAACTTTTACTGTATATGACATTTTCTTGACTATATGACAATTTTTATTCTGAGATTAAGCAAATATAACATTCTCTACCAACAAGAAAAAAATAAACCTGAAATATTTTTAAAGCATTGGGCATAATCGTGACATAAAATGCTGAAGCAATCATATAAATAAATGCTTTTAATTTCTCAGAAGCTTAGATTTGGAAAAAAAAAAATTAAATATCTTGGATATAAACTGACACGGGAGTTGTATAAATTATTAACCTAGCTTTAATTGCTAATAATAGGACTTAAAGTAGGACTTTGTTTAATAGGGATTTCAATTTTTTAATAGGGATTTCAAGCCTAGTTTTACTTCTTTTTTAGCAGAAGCTGAATAAGTTCATGTATTTTCAGCAATGTTCTTTCATAATGTTCTTCCATAAAAGGATTATTTTTATAGCTATATGTGCTTTAGTTGCCCATGTAATCCTCTACATTATTCCTAATTTTCAAATAAAGGTTCTAATCTGTTGTTCTGGGGAAAATTATTGTG
>WEKY01056056.1:0-35366 GCA_013390045.1 Picathartes gymnocephalus
GGAGGACTTACACATGCACAAACTCACAGAGGTTCATCTATCATTCAGAAAGCTGTAGGAAACCAACGCACCCTAACTTTTTATCTCAGGAGTAAAGATTAAGATCATTTAACTGTTAAAAGACAGACTCACAACACTGATACTCATTTTATCAGTGCAAAATAAAAATATTTTAAGAGACCTGACTGAAGGTTAGACAAGATATACATCTTACACATAAAGATGACGTATTATAGCACATACTCTGCATGAAAAGATGGTGGAGATTTTTGCTTTAGTTTTGTTCCTTTATTTTAAAATTACTTTTTCATTTTGATGCACATTACTGGCACACTTAACTTTCAGTGCAGAAGGACATGAAAATAAAATTTACTAGTCACAAAGGCAACAGTAAAGTTTCTTGAACTTCATCCAGCCTGTGTGGCTTGGAATACTGAACAGAGAACATCAGCTAGAGAAAACACTGGTCAGTGAGCTAGCACAGAAGAGAGAAACGATTTTCTGTTCCATCATGTACTTACCTAATTTGTGATGAGGAATTTCAACCATCTTCTTAACTGATTGCTGCAGCCTCAGCTTCTACAGTGGGAGATGTGGTTATGAGGGCTGTAACTCCTTGCAGCCTTACAGGTTGCAAATATTTTTTTTTTGACTGAAGAATACACATACACATAAACACACAAGCACTTTGCACCCAGTTATCCAGATGTGTGTTATCTCTGGGACATCGAGGTCATCATTGCTCAAGCTTTCATAATGTCCCTGCTGCTAACAATAGGTTTCTCTTCCAGCAAAGTGGGAGGATGGTTGGTAGGAGGAAGTCCTCTATAAAATTCTGACCAGCAGGAAACCCTCTACAAAACTCTGACCGTTTAACACCAAATAAACCATATCCTATATTGTCCCATACCAGTGTTTTTCTAAGCACTCATTTCCTTCTCACCACTATTTCAAAATACATTTGTGTCCACCAGACCTTGAGAACGAAGTACCTCTTTTAGTCCAGCAAGAACAGGGTATGTCAGCTGGAAAAGGCCTGATGCATTTCCCTTAGCCTGAGTGACCCTTGAGGAAATGTCTTCAGTCCCCCTGCCTCCCTCAGCCACTAGTTCTGCAGAAAAAGGTGGCTTCTGGGTATTTTCACCACCAGATGAGTCTTCAGGAGGGCTTCACCCAAATATCCCTACTGTAGGAATGACCACGGCACAACCACACCAAGAACACAGGAAGGGAAGGCTTGGGGAGGTGAACAGAAATTCCCCACTGGTTTCAGGATCCAGAAAGCACAGGGACAAATATCAGGTAAACATGAAAACAACAGTGAGAAGGGCATTTCAGGGATTTAAAGAAAAAAAAAAATTCTGCTAATGATGAGAAAAAGGTCAGGCATGTGACACTGCCCGTGAAAGCACTGTATATAGCATAAGAGCCAAATGCAGTCTAAAACCAAAATAGGAGCAGAAAAGGTGAACAAAAAATACAGCAGCTAAAATAGCTGTGTGCTAATAACACAGGCAGACTGCCATACTGGAAGAGGAACTCAAAGCACTAGTGCTATTACAGGAAAATTCACAAACAGGGTGGAACAGCAATTATTAGTGAAACAGGTGTCAAAAGGTCTGTACTTTTCAAGGAAAATACAGATTTTATATTGTTAGATACTGTTACACAATAAAGAAAGAGCAGACTTCAGAAACAGAACAAAAAAGAAAATGTGTGCAAATGCTGTGGACAGATGGTCAAAGAAGATTTCTAAGAGAGACTCTGGGTCTGCTCTTGACTTCTTACACCAGATATAGATGTGGATAGAGCTCTGCATCATTAAAGAAATGGGAATTACGTCAACAAGGGAGACTAACTTCACTGTACAGATTTGAGAACAAATGCTATTAGCCATGGTAAGACCAGTTAGTCCTGGATGTGACAGCTGACAAGTTTCTTTATCCATGTTGCTGAACGAACAAGAATAGATTCTATTCTGCTCTCTATCTTAAATAATGAGGATGACTTTGGAACAGGGGACAATGAAGTGATTCAGTTTAGATCAAGTGGGAAGGATAACAGCAAGCTTAATTTTGTTTAAGATCTATTATTTTGAAAGAGCAAGTTCTGATGAACTAAATGCTTCCTGTGGAACTTCTGGAAAACAGACTGGACTGAAGAACTCTATACCTCAGTCCGGGGAAAACTGCAGTTTCTGCAAGTCACTGCAGCAAGACGTAGATCAAACTTGTATCTGGAGAAAAGCAGGGAAGACACACTCTTTGAAAAGAAAAACACAAAACCTTAAAAAAACAAGCTGGACAACCGAAGCAACATGGAAACTGACATCAGCAGAGAAAGAAGAGAGCCTGGCTTGCTCAGTTAAGCAAAACAAAGGCAGAGACGAAGGAAGACTATCAATATGAGGTAACCATGGGATGCAGGGGCAAAAAGCAAGATAGAAGAACTATTAAGTTTAAAGATAATTTCAGTAAAGCAACACTGGCTGAAGACAAGACTGGCAATCAGAACACTTCTACAAAACTCTTCTAAAAGGATATGAAATAAAGCAAAAAGTCTGCATGTGAAGTTTTAGAAGTATTTACAGAACATTGCTGCTGACAATGTGACCCAGGGGAAGGGACTCTTCGGCAACTGCCTTACGAATTGCTTCTCTAAGGCAGGTAAGCTCTCTTCAAAACTATGACAGAGAGGGAAAGAGCACAAAACACAGTCATGAGGAAACTATGCCAATGACATCCTACTTGCACAAAGACTTACCTACATAAACCTGCAGAAGGATCAGGATGATGTCTGACATTCCAGGACCAGGCCTTGCACCACTTTGTGTCAAAGGTGACTTGCAATAAGCTTAGGGGCTGTGCTATGGACACACAGAATCCATGCCTGTCAGCTTCCAGCATGCTCTGTGCCCTGAGCTCCTCAGCTCAGGCCTTTAGATCACTGGCTGTCTGCACTTGGAGGAGACAGTTGCTGAGCTGGAGCCTCATACCAATGCAGAATGGTAATGTGAGCCTACAGCTCTCATATGCTGCCAGCCTGAGTCCTGGCAGCAGTCTTAAGCACATAAGGCAGACTCCTGGTGCAATGGAGTGGGCCAGGAGCTACTCCAGTAGCACTGAACCATGGCACTTATGAAGAAAAGTCAGTGAGCAAGCTCTGTGAGACCTGGCTTGCAAATAGTGTCACCTCTCCTATGGCACTCCACGCCTACTCCATTCCTGTTCAAACTCCCACCTTCCCTCTTCTGCCTCCCTCTTCTGCTTTCCTCTGCAAGAAAGCAGAGCAGATCCAGGCAGGAAGGTGCAGAGAGGTGCCAGCAGGCAGAGCCTTGTACATGGGGGACTGGGAGGACCAGAGAGAAAGGACACTAGCCCACAGCTTAGGGAGGTCTATGCACAGGGACTTCTCCATTAACCTAGGAAAGGCTGGGAAAATGGGCTACAAGCCCTACAGATCCCATTTTGGTGTATGCTGGCCAATCCTGGGTTTCAAGGTATGGATGAAGGCAGGACAGCTAGAACTGCCACCAGAAGTGTGTTAAAAAAAGCCAGGATAAGCATGACTAACTAGCAGGTACACAGACTGGAAGGCATGCAGTCTGCTGGGGCTCTACTCCCTGCCATACAGCCAGCCCAGGCATCTCCTCCAATTCTAGATTAGGTGGTTTTTCCCCAGGAGGACAGTGGATAAATAAAGGTGTGTTAGTCCTAATTCTCAAGTCAAGTCAGAGCTGAGAGAAGAGATTACTTTCTGTTTGTAGTTATATACAAGTAAAGCAGACGTATTATAAATGAAGAAAAATCGAAGTCTGTACTATTTACTTCCCTTCTTCCTAAGACTGAGACCAACAGTCATTAGTATTATCAATCACTCAATCAACAAATCAAATTACAAGTTTTGAAAACCTATTATTAAATACATTGGAAAACCCTGCTAGGGCAGCTGCCTCCCTTGCCAATCTTTTTGCAACTGTATCCTTATAAAATATACAAATTTACCCACGTGGAAGCAGACTAAAGTCTTTTCCATCAGAGCACTTGACAATGATCATTCCGCATTACTATGAGCCAGCCCCAGACAGTACATGGAGATGCTAAGGACTTCTCCAGGTCTGTGGATGATGACTGAGCTCTCTCCACAGCGAGTGATGTTCAACATGGCTGGAACAAGGTGCTCCTCGGTTTCTCTGAAGGAAATCAATGGAGGAAGACTACCATAATCTGAAAAATTCCTTCCACTCTTCCTGCAATACTGCTTTTAACCTCTTTAACTTTCAAGTAAAGGAAATAATAGAAGAGCGGGAATCTAGTATTTGGGGACTTCTGACTTTTTTTTGCTAGAGAGCTTCCCAAGTGGGCTGAGGGATCAGACTCAGGCCAATGGTAAGGCAGCGCAGGAAATATCAATGCCGTTTTTGAAGGATTATTATCATGAAGTATGAAAACAAAAATAGGCTTTGAAGATCCTGACAGTCGCATGGAAGATGTCTACAAGATAACCCATGGAGCAGCAGAATTACTTTCAAATTACAACAGTCAATATTGTGAAACCACACTGGCCTGTTTTAGTGAAAGCAACACGGTGAACATAGGCTGAACACTGAAGAGACTTTACAGTGAAATTAGTCAGCCTTAGGCTGGGGCTTTAACTTAACTTAAATAGCATACATAAGAATAGGAATTATTTAAAAGAACTGCAACACCATTTGTTTAGACTAAACATTGCTTCCTAATTATCAAAGTTTTTTTGTTTCTTACTTCCATACTTCATAGAAGGGATTTTGTGGAAGATATGCTGCAAACATGAAAAAACTTATCAAACGTGGTTTCATTTACATTTTTCTTGAAATCAGTTGCATATGCATGTCAGATATTCCACTAAGCACTTTGCTAATTTAGCATCATCTATGCTATATACGAGCAAACATGTAAGTTCAATATTGTCATCACTGGTATTTTTACTTACATTTCAAAAGTAGAGGAAATATGAAATGTTATGAACTGAAATGTGGTGAGAGAGTAATTCATTAGAGAGTCTAAAGAGCAAGCACTAAGACTAGACTTCGCTGCTAAGTCGCATTTACAGGCCCCGTTAGATGCTTCCAACTTGCCAAACTGCTATCATGCAGTTCCTTTCTAGCCAAAATGGTTCAAACAATTTTTTACTATTATCTATTATATTTTGATTAATTCAATTAAAATGAAGGAGACACACAGGATTCCACGTCTGCCAAGCTCTGATTTGCTATGAATGATCCTGTTCAAACTCCTTGAATTCTGAATAGGCCCTAGCTGACGGGTGAGGTTACCAAAGGAGTATGAAATGGGCAGAACACATTCAGAAGTCTTTTCCAGACTCTTTCAGCCCATCAGCTGAAAGATGTAGTGTATTTACCCCACAAAATAGAGTGGATAAGCTAAGAGGCTCTCATCCCCTTCTCTATATGCTGAACAAGGACTCAACTGATCATGCATACAGGCCATGCCTAAAATAAGTTGTGGGACACTAAAGAATTAAAAAAATAAATGAAACTAAGCTTTATCCAGAAAGTAGTGAGAGCTGTCTCTGTAATCCAGGAAAACACGTACATATATATATAAGCCAGAGAATGAGTAGCATACATGGAAGAGGATCAGGGTACCAGCATCCTGCAGGGCTCAGCCCTGGGCCAGAACAGCAGGGCAGCTTAGCTATAGCTCAGGACAGTTTTGTAAAGGACTAGAGCTTTTACTAACAAGAACCATAAGCATGTTCTGCACAATTCTCATGGGCATACAACAAGGCCGGAGAAGAAAACACCTTTTTAATGGTGCTAGATCTCATTTCCTTGCATCCCACCAAACACAGCTCCTGATACCAGGCAGCTGTGTCTCTGGTGGGAAGAACAGTCCTTGCTCCTTGTCAAGTGGGTGGCAAGGCCATAAAGAAACATGGAGCTTGCTTTTATTGAGTATTTAGTCATCTTGTCAACTTTGTGCTTACAACGAAATAGAGAAAAAGCCCCACATTTCCTTTTGTACTCCAAAATTCCACTTCCACAAACTCTAGAGAGAGCTGGTTTGCTGATTTTAAGCCGCAGTTTCTGCAATCCTTCTCAGGGCAGCACAAAGGCTCCTCTCTGGCCTTTCAGAGAGTTCCACTTCATATATGTACAGCACACAGTTTGTACTACATCTGCCAGTGCAAAATCAATTTACTACCATGATCTGTGCATCAGATCTGAGTGTCTGTTGAGAGCAAAAATGGGCTGTCTGGGCAAACGAATCTTAGTAATGTCGGGTGGTCAGATTGATTACAACAACCCAGAGAATACATGTGCCTTGCCCCTTTCCCATCTCTGTGCACTCATCTTTAATGAGCGCCTGGCCTCTCCTGGGAGTGCCACATGGACTCACTATCCCACTACCCCTCTGTACAGAGGCCCTCCCAATGTACACCTCTCCTCCCTGGCATGGCCAGAAGGTGAACAGTTGCCTGTTGAAAATTTCCCTTCCTACTCCACATCTCCCTGCTTCTCTCTTTCCTGTCTCCAGCAGGGTTTAAGGAAATCTCAAAGGATAAGGGTTGCAAACCTCCAGAAAAGCAAATGCAAAAAGAAAAAATCCTTTGCTTTATTTTTCACTTTAGTGCCATCATTTACAGCAAACAGCTCTCTTGCACATAATCAGGAACAAAACTGAACACATTATAGGGATCCTCTTCCCCTTACAAATACCTGATGCCCTGATTTAGACACAGTTATTTATAAATCTGGTACAACATTTCATCCAGTACAACAAACATGCTGATAGCATTTCCTATAGAATTGTAAGGCTTTTGTTATAAAAGCCTCAAATATTATTCCTGTGGGAATATATCAATGAAGATGTTTCTATTTTATGCAAAATTGCCAGTGAAATTCCACCAAAGTCACAGATCTGATAGTTACAGGACTCCTTAGAGTAAAAAAACAAGTGCTACATTGTACAACTATAATACAGTTACAGAAAGCAGTGTAAAGCCTTAAAATGGCTGAGGAGAAGTCATCAGTCACTACTTTCAAAGAAAACTAAGAGTGGTAATAATGTCTGATTAAAAATCAATGTTGCTAGACTTGATACTGGGTGGAAAAGACCTGGAATTCATAAACCCGCAAACTCTTACTGCTGTGTATGCACTGAGCTACATCTTCCTTTACCAGAAATGAAGGTAAGCACCTCCCTTCCTTTTAGTTTCAAAGCAAGGTATCTGGGAACGTGTTTGAGGTTGGTTTTCATGTCACCGCTGGGTATTTTAATGGAAGCATGAGGCTGTATCTGCAATGTAAAAAAGAGCTTATTTATAAAGTTAGTCTTAGAAGTGGGAAAACTTTATTTTCTACTCGTGTCAGCCAGCAACATCAAATATAATCTGGCCCTCAATCATGATAATGCAGCACAGCTTTTTACTGATGGGACTGCTCTGAGATTGCTAGAAAGGATGCTGATGAGTATTAACTATGATGTCTGTCATTCTGTATCTCTGGGTAATAATCCTACAGCTCTATCATTATGATAGCAGACTGCCCCTCAAGAATTTAAACATAGAAAGTCTCTCTTTTTTTCCCAAACTTTGGATTAAGTAGTTTGACAAAGGTATATGTGTACATCAAAGAAAAAGAGAATGTATGTAAGTACAAGGTACTGGAGAAAAAACACAAAAGGCAGAAAAGTGATTTATGCAAAATCTGTGGTAACACTCTGGCTGAACATGCCTACCTGAACTCCTCCTTCTGTGGTTCTTAAAGCCAAGCCTACACAGAAAATATTGAAGGGCATCACAGCTTTTCAGGGGCAAATCTGGAAGAAATCTCTCAGAAAGCTTTGAGTATTTGAACAACTATTTCAGTTTTCCAGGATGGACACTTAACAGATATATTCACAAGAGTCTCTATAAAAAAACAGCAGAACATTTTCTTTTAAATCAGCTGGGGAGGTCCTGTCAGAGCAACAAATCTGTTTTTTATTTTAAAGCCATGTAAGTGTATATATTCCAGTCAGAGCAGCAGAGAGAGTCTAAGTTCACTGTTACAGATGGATGGAACAGACACTTCTTGCTGGTGTAGCAACATGACACCCTGCAGCTCTGAAAAAATGGAAAATCCCCAGAGCAGAGGCAGAAGCAATGGTCTGATGCAGAAAGGACATTTCTTAGTTCTGTCTCAACTTATCCACCACCACACTTTTGACACCTGCTCACAGAAATCTGGATTTGCTATAACAGTTCAAAGCCCTCACTGGAAAGAGCTGCAGGACTGATGCCATCATCTCCATGACACAAGCTGCACAAAACTGACATTAACACAGAGCCACCAGTTGACCAAATGCAGAGGAAGCTCTTCCCTGACCCCACAGAGACATTTGGTGGTCTCCTAGCTTGCTCATTTGCATCTGTTCTTCTCAAACCAACCCTTCCCTGTGCTTTATGAATGTGACTAGGGAAGGGCAGCTGGTAACAACCATCTCTGAATTTCACAAGCTGGCAAAATAGCGTTCCTTTAAGATACCCCAAGCATACCCACAGCTATTGCCAGAAGCGGCCTGCCATTCTACCCCACAAAATGCAATCAGAAACATGTTTCTGGTAAAAACCTTTCATAACATTTAAATATCATCCTCTCAAATTTTCTTTCTATTTTCCTGTTACTCTAGGGCATATATCAGTTCTTTCACTAGTTCATTTTCCTTTTTTCCATGGGGATAAGATGTGGTGCCCATTGCTGTGGTACCAGAGCTCCTCACACTGGACAGACACATCAACGTGCCCTGTCCAAGACTTCGCAGAAGGCTGGGACATGCCTGGGGGATGAGTTTCACCAGGGCTGGAAACACAACCCTTCTGGGGCAGACAGCCATAGCTGAACACTGAAATACAATGCCTTAATAAGTAGGTCAGCCCGTTCCTATAAAAGCAATGGGTTTAACGCCAACCATGCCTGCCAGGGGGAGTAGGAAGAGACTGCAGTCTCCCCTCATTTCTCACATTCAGACCTTTTGAAGCCATGACACTCCTCTGCTGTTATCCTCCGGGTAGCAGGGCTGGGCTTGTGGGGTGCCTTGGCCCACAGCAACTCCACAGGGCTGCAGTCAGGACTGCTGGAACATAGCACCAGAAAGCAAATTCCAAGAAAACAAACACTATCACTAGGCAATTGAAATGCAGTTGGTAGCAACAAACAAACCCTTTGCAATGAGGATCTAGGGCTCTGTTATTGCCAACAGGTTGAACAGGTTTTGCGTATTAAGTCATCCTGAGGCTTATTAGCGCCTAAAATGGAAACACCATAAAGATCTTGTTACCTGAGGCTTCACATTGTCCCCCCCTTTACTGCAGCCTGCCACCTTCCTCCCCTTTCTCTCCCTTTGGCAAGAAAAGTATTTTCACACCCTTTAAAATAGTGAAGAGAATATTCCTGTCCTGTCCAACTAAAATTTTCAAGCACCCCAACACACTGTGTGGGAAGGGGAGGTGGTGGGGGGCAACACCCTGCCTGCAAGGAACACTTCTCCATTAGCAGTTTTAGTTGCACAATGAAGCAGATCCGAGAGTGACATGTGGTACCAAGGCAGCTCGCTGCCCTTCAGGAGCACACCTGGGCTGTCTGCACTCCACAGGTGACCAACAATCCTCTGTCATCCCACCCCAAACACCTGGCTGAACCTTACCTGCATGGCTTCCTCACCTTATCATAGCTAACATGGAAAAGCTCTCCTGAACAGAAGGATCATTGCTTGCAAAGGACATCAGTTCACTGCAATAAAGGCTATGATACACTGTTGTCACTTTCTTTAAATACAGCAGCAGACAATGGCATTTACTGAAGACAGCACAGAAGACAAGAAAGGTCATTCAAATGTTTCTTTTCTTGGTGAAGCAGCTCACTAGGATGCCTCTGCAAATGCAACTCTATGAATCAGCCCAACATGGCACTGAGTGGACTGCAAGACCACAACACAATGCCCAAATACCATCTGCTCCTCCCGTGAGCTTGGTGTCGGAAAATCTTTAGCTTTTGTAAACAACTGCTGGTCCATTTTATTTTGAGATGCTGCACAATGTAGCAGAACACACAAGCTGACTATAATCAAAAGCTTTATAATCTGCTAAACTTGTTTTAAATAATACATAAATACCAAAAAAAGACACACTGTACTTTTCATCTATTTTCATGCAAACTCAGTTCTCTGTGCTTGTTGCATTTTCTGTTTATAGCAGTGCGGCTTTAAACCACAGAATAAATAGTATTATTTTCTGTTCCCATTTAGCTGTAATCCAGAAATACACACTATATTTAATTATTGTTTTGGTAGAGTCCACCTATGCAGACAGGCTGTGCTTAACATGAATCAACTGCTCTCTCTGGATTCAGAGCACTGAAGAGGTTAAAAAAACATAAGGGCACTTATGTCAGCCCCTCCTTCCTCTCCCCTGCATGTCATCACACTGAAAGGGTTTAAAAGTAAAAAATTCCTTCCACATCATATAATCCTGGCATCTGCTGTGTAGCAAATCAAGCTCACTCATTTTGCTGTGTTATTCCCAAAAGTAACTGTACAGATCCAGGTCTAGAACTCCATTTTCCACTTCCTGAAGTTTCCTTAGGCACATTAGAAAATGCAGTAAACACAGCTAGTAAATACAAAGCAGTCTTCTCTGTCTAAGTGCAATTCTGATTGCATTACTTAAGAAATATAATTTCCTGAGGCTTACTTTATGATACACATGATATGGTACCAATCTACCAACTTCCTTCTGCTGCCTGTCTTCAGAAGCCCACAGCTCACTCATGATATTTTGTAGTTCAAATATGAAGCCATTACCAAGATTAAACCACAGAAGGAATCCAGTTTAGAGAGTGAGTAGGTCGCTGTGGTCATGTTTATTATTTAATAACATTGGGAATAATTCATATCACAGCAACAATTCTCTACCACTCCACTTATCAATTTCAAAGTAAAGTACATCAGACCTCCAAGCAGTGATGGGAAGGCTCAATCCATCTGGACACTCTCTGTTAAATCCTGGATCCCTATTCAAGGACGAACCACATAGTAAGATATATGGGAACAATTATTCTTCACCAGTATCTAGGTCTATCAAAGACCATCAGGACTAGACGTAAACCTGTGCCAGAAAAATCTTGGGAGTAGCACAACCTCAAATTCACATCCTATTTCCAAGCAAACACTCTGGTTTCAGGTAATGTGTTTCATCCTCCGTTCCAAATGCATGAAGCTCAATTCTTTTCCTTTGAATGGGCTGCTTGGCTGGTGTACTCACTCTGCAAGCTTTTTGAGGTAAAGACTGCCTCTTACTACATGTGTCTTGGCTGACAGTAACTGCTATAGCTGGCCCAAAGTCTGCAATTTCTCAGATTTTTTAAATGTGATTGAATATGAAACCTTATGTCCCCACTAACACCTGCCTTGGATATACCTTCTTTGCAACACAGGACAATGCCTTGATCATTAAGCTAATACAATCATTCATTTTCTTCTTTATCATGCTTTCCTTCACACCCTTGCTATTTGTTAATGTGATTTTCAATACTTATTGAAGGTGCAATGAAACAGAAACAGAGGGGAAGAGATAACACCAGAATTGACATTTTTATCACAAGTATTCTTACACATCTCACAGCTGAGGCATTTTACCTTCAGCCTTCAGCCTGCTTCTTCCTATATGCCTTTATCCTGCAGCCCAAATAACTGACAAATGTCCTGAGTTTCCAAATACTTACAAGAGGGCCAAAGTTTTTGCCTTTTTGTTTGGCTAATATTTTCACATCTTATTTTCCTTGCTGCCACTACAACTGAACAGCTGTAATAAATTCCAAATTGGGAGCCTGACTATTTTATTTGCTTTAGGGCAAGAGGAGGAAGCAAACAGCAGCTTTGTAAGTGAAGTTGCCCAATATTCTCTCAATTACGGCTGTGAAAAGATACAGAAATGCAAAGTACTCTTTACAGACAGTGTCACTTCATGCTTATCCAACTTGTTTCAATTCACTTTAATTTGATTCTTCCTCTAGAAGTGGTATAACTTTGATACCTACCATGGTTTTTCACATTCAGACAGATTGTATTCAACTCAGCAGGACAATCTAACGTAAGTAAGTTCCATTTGGTTTTGAGTATTTGCTTAAAAGCAGGGGGTGGGAGCTCACAAGAACAAACCTTGAGGCTGTAACCACCACTCTGGGTACCCAGTGTCATCTGCTCATTTGAATCATGTGATTAATTTCCAGTGCTGACATTGTTCAATACTTTGAGGACTTTTACACTAAGGTGGAAAAGCCACTTTAAATGGTCTAATAAGCCCCCACAAAATCATTTTTTAATAACTGCTTGCCAAGGATATACTAATGCATAATAATTTTGCAGCATAGCTGCAGCAGGCAACCTGGCTTATGGTAGTTCAGCTGCAGTCTGAAATAGGTAGTTCTTTCAAGCTAATTTTGCTGCTCCATGTCTTTATGGCAGCCATTTGAAGACTTCTTGCCCAGTGTAAAAAACCAAACAAAACTAACACAAAAAATTCCCAACAAAAATTCCCAGCAAAACAACCCCAAACCAATCAACCAACCAACCAATCGAAACAACCCAAAAAAACCCACTGTTCTTTAATAAAATAAGTGCATTTTGAAACTTTTGTAACTCATTCAGCTTCCTCCCAGGTTGGCTCCGGCAACTAAACAAGTGCAACACAAATGCACATCATGGCAAGAGGCGAAAGTAACATCCCAGCTAGGAATCCCTTTTCTTTAGAAGTCCCCCCAGTTGCACGACTAAGATTGATAATTCCTAAAATGGGTTTTAAAACCCAAACAATTCCCGCATCCTCACTCAAAGGGAACTCTCTCTTAAAAAATCCTGCATGGAGCAGTATGCAAGAGCAAGGGACACAGAGAAGCTTAACTCACTTGGCTCCTTCAGCAGAGATGGGGCATCTGCCCTTTCAGCTGTTCCCTACCGCTGACATTGGCAGAAAACTGAATTTAGTAACATCATGATGGGATGTAAAACCCCACAGCCACTAACACATAACTATCAGTAAGCTCCTAATGGTGCCTTATTAATCCAGTCTTTATTTAATAGACCCTTAAAAACAGTTGCTGCACATGATTAAAAATTAATTAAAACGAAAAAATCATTCTTGGGATTATTGTTTTGGGGGTGAGGATGGAGGAATGAAATAAAGGGAGCAGAGATGTGAAGACGTATAAGAAAAGAACCAAAAAGATGCTGTCTCACAGGCCGAAGAAATTCTGGACAATTGGTCAGGCAAATACAAAAACATACAATTGATAAAAAATTCACAGACATCAAGGGAGGATAGAAATTTACTCCTCTGTAAGCTGAAGGTAGAAAGCCAACCAAAAAAAGACATGAACAGACCTCCAAAGAGCTGACCCAACTGTAGTTTCTGGTGTTCATTACAGGCCTGTAGAAACACCTCTCCCCCTGCACTTCCCACACTAAGGTTGTCGCTTTACACAAACACTACAAATGATTAAAAATTACATGAGATTTTACAAAATTACATGGTATGCTTCTGCTTCTATTGCCAGCCCTGAAGTGTTTAGCACACTGTTAAGCTATCAAGTTTTGTACTCTGTGCCAGTCACTCCCCAAGGTGTTTATGTGAAGCACTCAGGCAAACTGAACAGAACATCTGTATTCTATTTGCTAATGAGCAATCATCATTTCTACAATTCTCTAGCCAGAGATTTTGCTGTTTGGAATACTAATGCCATTTGAAAAAAACTAAAAGAAAAAAAATATGTTCTGCTCATTAGTACTAGAATTACTAAAATACTTCTGCACTACTTACAATGCTACCAGGCTTCTATTTCCATTGCTTTCCCATATTTTTACAAAATTAGAACTTTAAGAAATAAAAACTTTGATGATATATACCTAACATATTTTCTGAATTGGCATCATTTACTATCCATCTCTTGCTTTAATTACATTTTATCCACACAGAGGCAAATATTTAAAATAAACTATTACAAAAGCTTTTTAAACAAACTCTACTGAAGATTCCCTTCACTGTTTGCTTCATATATTGTGGCAACCCCCAGAGCAGGTGAAATGAGGTAAAAAAGTTATAAAAATACAGGCCATGGTCTACAAACTTGATGGTATAACAATCCTATGTGTGCAGAGAGAGTGAAAGTAACAGCTTTGAAACTCAGGATATGTTTTGTCTGTAGACAAAAGGAGCTATCAGTTTCCCTTCTAAGCAATGGATATGTGGATCATATGCAAACCAGGATTATCCTCTGATGGAAAGGCCACGTCACAAAACCAGCAACATACAAGGGAGCGCTCCCAGTTGCTGCCCCTCACTGCAGTATTTGGGCATTTCAGATGTGAACCTCCCTTACCATCCTCTGCATCAGAATTGCTGCTGAAATCACTGAAGATGAAGAGCAGCAAATTAGTTCAGAAAGGAATACTGAAGTCGATAAGCTCAATTGAAGTGGCTTATGCAAGAACTGTCTTTATACTTGCTCACAGAGTACTGAAATGTAACTTACAAAGCAAGAGAATAACAATAAATACAGGATTTGACTGATCTAGCTAAGGAAGTCCAGTGTGGTACCTGTGCTCTGACATGGGAACAGGTGAGGGGAAAGCATCCCTGCTAAGAAGAAACACACTACTCCAGGAATGTATGTTTTTCCACATGAGAGCAGAGATGTATTTTAATATGCCATGATACCCTTTCAGGCTAAAAATGAACACCCTCATGCCATAATCCCCAATCGCGTCAGGTAGGGTCAGTACATTTCAATCACCCATGAGATACTCAAAGGCAGCTCAGCTCCCCAGCAGGGAAAGAGGTCTCTGCCGCTGTAGCCAATTCGCAGGGAAGGCACAGCGATGGAGCAATGTAGCGGTGCCTCGGCTGGGGATGTCTTTTATTACCATGGCAACCGGCAGCAGTCCACCACCACAGTGGACCGCAGCCGCCACCCCGGCAGGACAGGAAGCACAGTGCCATACTTTAAAGTCACCTTCCTTAAAGACAAAACAAAATAACACAGAAGAGAGTGACACATCCCGACTCTTACAGGTGCTGGATGAAAGTAATTTGCTCATCACAAACCTCCACCCCGCATATTCAGCTTCAGATTGTGCTTTAAAGCACTCTGAGGGATGTGTTCTGTTTGACTGACATACCCACCTGGCCTCATTTCCCTTAGCCAGACAGGCGGCAGCCCTGTTTTTTGCAGCATTGACCTCTCCTTTCAAGCAGTTGTCAACCAACTTGGAATTTCACATCCCTCTTCCTCACAGAGCTTTCAGCTGGTGGCAAAGCCAGACTCAGCCTGTGTGGAGAAGCTAGCCGCCAAAGCAGGAAGGCAGCCCCAAAGCCCCTCACATCAAGCCAAGTATGACATGCTAAGGTAACTTGTACCCGCCCCCTTCCGCCCTCACAAGTGCAGGCTGTTCTACCCAAGGGGAGGAAAAATGCTCTTCCAGAACTACTTCAATTTGGTTAAAGCATTCTACATCTGTTTAAAAAAATAACATAAACCTCTTTTAATATATAGAATACCACAAACCATAACTCACTCTCACACCCCCAGAACTAATTATGTACATGTCACCAGAGTATCATATGTATCTCTCTCTCTCCATCTAGAGAAAACACTGCAGTCTAACACATTATATACTGAACAGTACTCTCCATGGGACAGTGTAGGGGAAAAAACCCCCACCTAGTGCTTCAAGTGATGTGTGTTCTTTTATGAACTTACCCAGAAGTAGCACTGAGCTATAGGGTTATTATTTAACAACACATCCAGTGCGGAAAAATAAACCACACACCTTATATAAATATTGATAAAAAACCTTTTTTCTTACTTGTTAGTTGTAGCCTACATCCACACCAACAGCAAATATAAAGGAACACGGTGTACTTGCAGAGAAACAGCCAGCAAGACTTTACTATAAAAGTAAAGCATGAACCATGTTTAAAAGCAAACTAAGTTAAACCCGGACCCAGGTTAAACACAAAGTTACAGTTCACCTGAATGTACAGGATTTGTGAGCTCGCAGTTTGAGCAAACCCGCAAAACTATAAACAGAGAGAAGCTTCTTTTTAAAGGGAAATACAAGAGCAAGCACAAAAAAGAACGTGCAAAACCTCAGACGCTATTGAAGGAAACTGTTAAACTGTCCATATATAAATGCCTGAGAGAAACAAAATAGCAGGGAAACATCATACTGAAAGACTAAAAAAAAGGAAACAGTTCATACAAATAGAGTGCCCTTCCTTCGCACATCACAATTCTCCTTCTTGCCGTAAATAAAATAGGATACCCAGAGAAAAAATCAGTTGTTTTCATCATGCAATGCCGATGCAATTTTCCCAGAATATACCAGCAAACAAATACACCAATTCTGTTTCAAAATATGTTAGAATCACACATACTGATGTGTTTCCTCAACTTCAAGAACAAAAAAACCAAAACTGGCATTGGAAATTGAATGGTTGATACCAACAAAAGCCCAAACAAATACGAAAATGTACAGATGGGTCTGTACCTCCTCTTGAGTCTCTAAATATCCTCTGCCCTCTCAGCACAACAGCATGACGTATTGGGCCATGTACCAGAGGCATACCTCAAATTGAACAGGCTGCAATACTCAACCAACATCAAGAAACCATATCTTAAAATCAAATTTTAAATGAACCACTTTCCTGAAAACTGAAAGAACACCAATAAAATCTGACAGAATTCAATATAACACAAATAAGTTGGATAAAATTTTCAGTTTCTCTTTTATGTCAAAGAGACAGATCTGAAGGTTGTTCTCACAGTAAGTCAACTAAGGAAGACATTTCATGTTTTGAGCATAAAGAAGATAGTATATTCAAATTTTATGTGTGGGAATAAGGTCACCTGCCCTCAAAATACTTGTGACCAGCAGAAGTACAGTGAGTTGAATCTTTCTTTCTTTTCACACATTAATGAAGTAATGGCCACTCTTACAATGACTAAACTAGGTTAAGCAATGCAATTTGTAATTAGGAGAGAAAATTCATGTGTGCTCATCCCAAAAGGAGAGATGTACAAAGAATCAAGCAGCAGGACTGCAGGAAACATCACATAACCAAATGTGTGCACATAACATAAAATGGAGACATCTGTTTACTGACAGTTGCAAAATAGGCTGAGCATTTTATTTACTGTTATCTCATTTTCAGTACTACACATATCATTTGAAAGAGGGCAACAGGGATATAAGGTACCAAGCATGAAGCATGTCCACGTGCCTATGTTTATGCTAACAGCCACAGGGAACTTCAGCTCTTTACCTTCTACCTTTTCTGTGTGTGGGGCTACCACAGCAGAACAACTTTAGTGCATGTCAAGCACACAGCTCAGTCTCTCCTCCCGACCTCTTTCGACAGCTGCTAAAGAGGATAACTGCGCCTGGTCACGGCTGTTCTCTTTGGCAGCAGCACTGCCTGCTCTAGGCAGAGCTTGTGGCTCCCTGGCTTCTTCCCACCCCACCCCTCCGAAGTGAGGGTTCAGCTCTTCTACACAGTAAAACCTTGGCTACTGCTAAGAGAACTGGCAGAAGACACTTCTGCTAGCACCACACAGAGCCATGCACTCCATGTTCTACAGTCAAACGTACCACGTTGGGATGATGTACTGGTAGGACAGACATCTACTGTTATGAACATAAAGGCTTGAAATAACAAGCTCCCAAAACGTCCAGCTCTCCTATACAGTTTGCATCCCTTTTAAAATGGAGCATTCAACCGAGTTGCTGTGTTTAAATTCAAACTAGGGAAAGACAAACCAACCCAATTTTAAACTATCAGTATAACACACATTGTGATAAGACACAAAATCAGAAGGCCAAGCCAACGTGAGTGTTCTGCAAGTGGTAGAGGTTGTCTCTTACCCCTTTCTGTACAACAGTACACCATGACTACACAGACCCAAAGACAGACAGACAGACACCCTCAGTCCTTCCAAGCCAGCATATCTCCAAGCAGCTCTCCACTAGGTGAGAGTGTCCTTTAAGGGCACTGCGTTAGACAACACAGTTTCCAAAGAGTTGCTCACTGAAACCATTCTCACTCCACAATTAGCAACCACATGAGTATGAAAAATCAGACTTATGTCTCTTGCCCAGTTACAGACCTCCTGTACTAAGTCCAAGGCAGCAATCTTATAACATACCACTGTATTCCATATAGCTGTGTCAAAATGGTGTAATACTGATCGCCTGTGACAGCAGGCATTTGTACCAACAGATTTCTAAAAGCAGTACAGTATTTCTTTGTGTGAAGTAGCTGAGAAATATTACTCTCAATCCCCCCTGCCCCAACCTTCTTTTTCTTTGTGAATTGCCAAGTAAAATGGGCCCAAAACCATGCTCACTATTCTTTCACTGATGGAAATCACATTAGAGAGAATCCCAGCATAAAGGAAGTTTTGGCAAGGAAAGTGCCTTTTATGTTATGTTCCATAAAACACTCAAAGATCACTGACTGATATGCACAAAATGATGTTTGTCATATACCCATAAACTGTAGCTGCTGCAATGTTGACTTGATCTGCACTTCAAACCACCAATATAAAACAAAACATTTAAAAACATATTAATAAACAAAGACTTGAAAAAGACCATCCAAGCCCTATTCCTTTACACCTGTATTCTAAACCAATTATGGCAAAGAAATGCCAATTACAATGTACTTCTCAACAAGACAAGCAATGGGTTACAAATGTATATGGCATCTTTGTTCCTAAATAAACTCCACCATAACTAATGGCATAAGCAAGCCTTGTAACCTCCTTTTCTGATGCTTTGAGTCCAGTTTATTCCCTCTGTTTCTTGGTACATTGCCACAAGCAGCATTGATTTTCTGCCCTTCTCAGTGACTCCTGGAACTTCAAGTTCAAAAAGGCTTTTGGATTCAAACTTGTGCTCCATTTTCAGCAACAGCAACAATGGTCTGGAGTAGCTTTTGTTGCAAGACAGCAAAGAGCCAACAAACCACACAAACAAAGGCAAGGTGTGAAGCACTGTGTCAGAAGACATAGTCCTTCCCAGTAATAACTTTCCATCACAGGTATGATCTAATCTATAGCTATGGAGTTTTGCTTATTGCTTATACTTATCACTGTGCTCTCAAATGCTTTATATGTTGGCAGTTCTTCACCAAAAGGCAGTCTTACCTGCACAGCCAAGAAGCTGCTCAGCAGTAACAACATTAAAATATCTTCCAGTTTTAATAAAGATAAATAATACATTAACTTCCCCTGTTACAGCTGGCATATTGTTGATGGGCTCCCAAGTGCTGCCCCACCGCCAGCCAGGGACACATCCATGTCACCTTTGGATGAAGCCAGGGGTGAGCAGAATGCAGCAGGGCTGGGCATGATCCCAGCAGGCACAGTCTCGCACTCACAAGGAACCAAATCATAGCCAGTTCTCAGCAACTACAAGGCTCGGTGAGGGACAGTGCAACAGGGAGAGAGTCATCGTGTGCCAATTTGTATTTGATGATGCTTGTGAAGTAAGTTACTCTACTCAGTAAATGCAGCTTTGCCAGCTGCAAAAAATGCTTTTTGGAAGCACACAGTATCTGCAAGGAGAATTTACCTGTAAAACCACATTAATGAACAAAAAGACAAAATTTACCCAAACCTAGGGCTGATGAGGTACAGCTACAGTTCTGCATTTCTTGTAGAACAAAATATAGCACAACCCCTAAAGCAAAATAAAAAAGCTCTGAATTATTTCCAGATAAGTACTTTTAAATATAGTAATTGCAGCAATGCTTTTAAAAGTGACTCATATTTCAAAACATTGGTGCTTCGCATATTAAATAATTTCTATTGCTCTTGCAAGAATTAGAAGCCTTAAAATTTGGAAGGTCTTTAAAGAACTTAGTTTTCTTTCTTTTGGCAAACTGAATCATAATTCACTCTCCCTAACTTCAGTAAATCATTCTCTTTCCTGAACACCACAAAGGATTAAAACCAGCCCAACATTTTGGAAGAGTTTTCAGGTTACAGACAAAATAAACATTTTAAAATACAGAAAGGATTTATGGAATTAACTGAAATAGTGATTCATCACCCACTGCATCTCTCTAAATTTACTTCACAAATTCTATTGCGTCAAGCTCTGTCAGTTCTGGAGGAAAGAGAAATGCTTGATTGAAAAATCCAACTAAATAAAAACCCCGGGGGGCTGTTCTGCTCCTGTACATATTTTGTCCCCTGTAACATGACTGGCAGTCAGACACACCTGCACCAGCGACAGAACTGCATACAAAGAAAATATTTAAGTTGATTAGTAGTCTAAAGGCCCCTTAGATAACCTGACAGCACTGCTGCAACCTCTTCTGAGTTTCACCGTATTTATTTTCAGCTGTAAACTGTACAACTGTCAGAGTGCTACACGCAGGTCCATGAGTCACTGGGGGGAAAAGGTTAGACCAATAAGAATCTCACTCCTTTAATGTCTTCCAAATCCACAGTAAAACCTAAACTTTTTATAACTGATTATGTTATATTCAGTAAATGATGTTTATGTAATTGAACACTCACCCTTACTGTGGGCAAAGGAAAGTCACTGCGAAAAATCAAAGCTGCCAGCCGAAGCCTTGCATGCATTGTGGTGCCCCAAGATTTGTCTAGTACAAAAGTCCAGCAGAAATTCAGGCAATGCATGAGTCACTTGCCTATTGCATCCCTTGAACATGAAACTGTTACAGCAAGATCATTTCATTTTCAGTTGCGTGCCTCCTCCCCCACTTATCACTTAGTACATCTCTCTGCGTTAATTGCTTTTTAAACATTGCTCATACTTAAAATTCAGACTCAGTTTATACCATTTAGATCCCAATATAACTTGATGTTCAGAGTAAAACACGTAATTATTGTATAAAAAGTAGTACAAATATGATTAAATACTGGAAACTTTTCCCCTCCTGCAATTCATATTATAACATACATGCCCTAATTAAGCTTAAAACCCTCAGTTAATGTCAGTATTATGAAACAAGCTCTTTTTTGCCTGTTCAAACTACAGCTACATGAAGGGCATGTGTCAGCACTATCACAGCAAACTCTTGGTCCTTATGGGAAAGTTTTCTTAAAATTTCTTTCACTGAGAACACATGCAGTCTTAAATCCTTTGGTGAAAGCTCCTGTAACTCCACAGACTTTCAGGGGCTGAACAGTTAGTTCTTCATGTCACACGGAGGAACATCACTGCTGGTGTTTCCAGCACCTACGGATTAGCCCCATAGGTGATCACTGCACTGTGTGTACCAGACACGCAGGTTGGTACCAGGGCTCAGCCTGTGGGTAACAAAGAAGTGGCTTCAGTACCAGTATTCACACACTGTGTACATGAAGCTTTCATTCTGTTCTATCAGCTGGTCTCTCGCTCCCTGAAGGTCCTTTATAGTAAAGAAAGAAAACAATTAAAACTTGTATTTAGACAAGGCAACACCTGAACACTGTTCTCTGTATCAAACAGACAGTGCAAAACTTGTGCACACAGTTTTCCTTAATTAATGTCTTTGTGTGGAATCAGGACTTGCAAAAAACTAAGCAAACCAACACTGTCAAAAGGTTGCTGGGGGGAGGAAATATCATGTTTTCCACCTAAAAAGAACTGGTCAAAATTTTCCCCAAGCTGCTCTTACCAACATCCAGCAACGTTTGCTGTGCACACTGCCTCATACCACCAGCTCAAGTAGGAGCAACATATTTGCTTTTGTTCTGCTAATGGCCACAGGAGAAAAAAACCACCAGTAATTATGATCAAATCTGGAGTATCATTATCTCGAAATTGTTTACCCTCTCAGGAAATGAAAACTTTATACTTACCTCCAAATAACAAGAAACCCAGGTCTTCATTGCAAAGTTTGCGGTTAATTATTCTTGGAAAAACCAGATTTTTCAGGAAGAAATGAAGTAGTAAGATATTCTGGTTTTAGTTCAACAAGATAACACAGACTTTCTATCCTTTTAAAGTGAACTTCCATGTCGTGCTTTGGGTCATTGTTGACCTGATAGCAGGTAAGGTACTAACTCTTCCTTCTCTACCAACACTTCCACCTGTTGTCCTTCTAGGTCAGGACATCCATGCCTTGGAAAGCGTAACTATAAAATGCTCATTCGTCTTCTGATTCAGACAGTGGTTGCTGCAGAAATTGAGGCAATTCTGAAGTTCAAATATTTTGAGTGTGAGCCTACTTCTCACTTCAGAGCAACAAGTTCACAGCTGAAGCCGTTGTCACAGTACATGGCAGATTTAAATACACAGCTGATAGCTGGTTCCAAACTTTGAGTAGCTGGCACCTTATTTGAAGCTTTTGGAGAAATTGCTAGGTAGTGATGGATTCCTTTGTGAGCCACAGCAGAGGTTTTGAGCAAATTTAATCACAATTTACCTAGAAACATATCTTTTTATAAGGCTGGTACAGTGACTGGTGCTTTCCTCTACAATTACATGATTTAACTGGAAGTGGTAGAAGAGATAGCGGAAAAAAGGGAAAGCATGGCTAGGAAACCATGACCAATACAGTGAGAGTGGCTCAAGAATGTGCTCCTGGTCTTTCTCCTGAGCAAACCAGTCAGTGCCTCATGGCATGGGTATGTATCACCCCTCCAAAATACAACCAAGCCATGCCAAAGCACTGCCAAAAATATGCACACAGCATCAATGCAGCAGGGAAGAGAAACTCAGGCTTGCAACAGATGCTGCAATTAAAATGAAAAGAGCTGCAAAGCCACTCTTCATTTCACCCCAGAAGTAAATTGTTCAAGTGTAATTAATGATCAGTTTATTAAATAGGCATCAGGCTTTTACATCATAATTCTCCTAAAATCCTCGTCTGTTACATAATACTTAAGTTTACATGGGATACTTTGATTCTGAAAGATCAATGTTCATTTATGCATCGGGGCCCAGTAGGATAGCCTACCACTCCTTTTAAAGTCAAAGTCATTTTACTTACTTTTCAAGATTAGCTCAATGCATTTACACTTTTGTGTGTTACGCCAGTTTTAAAGACTCACTTTCCTAAGTCACTGGAATGCACTGCATTTATCACAGCAACAAAGCCACAGAAAAGGGTTTTTTTATGTTTATCCATTTTCCTCGTCTTTGTAAAAGTACAGTACTTTCTGGCATTCTTTTTACAGTCACTTTTCACAGCCCAACATTCCAACAAAGGCAATCCATTTCATCACATTTACTGAGTCCTTATTGTGAGGAGAGACTACGGATTTGTGAGTGAAATGCTGAAGTTACTATTCTCTGTTAATAAAATGTGCTCTAATACAGCGCAATGCATATAGCTAATCCTAGCTACTTTGCAGAACACAGTTAAAACAAGCACGTTGTCCATGGCGACACTGTCATGCTTTCTAGCGTACTACTGGACATCCCAGCTTCAGTACCAGCAGAGAACACCCTCCACCCACCCCCGAGGTAGACTTGAAAATCCCAAATCCACAGTGGAGCAAAGAATCACAGATTTTACAGCCCTCTCCAGTAACTCCAGAGAACATGTGCAAACAACAGAATACCACCCTGCCAGCTTTGAGAGATCCATTATGCTCTGCTACCCATCAATGCAGAGAATGATTAAGTCTTGACTCTTGGTGCCAAAGAGTTCAGATAAAGAAGCGAACCACTCATTTCCAGTCATGACTGCACTTAGCAAAGCAAGTGAGGGAATCAAAAGTAAAGTATACCCAGCTACTGAAGCTTATTGTGAATCAGTCAGAAGTTAGATTTCTTTCTACTATGATGCCAAAAAAATCCATTACGTGGAGGCACCAACAGATATTTATTCATCTGAGGTTAGCATGAAGAAGAATCAAGAAATACTTAATTTGGATGACAAATCATTCCACAAACATTATAAATCCTTTCAGCAGTTAATATTTCAGGTTTCAAGAGCCAATTAGAAAGGTCAGCATTTATCTTTTTGTCTGTTTCTAGCCTTAATAACTTTTGCTCTCTGCCTGCAGATTAATCATTGAAGTGAAAGATACAGAGGTTTATAAATAGGAAAAAAACCCTGCGCATAATAAGAGAGGGTTCAGACTGGACAAAAATTATCTCTACCTATTCTGGTTTTGATGACTATAGCCTACCTTAATCCAAAATCTAATTATTTGGATTAGATTAGGACACTGGATCAGTGGATTTTCCTGAAATGTCCAGGCAAGCCACATGCAATTTCATATTTGGGGCACAGGGTTGCATTTCATTTCCAAATCCCTTTTAATTCCACACAGGCATTTGTACCTTCTTCTTCCTGTGACAGGAAATATTTGTCCCTTCGCAAAAGTTTAAAACCCAAAATCCCTGCCTCTAAACCTAGTGGAAGACTGTACTTCAGTGCTCATTTTTATTCACTTGCTGCACCTGAGGTCATTGCAATTAGTACAAAGCTGAGAAATTCTACTGTTTTCAAGGTGAGAAACATTTTGCAGAGGGATTTGTTGGGTTTTTTGTTTGTTTGTTTTTTTGAGGGGTTTTTTGAGGTGGTATGTGCCTATGTTCCATAATAAGGCATACTTGCCAATAAAATATCAGCAGTAGCTGTCTCTTCCAGTGCAGGAGATCATTCCACCCTAGACGCAGAAAAAGGGATGTTACGCAGAAGCAAGAATGAATATAAACCAGTCATGAATGCACAGTAAGACAGCAAAAAAAACGCAACTGACAAGATAACAAAAAACATGCCTGTCATGTAAATAATTTCTGGATACTAAATGGGAACCCTGTTTCTACACCTACAATAAATAGACAATAAGATTTAAGGCTTAAGTCATCCAAACTGGTTCATTAATCTGTTTAAAGTAAAGAAACACGTAAAATGTCTTAATTCCTACAGAAAATTTTCTTTTGAAACTGATGACTCCTTTCTGCATTCTTGAACCAGACTCCTCAGTGTCACACTGTTAAACTCTACTGATTCATGAACATGGCTTTGTTCTTTCTCTGACATAAAGATATCCAAAATGTATAATTACGAACAAAATAAAAACAGTTCTCCCAAAACCATCAACATACATAAGATCCCACTGCTTAAAGAGGGCGTGTAATTTGGACTGTTTGCTTCAGTGCAGTTCCTTCAGACTGCACTGAGCAGGCATGTACAACTCACAATTTACTTCCAAAACATCCCCTTAGGAAAAGATCCTCCAAAAGACTTCCTAAATGCTAGTTTGTACACTATGTGTTTTAATTAACATACAGAATAGAAATTACCATTTAGATAAGATAATGCTCCCCAGACACCCCACCTTTGCATTCTGAAACTCTGCCAGGTTTCTCAGCCCCTCATCCACTCATTATTTATTTCTAGCAATCCTCAGGCCTAGTTAGCATTAATTCAGCTGCAGTTGGAGAGTTTCTCCAAGGCAGTCTCTTCAATTCCAAAGTGCATGAACTACTTAATTTGAGTGCTCTGTGATTCAAGTACTTTAAATAGAGAAAATACTGCAGGAAATTACAGACCTCATACTTGCTTATGTGACTGCTCCAACAGCTGTACGGACAGAGGGATCTGCACACATACGTGCAGCCTCAGCTGCCAGTACAGATACCCAAGGGACGACACCTGAGATATTCTTAGTCTCCTGACAGAAATCTCAGAGTTCACATGCCAAAGTTTAGGAACCCACGGCAGAAGGTGTCAGTGGGGTTTGAAACATGAAAGCTAGCCCAGCTCTTACACAGCAGCCATGCCTGCAGTAAAGACTCATACAGATTATTGGAGATAAAAAGATACACTCTCTAGTCATGCAAGTACTAGTGGGATTTATAACACTTCTCTCATCCGTTATTCCCCAGTTCCTTTCTCCGCTCCTTGGTCATGATATGCATCTTCTCATTTGGGCAAGTGCTGAAGGTCTCTCACCTCTGTTAACACCTGCCTATTTCTGGCCTTCTGTGAAGCAATCCTGCAGTAAATGTCCATTATCAGCAAAGAAAACCTATGGCAAGTTTCCTACCCAACTAGAGACCATGCAACTTTTCATTCACTGGAGACTCAATGTCCAAAATGTACAAGCAGATAATCAACAATTAATTTTGGGGCACATTTCTAGGCTATGATGGGAATCTTTCTCAAGGTGAATTTTAAAAAAGTATGCAGGAATCAAGGAGGGCTCTGCAATCCTGTAGTTCCTGCCACACCTGACAGGCATAGGCTCGCTCTGAAGAAGTTGCTCAAACTCTCCATTTAAGCCAGTGCTCACCCAAACCCACCAGAACAGATGCTTTGTGATTTAATTAGACAAGGCTTGAAAGTATGTTGTGAGAGGTGCTGTATGTGGCTGTGAGTTATAATCACAATCCAAGTAATTTATCATTCTTGAAAACATTTTAGAGTTTTTGAGAATTAAAAAAATAATCTAAGGGATCCTGTTTAGACACGTTACATTTAGACACTTGATATTGCAGGGCCAAGGTCTCTCACTGTGATTTTCTGCTATACCAACTACAGAAAAGCCCTGCCTGAATAAACTTAGGTATCATACTTCTATTCCAGTAACAAGCTGATGGAGTCCTGAAAAAGGAAATGGTTTTTTCTTGATAACTGACACAGAGCTTCAATTTCAGTGAATGAACTACTGAGTAATGACACTTGCATGGGCAAAGACAAAGAGAACAACACTCAACTAAACAACTAACAATTCTTTTTTGTTAAATGAACACCTCAGTACTATCTGAGTAGATTTAAACTTTCAGAATGGGTCCTCAAGAGTTCCATTTTATTATTTTTGAGCCCCTCAGATAATGCAATATAGGAACTCATTCCATCTCATACAGAACTGACAAGCAGGATGAAGAAGTGTGATAGAATTTGGTCCAGAATTTCTTCCATATACAAATAACAAACCTAAACGAAAGTCATGAAGGTAGCAGAACCAAAAACCCCCAAACCAACTCCACCCACCAAAAGGTGATGCATTTAAAAGCTAGAATAGAAAATGCTGCATTTCAGTAGATTGAAGTAGTCCTCCAAATCTCAGTTTCCACAGTTAATGCACTGAATAAAGCAAGAGACTAATGGAAAACAACCCCCACAGGTTAAGCAATTATATAATAAGAGGATCTGTATCCTAAAGTACACGTAACAAGAGAGCTGAATTAAAATTGCATGGAAAGATTTAAACTTATTTTTTTCCAGTCTATATTTGACTCGTAGGAGACAAATCACTACCAACAGCCAATTAACGTAACTGACAGTCAGCTTTGTCAGTAGAATGCATTATGGCAGAACAGCAGCCTGGCAGGGTTCAGCAAGTGTAGAAGAATTATGACTTGTGAAACCACCATCACAAAGCAGTGCAGTGAAAGCTGGGATGAATCTTTGTGTTGGTATAACAAGAACAGCATGTCAAAATCTTCACAAACTTTGGCATTCATCTTGAGTCATTTAAGAAACTTAGCACTTGATGTAAAACTGTTCCCTGCCAGCCAGTTCAGGGAATCCAAGCACAGAAAAGAAAGGACATCCGAATTCTCAGAAAAGTGTCTCAGATGCATTTCTGAAGACATCTTTAATACTAACCATAGTTTACTCCAACTAGCCCTCATCAGCTAGTTTCTCCTTTCACAGGTCTTCAACGTTGTTTTTTAAATTGCCTCTTTTCAAAAGAGTAGCTGCTCACAGGAACTGTGGGATCAAACTGACAGTTTCCTTTTAGAGAGGCCACCTCGCTGTGCCCCTCAAAGGGGCCTCCTGGCACTGGCCAGCTGAGGATCACCACCTTCCCCAAGGACAGACTTCCCTAAGCAGACAGTCTCTGGCCAAAGACAACTGCTGCTTTCCAGCAAGCAAGGTCAGCAGGAAACTCTTCTTTATTATTTTGCATGCAGTCTGCATACCCGAAGGTACTTCTGATACAGGCTTTTTTTTTGCTTCTCAATGACCAAATGTCATGCCTGCAGGGAAGAACTACAGGCTGCAGCTTGCAGGCTTCCTATGTAAAGTCAACAGCATTTCCCTTCCTGAGTTTTTGTTAATAAATATTGAAGAAACAACCTAAATGAAGAATCCAGGCAAGCTGAGGTTCATAGAGATACCTGTAATACCACAATGCCTCAAGTCTGTAGGGTGCTGCATATAAGCACATCAGGCAGTCCCTAAAAGCAGTGTAGATGGCTGTTTTAACCAGCACACACATACAAGTGGAGGCTTACAATGGCAACTACAGCAGCCACAGCAAATGACTCAAGCCCTTCATGTTCTTTAATAAGAATAGTTCAACATACATCAAGTTACTTGCAAAGCAATATATGTAAAATAAAAACATGTGAAAAGCATGGCGGAGGGGTTACACATTTACAGACATGGGTGCTCACATGAGTTCAGAGTTCAAAATGAAAGCAGAGCTAGTTGTTTCAAATCCGAGTTTTCCAAGGCGACAGAGAGGCATTACTGCCGAAGCTCCACTCCCCTCTCGGGACCCTTGCCCAAGGGCTACAATGCTTGGGTGTGCCCTGAACTGCAAGTTATATGCTGTTCAAAAAAGCAGTTTTAAGATTCTTTGCGTATTGTCTTGTGTCTATAAAGCTCACCCTCCTCCTGTCAGGCTTACAGAGTACACTCCCCTAGGATATTATGTGGAAAAGAATTTCCACTTGTAAACCAGGTTTACCAGTTGAATAAAACATCTAGACATCTAAACTTCTATAAACTGTTCTTATGTAACTCTGAAGATCTGTTCCTAAGCTACACTTTTTTCCTTATTATTATTTTAACCTAATTTTCAGAGCAAAAGATTATTATTCCACTCAAAGTCCTGCCTACATCTTTATTTGTTCATATAAACTACAAAAAAACCCACCAAAAAACCAACCTGCCAAAACCCTGAAAAAAAAAAATGAGATGCCTTTGGTTAGACTAGTTGTTCACTAGCATCATCTTAAGCTATTTTACTCAATCTGTAGATTGCTGAACAGCTGTTCAGTGGTCTTGTGTACTAGCAAGTCTCGTTCTGGACCACTATATTTCATTTTCCTCCTCTAGTAAAATAAATATTTAAGATTTCTTATTCCAGTTAATCACAGAGAAAGTAAAATATCAATGAAAAACTCAGGAATGTTTGTTCTATAATCTTTGCTGGCCATCCTCCTAAGAGCAAAAACTAAGAGCTACCTGGAAGAGTTTAATGTGTGTCCCTCTTCAAGAAAAACATCTCCCTGTAGACAGAGGGGCATCTCTAAAGATAGCAGTCAAATCACGGAATGTTTACAGAATAAATCATGATGCCATGGACCTTTATGCACTTGCAAGTCTGGCAAAAGAGCAACTGCTGATCCTAGGAACAAAATTTCAGAAGGATTCATTTCAAAAATCTTCCAGTAAATTTGGATCCTGTCCTTCAGAAGTAATTGGAGCCCCGCTAGCCCCATCGTGACTGACCTGAAAAGCCAGGGAGTCGTGACCTTGCAGTACTGTGTGTTCACTTGGTTCTGTCCCCATCCCGTTCTGCCCTGTCTCATTTCTGCCTCTGAGCATTAAGCTGTTCAACAGATGGTATGGGGAAATTAAAGGGTTTGCTGGGTATTTTGAGAATTAATTTGAGTAGAAATGCCTTTCTGTATGAAACTGTCTGCTGAGCACCCTTGTTGTACGCAGGTCGCCTTGTCAGTGATTAATACTGTCCAAAGCACCAAGAAAAAGTGTCAGTGCTGTATTCTGCACCAGTCATGTCAAACCCTTTACTCAGACAACAGTTCACATGTTTAAAGCCTCACCTTTTTACAAATAATGCAGCAGCTTCATCTGCACAGAAAGAGTAGAAAGAGCTGTATTTGTTCAAGACACTGTAAACCATTTAAAGCAGCAGCTAGGTTACAGACACAGTAGAAGAACTATCTAGGAAAGCCAAAAAGCAAAATCAAATCACCAGAACACCTCGCAGACTGATTATAACCCAATAAAATAAATACATATATGAAATGCTGCAATTTCTGACTCAATCATGCATCTTGGCCGGCATTTGCTAATTTATGCTTTTAAGCCACTAACTCATTTCCACAAGAAGTTTGAAAATGCAGACCTAGCTTGTGGTTTTTCAGTGACCAAGGCAAGTTGTGATATTATTATTAAAAAAAAATCAAAACAAAATTACTCTCTCATCAGCAAAATTTGCAAGAGACACATCCAGAAGTATACCTTGACCTCCCTATAGAGACTTCATGCAGCAAATAAGGTGTCTGCTACCTAAGACACAGATAGAAACCTATCTTTGGTAATAGAGTAAGTTTTACGGACAGAATGTCAACACAAATTCATGGTCATGTAAGATTAAACAATTTTTTTAAAAACCAAAACAATTTTATCATATACCTTGTTTATTCAACTCTGAACTGCCTCAAGCATTAGCAATGTCAGCTGTAGTCATCAAAACTTGAACT
The DNA here is from genome assembly GCA_013390045.1 of Picathartes gymnocephalus. Lineage (NCBI taxonomy): Eukaryota > Metazoa > Chordata > Aves > Passeriformes > Picathartidae > Picathartes > Picathartes gymnocephalus. Next base: position 30,483 of record WEKY01056056.1, read on the forward strand.
GTTTGAAGGGGAGTAGGGAGGAAAAACCATTAGGGAAACAACTTCATTTTTGCTCAAGAGGACTGAAAGGAAGAATTGACAGAAATACAAAATACTAAAGAAAAAAAAAATGTTTATAGAGCTTGCAAACCCTAAGCTTGAGATAACTGAAGCACCATTATGGATGATGAGGCCTAGGCTGACAGTCACCCCCCACAGACATGTCAATGCTCCTCAAGGTGCAACCCTTGCCTGTTGGGAAACTCAGAGGGATTTATTACACTGAACCTGAGAGGAATCTTTGATAGGCACCTTTACACACACCGAAACAGGTGTACCTATCATTTTACCTGTGTGTGTGTGAATTGATTCTGGTATGAATGTTACTATCCCAAACCTACAGTTAAGTCATTGTTATAATTGTAGTGAACCCTACTGAATCACTTTGTTCATGTTAAAGTACTCACTCAATGATTAAGTGTTGCCAAACCCTTTTGCACCTTCATCTTTGCATCTGCATCCTTTGCACCATTAGCCCCTTTTGCATTCTTGGGTTCCATGTAAATCATTCTAAGCTGCTTCTAATTTGATCCTCCTCTGTTTGCTTTAACTGTGTAGTAGGTAATGGAGTGAACCTTGTCATCCAGCTCTGTAAAGCTGTATTTTAACAAATTCATGTTAAACCCTACTTTTGCCACTACTTTTGATGATGTTGCTTTAAGCAGCCAAACCACTCATTTACAACAATCACAATGGGGCAGATACATCAAATCTTTAGCACAAAAGGGGAAAGTTTTCTACATAACTGTGTACTTCTTTGTACATGTTCAATACATTAGATAACTACCTATATTGATATTTAAATGCATTTATTGAAATATACACCCGGGCACAAAAACATTTGTACACACACAGCTGGTCAAGTGGCTCTGGCCTTAGCTACCTTTTCATCTCCAAGAGAAATCACGTATTATTCTTATTTTTCAGGAGAAACAAATTACTTAATATATTAATATCAGAAACGGAGTGTTGAAACTCAATTTCTGGTTCCCAAAGCAGAATCTCCTATTTTATTATAACAAAAAGCAACTTATGATTCACACAAAATAAATAAACTGTGTTTAAAAGATGCAAAGTATGGATGCTGAAATACAAAAATGAAATATATGCAGCAAGTGTTGCGAGTATCTTGATTCAAAATATGAGGGTATGCTGGAATTTCCCATCACCGCATGAACAATTCTAATTTCAATTTCACCTTATCATTCTTGTGTACTAGAGATGAGAATGACGAGCTAGACACAAAAATGAGTATTATCAGAGAGAAACAGAACTTATTATTTTTATTGTATACACTTCCAAGCACTATGACACTTTGACCTGTAAAGAGAAAGGAAACTAAGAGAAACAACCTGTAGATGAAGCCAAAGATCCTATAATCCTATTTCCAAGTTGATGGAGGTTGTCCTAAAATAATACAAAAAAAAGTTTCATTTTCTATGCTAACTTGTGATCAGTATTCAATGCATTCAAGAGAGGATAAATTCTTTTATAGTCTAAAAATCATAGACTCTTACACTTGTAAGAAAATGAGTTTATCCCATTCTGCTGATTAGAGAGGACTGTTTTGTACAAATTTGTCTGTCGAGATCCAGGTGCAACTTCGCTTTCTTTTACAAAGGATGTGAGGAAGAAGAGCTGTATACAGTAGGTTCATATTCACAGTCTACTATCTTGGCAGGTGTACTTCTAGTAGTTTGAAACCTGTAGTGTAAAGCACTACTTACCCTAAAAGATGCTCTAGCTTTGGTTTTGGGGTTTCTGAACACACCGCACTTCTCCTGAAAAAGAAAAAAATCCTGCCTCCCTTCCTCTTGCAATTTGAATTGATTTTCTAGTCTGTTATCAATTTCAGGAAAATCAAATTATGAATTCATAGTTGTAAGAACAAACTGTGCCATCCCAAAGCTCTGCATACTCTCAAGTGTACAGCTCAAGAATGTCTAGTGGCAAGATTTATTCCAATATCTGAAACCAATGGATTCTTTCACATTTAGCTTAAAGAAGGCACAGCAGTGAAATGTGCAAGGCACTGACCACCCAATCAATTTAAGATAGCTTCTACTTTTCTCAGCATTTCAAATAAAATTAATATCTCCTAGTTATATTCCATTTCTGTTAATGTGCCATTTTTTGGCTGTTTAAGAAATGCCTTATGTATAATCAAGAACTTACCAGCAGAACAGAGATCTGCTCTGATTGACAGGAAGAAATTTCTAGTATGTTAGAGGGGAAAAATTATTGCCAATGTTAACCATGACCATCATTAACACAGACAACATACAAGAAAACTCTCAAGACGCAAATGTTGCTTGGACTTGATAACCATCACTGCTTGTCCCATAATTTTCTTCTTTTTACTAGTTAGGAAGTTTTGGCTTCCCCAGGGATCCAAAAACAGGTGACTGCCCATCACACTAGCAGGTCATAGCAAGAGAGCATCTTAAAAATTCCTAGACCTTCTATTTTAATTTTCTCAATATAGGTCTGGCACAAGAAATCTGACATAGTCAAGGAACAGCCCAACTTGACAACAGCGTTCCCTTGCTCATAGCAATCCGCACATCACCAAAACTGCTCATAGCAACACAACTGCAGTAATATTCTTATTTTAGTAATCTCCATGTAAAGCACAGGCTTATGCCTCTCTTGTAGCTGTGCTCTCAGACTCTAGAATTATGAAAGCCAAGATTGCTTCTAATATCAGCCACCTTCACATTTTAGGAATGTCAAACATTCACAGGCTCTCAGCACAGAACATATGTTCCAGCTCATCAGCCCAGAGATTTTGATGGCAATAGTCACAATAATTTCACAGTTACAGAAAATAAATCTTTCCATACTCTACCATCTTCCAAGTTACTATACAAATTTCACCACTAATTTCTAACTGTGACTTGTTCAGAGAACATCTCCTGTAAAATGGAATCTAACTGGTGGTATGCTACATTCCTGTCACAGGCCACTGAAATTTCCTGCTCTAATACCCAACCTAGGCAGAAGTAGCCTAGGCCCAAGTTTCACTTAGAGGAAAGGTTTGACACCAGCTGCTGCCAGACTTGTCTCCGTATCTGCAGTCATCACAGCCAGTACACTTCCCAGCTACATGATAGCCCCTTAGGAGATGCTCTCACCATGCCACCAGGTACCCAGTAATCCTGGATGAAAACAATCACAACAGGCAAACAGCCCTCACTCTCTGAGCAGACTGCAACTCCTGGCATGGAAAGGAAAACATTGGAGGATGTTTGGCAGTCCTAGTAGAGGAGAAAGTCACTGAACAGGAACTTATAGTTTCTTTTGTTCTATCTAGTCTCCATCTTCTTTCACCCAACTGAAACCTAAGAGCACCACAGTCAGTTTTCCATTGGTAAGTCAGTCCCTTGTGTGTGTCTGTGGGAGGAACACTGGAACATGTCTCTAGACCAAAGCACCTGTGCTGATGCCTACAGAAAGGTCAGCCATGGAAAATACTTTTCCTAAAAAAGCTGAGATCAGCTACTAGCAATTTAAAGGAAGTAGATTTTAGTGTTCAGATTGCAAAGTCATAGCCACATTGCCTGCAGGACCAACCTGAAAATAAACTAAGAACAGATCTGAAGCCATTTAGGAGCATCCTTGGAAAAACAGTACCTGTAGGTTACCTCAGCACTAAACTGTCAGGGCAAGGACGTTTCAACTCTTTACCTCCTTCACGCTTTGGGGGTAACCTTCCTATCTTTCCTACACTACAGCAGTTGATGAGGCAGCCAGGCCACCACTGCAGGAACTTGCAGTGGCAGCAGTTACTTCTCTCTCTGGTATGTTTTGCAAAGTGCTATTTTATTGCCACCACTCATACAGCAGTTGACTGAAGGTAGAACAGGTGAGCAGACCTGTGCCCAGAACCTCTGCCCAAGTAATACTGTGGTAGGACTTGCCTTGCAGCACTCATCCACACTCTCCAGTTGTCATGGCAAGTAAACAAAGTCAGTAAACTTCATCTTGAGTCATTCAGATGCAATAACTTCGAAAGTCACTACACAGGACTGTTACAAAATAAGCAGAGTTATCTGTAAAGACAGTAAAAAAACCCATGCAGATATGAAACGTAAGTTACTGAGTTTAAACACATTAGGAATTTAACTTATCAATGTGTACTCTGCAACGGGATCTACCACTACCAAGACCTGTCTGCCAGAGTTTTGTTTTCTTCCTTCTCAACTTCAGAGACCAAAGGTAACTCAGACTGTTTGGTCACAGGGAATATTAACGGTCAGAGGTCCCATTTCCTTACTAATGGCTCTAATATCAGTGTTAGCAGGACCACACTTCAGGCACTTAATAAATAACAGCTTTTGCCGTATTTTACACAATCAACTAGAAAAACAGGAATAAAAAGACTACATACAAGCTGCACAGTTATATACACAGGCTACACAGAATGCAGAACTAAAAATGTCACCCCAAAGTCACCATTTCTGTATGAATCACTGCAAAATTCAGTTGCTCACCGGGCTTTTTTTATTGACTGTACAGTGCTAAGGCCATTACAAAATCCTCTCACAAACAGGAGCCCTTACCAGCACCCTCAGGACCCCAGCAGCCCCACTAGGAGTTTACCCACTTTCCCAAACAAAGGAGAGCTCTGCTGTTCAAATTACTCCCTTAGGGACACACTGTACAACCCCTCTGACTTAATTTTACTGCTTCAATAATACCACTGCAAACACACTGAATACTAATAATAAATAAATTATTCAAATATTCAGTCTCTACGGAAGCACTATGTGAATCATCTTCCTGAAAAGAAACTCCTGAAGAGATTGTCAGGTATCCTTCATGTGTGTGAGGGAAAAAGAAAAA